>WPIO01000023.1:1905000-2410000 GCA_009760855.2 Cristatella mucedo | reverse complement strand
TTGTCCCTGCCTGTATCCGTGTCTTGGTGCATTTCTAATAATAATAATACATCTGCATTGTGCATCGGTGCACTGCTTACTGTACCTGCACAGTTTACTTGACCTAGTCTTCTCATGTTCACTTACATCGACATCAGCAAGCCTCTCACCGAGGACATACCTCGGAGCATCCTGGTGTGTCTTCAGAGGTAAACACACACACGTGTGTGTGTGTGTGTGTGTGTGTGTGTGTGTGTTCGTGTGTGTATGCGCACGTGTGTGCATGTGTGGTAAATCTGCCCATACTGCCATTAAGCTACAACAAGAATGTGTCTGCTATGCTGAAGATTTATGTAGCCCTCTCAGTAGGGGAGCCGGGATTTTCATCTAGGGGGCAAGACCTGCAACATTTCAATGTTGTTGCAAGACCCGCACGATTGTTGTGTGGGCAGGACAAGACCCGGTATTAAGGAAAAATTATCGTAAAAGATCATATTTATTTTTTTGACACGAACTCTGTGGTTGCTCATCGTTTGGAAACAAGATGTTATTTCGTCGTTGGTGATCGACGGGGTGCATAGGAATAGAGGGCAGCCCAGGCCAGTGTCCCACTGGAGGTGGGGGGAGCAAATGCCCCTGCTACCTGGCTCCGCCACTGACCCCATTCGAATCCTAAGCAGCTTTCGATGCTGTGCAAACGCTAGTCAGCACATGTCATCTCAAAGCAGCAGAGAAAAAGCGAGGAGCATAGCTCTGAGCGAGAAGCATGAGGAAACTCGGTGAGCATGGAAGTTGTGGCGTGGAACGACTGCAAAGGATCTGCCCCAGTCGGCAGCAAGAGAGAAGATATCCCCTCTGTCGAAGAATAGTGTGTGTGTGTGTGTGTGCGTGCGTGCGTGCGTGCGTGCGTGCGTGCGTGCGTGCGTGTGTGTGTGTGTGTGTGTGTGTGTGTGTGTGTGTGTGTGTGTGTGTGTGTGTGTGTGTGTGTGTGTGTGTGTGTGGTGTGTGTGTGTGTGTGCGTACTCCGCAGCCTAGAATTCACAGCAAAAGCTTCGGTCGCTTGCTATCTTTCTTCGAGGGACAGCTACCGCTTATTTATGGTCCTGTTCGGACCTGAGGGCGCTAGAGGAGGCCGGAGTTGCAGCCTGCTGCAGTCTCACTTCCACATAGAGCCATAGAACAGGAAGCTGCTGGAGAGTCCAGTTTGAAATTTAGATGTAGCGCGCAACGGAAGACGCATAAAATATGGCTTTCTTCAGCTATTCGTTGTGCTGCCCACGTAGACTTTCTGTCCTTAGCATCGCATCATACCTGCTTCTCTAGGAGAGCAGGGGGGGTGAGCACGCTCGCAAGAATGCGCAAATGATCGGGCACGCCGCTTGCCGACTGCTGCGGGATTGGCATATGTCTTCGACTGGTTTCTCGGAGGCACAGGCGTGTATCCTGTCGTCCTAGGCAGTCGGCTTTCATCGGCCGGGTAGCATACGCCTCGCAACGACTCCGACACGCGTGGACGAGCTGAAGTATCAGATGTCGCGACACGGTTGGCATGCTGCCCCTCAGCGCCTCATTAACCCCGACGAGATACAGAAAAAGTTCCCACTGCTAAATATGGATAAGGTATCGAACACCTCTGTAATCCTCCGCATGATCCAGACTCTGCCAACGTGGCTGCTATAGTGCCAACTGACCGGCATACGTGTCCTGTCAGTAGTCTCTATGTTTATCCCATCGACTGCATTACCATCCACATCGCTTGCCTCACCGTCTGCTTTGCTTTGTGCGGCACTGCTGCTTAGGTTCTTGCCGGTCTGTGGAATCCTGACGATGGACACATAGATCCCTATTCGTTGACGCAAGCATATGCAGCTGGTGCCAAAAAGTACGGCGCCACGATATGCATGCCGGTGGAGGTCAAGGCCACAACCCAGAGGACAGATGGGAAATGGAATGTCGAGACAAATCACGGCGCTATTACGGCAAAGCATGTCGTCAATGCTGCTGGTAGGTTGTGGTCATTGTTCGTCCCTCTCAGCGAGTGCAGCCGAGTGAGCAGCACCTGGTGTGAGCATCATGACTTCAAGTCCGGTACCCTAAGTGCTTGTACAGCCAGTGTATTGCCGGCATGCATTGCTGGCGACCGCTAAAACCGGTGGGTATGCTGTACAGGGCAACATTGATTGCGAGCAAAAATCAAGCGCAGCCATACCTCGTCTGTAAGCACCATCTTTGTCTAAGCTCGACCTGCTCACGAGGGCAACTGTCAGGGTGGCCACTCTCAGGAGTGGCACTTTGACTCCGTCAGCAGCAGCTTAGCGCACGGCGCAGTCATCTCGACGTGCAATAGATTGAACCAGAGCGTCAAAGGCTAGTGCAGAATAAGGCGCGTACAAAATAGGGTGCATTACTTAGTGCTGCAATTGTACGCGCTTGTACTCGTTGTCACCGCCAAATGTTGTTTAAAGGACGCCTTAACCCTTACCTTGTCCGAGCCAATCTGTCGTTGGGAGACTGACGGGAAGGGGATGGGACAGCCCTTCCTGGACATGTCATTTGCCTTAAGCTGGTGGTGCACTCCCTCAGCTGCCACTGGGCTGCATCGCTGTTTGTATTGCGTATTTCCCGGCAAGACCAAGCACAGATCAACTGTCAACCAGCTGCATATGGCATCCCTGTGCCATCCTCTTTATAAGCTCATGTCGCATGCAATAGATGGCAACGGAAAGGATAAACCAGCAGCGCTCAATTCGTGCGTTTTTCAGTGAATCTCTGAAGTGCACCTATACTAGCTATGTAGCATGTAGTTCCTGGCTTGTGTGACATGAGTCGATATCGTTTGAGTTTGATAAGCGCAGCTCCGGTCCACGTCGTGCTGCGACGGGCCAGCTCAACTTCAGCTCATCTTCGGGCTGCTGCGAATAGGTCTGTGGGCTCGTGAGGTCGGGAAGCTTGCCGGCATAGATCTGCCCATTGTACCGGCACATCACCAGTACGTCGTCACTGCCACGATTCCCGAGGTGGCAGCGTTGAAGCACGAGCTTCCCGTGATAAGAGATCTCGAAGGTAAAATCTGCGGCAGTGCCTGCCATGCAGTAGCTGCTGACCAGGCGCCATTGCAGTCGTTACCGTGGCACATCCTGCAGCTCTCCGGATGTCGAACTTACTGCCCAGGGTCATACTATCTGAGGCAGGAGCGGCAGGGCTTGCTGTACGGACCGTACGAAGCTCCTCATCTCATGAAGCTGTGCACTGACTGGTACGACAAAGGCGTTCCCCAGGGTGAGAGCTGCGCTTCGATCGCAGTACGCAAAGACCTCCGAATAAGCAGCTGCCGCAGACAGTGAATCGTAGGCATGCACCGTGCACATGCAAGTGCCCATTAGGTCGATTTTGCTACGCAATTCGTTTTGCTTTATCGTATTGCTGATTTGTATTGCGATGCATTTGTATTGCTCTATTCACGGGCTGCTTCTAACGATCTCTTGCCTGCATACGTGCGTAACTGGTTGAAGGCTTCGGCAAGGAGCTATTCGAGCCTGACCTCGACCGTATCTCGTGGCATTCCGAGCGAGCCATGGAGATGGTGCCGTGCCTGGCTACAGCGAGGATACAGAGCGTAGTGAACGGGCCCATCACCTATGGGCCCGAGGTTCTTCCTATGGTGGGCCCGTACCAGGGTCTTCATAACTACTGGATTTGTGCAGCTCAAACGTAAGCTCCAGCAATAGTGCCGAGCTTGTGTGCGTGTGTGCCAAGGCCACCCCTCAGCTGCTGCGATTGGTGTGTCAAGGTTGAGAAAAACTCACTAGCTGTATCGCTAACTTGTAGGTACGGCATCGTTCACTCTGCCGGCTGTGGTAAGTACGTGGCCGATTGGATTGTGACTGGGGAACCACCGTTCGAGCTGATTGACTTGGACCCCAACCGTTTTGGCAGTTGGGTTACCAGGCAAGGCTCTTTTGTTATTTCCCCTGTAGTGCTCACCCTGAAGATCTTTTCCACACTCTTGGTGAGAATCCGAGATGCAGCAAAGCAAAAGTAGCCATAACCTCCTAGTAAATGCCTATTAAATATGAAGTCACACTATTGAGCTTTGATCGACTTGCTTAGGGGTTATACAGGTCATGCTTTACAGATTGTAGAACAGGTTGTGTAGTGTGAAACAGCTTGACAAAAGCTGGAACTAGCAATTGCTAAAGTCACTGATTTCTTATCATGATAAAAGAAATTTTTCCTTTTACCCATAGATAGAAAACCGCATCTAAGTCTCATGTACCATGTGAACTAAATATTATAATTTGCTTATTTCAAAGAAAAAGAATCACCTCTCGATTTTGCTTGCAATGCTAATTGCTTTTTCTTTTTCGTCTGATATTTTCACCATCTTACAACTACCATTAGTTTAGCTACTGATTATTTACATTATCGAAGAAAAATGTCATAGTGCATAGCTTGCTGATTCTAATAAATATGATGCAGTCTGACATACTTTTCACAGATCGATGTAGACCACTAGTGGTACATCCTCTGGTTGGTGTCGAGTGCTGTTAATTCTTTTCTGTTCTTAATTTGTTAGATGATAATGAATTTAACCGCAGCTGACCTGATAGCATATACTGGTGAAACAGAAGGCTATAGAAATAGTTTTCTTGATAAGGTAGGATATTGCCGTGGACATGCTAGTCTTTTTGGCATGGATTTTCCTTAACTTCGTAAAATCTTAGTAGGCACTCATAGGTATGCTTATCCCCTAGTATACGGGTAGTTCTCGTGATCACAAAATTCAATCGAAGTATTTCACTTGAATACTGTCCTCGCAGGTCATGTGCTCGACGAGGTGTGTTAGGTGCTTTTGGAGCCGACCGTTCTGCTTTGCATAGTTTCCAGTGCATTTATGCATAATTAGTGGAAATAAATACCATATGCATGAAATTAATTCCTGTCACACACGGAAAGAAGACTGGACTAGAGATGTGCAGCAGCCTCTTACTCAAAGCGGTGTGCGCTGCTTCCGCAGGCTTCGATTTGACGAGCTAACGCGGCATACAGCAGGTGCGGCTGCAACTTCTCAGGTTAATGCCTGCCGACCTTGATGCTGACATTTCAGATGACGGTTGTAGAGAGTACTTATTTACAAAAGCCAGTGAGACTTATGGCCTGAACAACCAGGTTGTCTATCCGAAAGAAGAACGTTTTGCTGGCCGTCCTACGTGCAGAGTGAGCGGCATCTACTCCCTGCTGAAGGCAAAGGGTGCAGAGTTTGGTCTGCATGGAGGTAAGAACGTTGATCTTAGCTCAGGTGTAAGGTGCTCGCTCTTCACGACCCAAATCGTGGGTTCAAGTCCTGCAGTAGGCGATCCTTTATTGCCCACTGCAAGCGTCGGTGAGGATAACCGGGGAAGGCTCGTCTGCTGCTGTATAAATGAGGCTGCTGAATCAGCTAACCTTTAACATTGATCATTCCTTTGGCTATAATAAGAATGACCATGTAAAGGCATTAAAAATTATGCTTGCCAAGAAGTGCACAGGAGTTGCCCATCACCGAATGGCATCCACGTGAATTTCCCTATGCTCAGAGCACGGTGAAAGCAGGTTCAAGCATCTGCTTTGTATAAATACTTTGTGACTGTGAGTGCCACTCCCCTCCAGGCTCTGTCTTTAAATCGTTGCAATATTCCGATGCCGACGTTTGGATCTCAGTGGTTCAGTCCTTCAATGCATCCATGTGCCACACATTCCAGTTTCACCACCCAGTGCTAACCCAGAGGGTCACTACCTATAGTTATCGGTGCTGTAATTACTCAAGCAAATCCATCGTGAGCTCCCCGGACTACTAGGTTCGTCGACGATTACTTTGACTACTGGTTGAAGGATATGCCTCGAAATGGTTTGCTTGGACACTCTGGCCTGGAGGCTGCTTGTAAGCTGGATGAACATGTATGACCTGCAATGTTGGAATGGCACCATGGCATAAGAAAAGATGGGATATCGCTCAACTCAAGCATACACTCGCTGCTGCACTAAAGCAAAGGTTGCTTGAAAGCAAGAGTACTCTTGTTAAGAATCTCTGGAGCTGTGCTTAGCAGCACATATTTCTGGTATCTCAAAGCATTCGAAATTATAACTTAACGTAAGCCTAAACTAAGCTTAACTGATAAAGCTGTTGCTCTTTTTTTGCACTTTGTGCAATTGTGTCTCTGCCACTGGAATGTGCTCATTGGACTTCACGTTAAAGGCTTATATAGCAGTCTTTTGTTTGATATCCTCTGCAAAACGTGAAGGCTGAGTCAAACCTGCCTATATTCCCAGAAGCAGAGGCAGAGCTAGGATTTCTATCCTGAGAAGCACGATCGGCAAGAATGTCATGTAGGGGAAAGACCCGAAATTAGTTAAATACTTTTGCTCCCGATTATAGTGTTTATTCGACACAAAATTGGCTCGTCGATTGGAAATTTGACATAATTTTGTCTTTGTTAGCGATGGTCGGTGGCGTAGGAATAGGATTCGGCCCATGTCACTGCCTCCACAATTGGGTTGGGGCAAATGCCCCCTGCTCTGCCTGGCTCCCCTCTCTACCAACATGGGTTAGCCTGTCAGACGTGGCTCCTTCATTCAGCTGACTCTTGCAGCAATGCCATTAGCTTGTAAGCGAGTGAGAAGCAGTTGAAGTAACAGCTGACCTTGCAACCGATTGTAGCACGAAGTGCACCGCGATTTTTTCACTGGGTCCACTGAAACTAACGATAGCGTCACGGGATTTTGGCAAGTCTCCAAGGAACGATGGCCTTCGTACCTTACCCGAACTGTTGACATGCGAGCTTACCGATCCATTAGCAAAGCAGCCAAAACAGTTCCTAAATCATAACAAAATTGTCAAGCTGTAAGTTCATCAAATGAGCTGAATTTTTTTCTATTCAACCGCACGAATCTTAGCTGCGACTCTACTAAGCATGACGTGATTGATAATGCCTCCACTGCCAATTCAGAACTGGAGATCGCTAATCTTGCTGGTTCAATAACCAAGATCTTTTTCAGATCATCGCGCCGAGTAAAAAGCTGTGAAAGCGTCAAATTTCGGGAAAGCATCGTACTGCTGAATCAACCAGCAGCTCGCGGGCTCACTTTCAGGCGTACCGTCAGGCCGTAATGTGTTTGATTGCTCGTGCACTAATACGCATTCTTTTATTCGTGTGCTGCAGCTCTCGTGCACTTGCTTTGGTTTGTTTTTCTCTCACTTGCTCACTCATTTGCCCACTATCGCTCTCACTCACTCTTCTCTCGTGTCCATGTGTGCGTATTTTGCATGTTTAGTGTGTGTGTGTGTGTGTGTGTGTGTGTGTGTGTGTGTGTGTGTGTGTGTGTGTGTGCGCGCGCGCGTATGTCTCCCTCTCACTGTATCTCTCGACCCCTCCACCGGTGCCAGTGCTGACCTTAGTATGCTGAAAAGCAAACCTCGCAATTATTGCCGCATCCTATTCCTTTATTTAGCTCTTGCTCTCTGCTGCCCGTTAATTCTCTGAGCCTCCAGGTGCTTCACTAGTAAATGCAAATAAAGCAGCAGTGCAGATTGCCTGTCTTCCATCGACCGGCATCGTTCATCCTTCGATGCATCTATTTTTACTTTTAGGTTGGGAGCAGCCCCATTGGTTTGCCAAGCCTGGAGATGACAAGGGCTACAAACCCAGCCATCGCCGCACCAACTGGTTCAAGCCGGTAGGCCGTGAATGCCGCCTTGTGCTCGAGAAAGTCGGCATCATCGACCTGTCTCCATTTGGCAAGATTCATGTTAAAGGCCATGATGCTAAGACCTTCATAGACTATGCCTACGCCAATGTCGTCCCCAAGGCAAGTGAGCTGCAGCAGTAGAATGATTGCATGTAACTAATATCTCTATCTGTAAGGCTACACAGCAACGATTGCTCAAAGGTTAATATGCCGGAGTGTTCTCTAGTGGGGCGAGCCGTGATGGCTCACTAGCTAAGATGGCTGCTTTTCACGACCTTGGCCCCGAGGTCGTGGGTTCGAATCCTGTGGTGGGCGATCCTTTATCGCCGAAAGCTGTGGTGATAGCGGTAAGGCTCTTCTGTCGCTTTACAAAAGAGGCTGTTGAATCAGCTAGTATTTATTTATTTATTTCAATCAGAGCCTAGGCAGATTTTGGTACGCAATTGGTTGCCAACGACTTTGACGGCATGCAACTGAAAACGCTAGGGAAATATGAGGCTTAATAATAGGAGGACGACGGTTGATTTTAAAATAGAGAATGACCGAAAGCCATCTGTCGATGGACTTGGAACCAAAAAACTTGCCACGAGCAGGGAACGATCCCGCAACTGCTGGTTTCCGGGCCAGTGCTCAACCAAGCCAGCTGTCAAGTCTCTGGTCCCCTGCTCTCAGTGCAGAGCTTGAATCCTGGGCTTTAACTGGCCACGTAAGCACTCGAGCCGAATACCTAGAGTGTTAGCACGTTAGTAATAATGGAGGATGGCTGAGAATGACTTGCCAGAACCGGAAACTGGAAAGAAGATAGTTTCGTTGAATTTCGGAAGGGATTTTTCCTTGTCCGTGACCTGCAGAGCAAAAACATATGCTGCCAGCAGTGTATGAATACAAGAAAAGAGTCGGTTAACTTATTGTCTTTGGAGACCTCTGGTGGGTATGAGAAGGCTGGGTGGTGTAGCATATCAGCATGTTGGGGCTGTGAGCTCAAATGATGTCATTGTGTGCTCCAGCGATGACATCCTGGAATTATCGTGCAACGTTTAGGCTCTTGGACTATGTAGAGTCGTGTTCCAAAACCGACCCGGTGGATAATCAGTATCACAGTGTAATCATATCCAGCTTTCTGCACCGACAACCAATATTTATTCTAACCAGCTTCTCATAGCCTTGCGTATGTAGCAAAGCACAAAGGTTCTACCATGTAGGCTACCACAGCAGCCAAAGATTTGCTTTGCATAAATAGTCGCTATCTAGTTAGCATACTAATCCGGCTAATGACGACAAGTCTCAAGTTTAGTTGGGCTAACTTGGGCATCTTAGCTGACTTGCTGTATGATTCAGTCAGGGCTGGAATAAGGACTGGACGTTTGAAAAGATTTGGCATTAAATTTTAATGCGGCCCGGTACCAAGAAAAACTATTGCAAACAAGTATCTCGTGATCATTGGCACCTCATAGTAAGGCCGCACTCTGTTAACCAGGAAAAACTAACTATAGATTGTTACCATTTTTTACTGGGCTGGGCATGGAAGTTAGCCGCATGTATGTATGACACCATCTCTTCCATTTCTTTCCACCAATCTCTTATTTCTTATGGATAGAACACGGATGCAATGGAGTAATAATAATAATATTATTAATAATACATTTGATAAAGCACCCTCAGAGAACTCAATTTCTTTCTAGGCACTTTACATTTGCTGCAAAGGAAACACGATCGAATGGTGAGTGGTATCATGCTTGATAAACAACATGAATAATATGGTTAGGGGTGAAATGCACACGTTCAGCATGCAAATTTGGTTAGTCGCAGCATGCAACAGTGTCAGCACGCATACACACTTAAAGGACGAATCACAAGGACCCACTAAATGCTGTCCTAAATAGGAACGTTTTTAAGTTCTTTTTAAATGTGGTCAAGGGATGTCGTGATGCAAGTCGGGAGTGAGTTCCAAGCTTTAGGAGCATACGAACTAAATGCATGGTCTCCAAATGATTTGAGGTTTGTACGAGGTATTGATAAACAGTTAGATTCCGAAAAGCGGGTGGTACGATGCTTGGCCTGGTGGGGGAGTAGATCTGATAGACAGGCTGGGGCCAAAGAAGGAAGGGACCTCAAAGTGAGCGACAATGCCTTGAAGTCGATCCGTTGCTTGAATGGTGGCCAGTGCCGGTCGGCGAGAAGTTGTGTGATGTGGCAACTGTGACGCTTACTACAGACAAGCCTAGCTGCAGAGTTTTGCACCAGCTGTAAGCGCCTGATTACACATGCCGGTAGGCCAGCAAGCCGTTAGTTACAGAAGTGAAGACGGGATGTCACAAATGCATGGACCAACTTGGATCTGGTATCGTTCTCTAAACAAGCCCGAATTTTAGAAATGTTGTGTAGCTGAAAGTAGGCAGACTTGATTGTGGAGCTGATGTGATCGTCTAACGAAAGGTCACTTTAGAACATGACACCTAGATTTTGTGCAGACTCAACAGGAGATATGCTGGCAGAGCCGCTTTTGAGTGTTAGCCTTTGCAATTTCTGAATCACTCTTGGTTTGCCCATAACTAGTAAGTTAGTATCATCATTTAATTTAAGAAAATTTGCTGCCACCCATGTGCGGATGTCATCAATACATGGAGCAAGGGAGTTGAGAGTAATAGTTTCGGGAGGTACGGCTTGCTTGGCAGCAGAGCCACTGCGGTGTGGCATTGGTTCGGCAATGAAGCATGAGAGAAAGTCAGCACTCTTCTCTCTGCTGTAGTCAAAGCCATCCCAAGCGCCGATGGATGGTAGGACTGGAATCTACAGCTGACCCGAGGCTAAGCAGGTTTTATCCTAGTAATGCAATGCCAGTGATCAGTACTACATGACCACTGCTGCGATGCAACTAAAGGCATCCGCGGCTGTGTCGCTGGCTCAGGGGAGACAACGTAGCCTTTTTAGTGCCAACCATTCGTCTCTAGCAATTTATTTGTGCATCTCAAGTCGCCTTGACAGCTAGAAATCTGTAATCGTTGGGCATACTGTCATGGACCCCTGCCGAGTTTGTCACTTTCTGCATTTCACTTCGACTTAATTTTGCTTCATTCGTCTTCGATTTAATCTCAAGTGACTGAGTAAAAGAAAATCTTAGCTGATTTAACAGCCTCATTTGTATAGCGGCACACAGACCTTTTCGGCTATCACCGCCGCTTGCAGTTGGCAATAAAGGATCGCTCACATGCAGGATTCAAAACCACGACCTCGGTTGTGAAGAGCAAGCACCTGACCTGCTGGGTTATCGCGGCCCAGAACGGGTCTTTTGCTGCGGTGGCAATGCAACCACAATGCTTAAGCCCTTTTGGTTGCTGTGAATATTCGCTGGGTGCACATCCTGCTTAGAGCAGCCAGTTCTATTATCACTAGAATTCAGGAACCCCATTTAGACAGGTAACGAAAAATGTCATGTCACGCTTTTTTAGGTAATATAATTTAGTAATATAGATCATTTGTATAGCACCACAAGAGAACTTAATCGCTATTCGGGCACGTCACATACGCCACAGGGCTCGAGGCCACGACCTCGACCTCGACCTTGGTCGGGGCGAGCACCTTAACCACTGGGCCAAATCAGCGCCGTCAAGCTGCACGATAGTGCAGCATTGCCGATCCTTCGTCTTGAAATGCAGAGAAAGCCTCTCGGTGGCCCCAACTGATCAAGCGTCTGCTTGGAGTGCAGGGGGTCGTGGTTTTGACTCTAGCCCAGTGGAACCACACGTTTCTCCGAGATTCGTCTGCACTGCTTGCTGGCTTCTTTGTGGTGACACTCCGAAGCTGTTGCACAGCTTTAGAGAGGACAGCAATGCATGCTGCAGTAAGTGCTCAAAGTCAACCCGAAGTCCGACACCAACCGACGAGCTCGTGCTAGTGTAAACACACCGGCTGCTATTATTTTTTATGTGCTGAAACATTTGCAGTCGCTAAAAATTATAGAAACTTTGAAAAAATATCTAAATTGGCTATCAAGCCATAGCAATTGTTCGACTTGCTTAGGACCGTGAAAAATCCTGGAAAAGTTTAAGTGGCTTCTGCGTCCTCCTCAGTCTCTCCGACGTGTTGCTAGGGGCATGACTGACGAACTGTTTCAGCTTTGCGAATTCGTTGTGCTTCAGCTTCTTCCTCAGTCTCTCCGCCTCTTCCCCTCCCCTCTCCTCCCCTTCCCTTCCCTCCCCTCCCCCTCTCCCTCCCCTCCCCCTCCCCGTTGTTTCTGGCGAGAGCGCCTTTTCCTTTCAGCTTCTGCTGACGCTGGATCTTGATTGGTATCCCTTCGACAAATGTGCTGGCTGCGAATTTAATGTCTACCATTAATTCGCAGCCATTAAACAAAATTGGTGAACTCAAAGCGCAGCAGCACGAATGTAAAACCTACATTCTGCACACATCAGGCAGCTTTCCAATACAGCAACTCAGCTAGGCCAAGCTGAAGTGGAAGCTCCAGTCGCCGCAATTTGGCGTAAAGTGTAAAGTGTAAAGTACAGAAGCTACTAAAATGCCAGGGCTGCTTTTGTTTAAACTTTTTTCAAGTTAAAACCCGTTTAAGTGTTTTAAGATCTTGCATTCATTTCAAAGTTCAATTTCAACTATGAGAGTGCATGCTGCAGCTACATAGGGACAGCAGGAAATTATCTCCCTCTTTTGGTACTCATCATTGCTGTGCCGTCGTAGTAGCGCTATGAATACATCACAAATGACTCAATTGTCAACGAAGCATCAGTCACTATGATGGACACACAGACACATGGACTAACTTATAAACCTAGGTTATTATAGGGTTAGATAGCGAGCTGCAATCGGGATGCGATACACCCCTAGCACGGTTGCTTGCTTAGCACACATCGTACGGTGTGTGGAAAAAATTGGACCTTTTTGAGGGGTTAGAGCATACGGTGCAGCTGCGAAACTGGGATATGGCTCAAAAGCTGGGATCCGGTTCGAGCATGGGGCAGGCAATTTAAAGACGATGCTGTAAAGCACTGTGTTGAACGTCCTAGGAAAAGCAGTCTGGGTAGCCCAATCGGTAGTGTGTAACCAAGTGGTTTCGGGATTGTCCCATCTCAAGGCGAAATTTTTTTTTATCGCCTTCAGTTCGGCGGAAGGTCTCCGGTTGCCCAGTATTTTGAAATTACTAGCATCAGAAGTAATGTGTTCGCTAGCTTCTCGCGACGTAGGTCGTGGGTTTGAGTCCTGCAACGGCTGATCACGACCCGGGTCATGGGTTCGAGACCTGATTTTCCATTGCAAGCAATGGTGATACTCCTGAAGGTTCTTCTGCTGCTATATAAATGAAGCTGTTAAATTGGCTTACATTTTTAATGAACCAAATTCACTTTGTCTAAATTACTCTATTGTAATTTGTTGGCCAACACTTGAATCTTACCGTACGGCCAGCCGCCACACATTGCCGCTCTGCTCCTTGAGTTGTGTTCGGAGAAGAGCTGCTGCCTTCTAGCTGCTGCAAGCTCTGCGTATGCTGCTACTTGATGTGCTGCTGCCTCTGTCGCTACCATGACTGCCTCTGCCACAGTCGCGAGACCGCGACAGTGCTCCTCTGAAGCACCTACTGGCGCGAGCCACGCCTAGCTTGCTGCTCAGACAAAGCAGATCCTTGTGCCAGTCCCCCCTTCCCCCCCCCCGTCCTTTTTGCAGGTTGGCACGACGGCTATCAGCCACCTTTGCACAAAGCGTGGTCGCGTCTATGCCGAGCACACCGTCACGTGTCTTGCCGACGATAACTTCCTGTGTCTCACGGGCTCAGGGTCTGAGCTGCACGACTTGAGGTAGAGTGCTGCTGTTACTGCGATTTTTCCCTTGACTGCTGTCGGGCACCTGAATTCTGTGACGAGAGTGCTAGTGCACGCCCCGCCCCCACGTCCTTGAAGCACGGCAGCATCTCGCGAGCTGCAGGTGGATGCAGGAGATAGCTTCCAATCGTGGCTTCGACGTCTGCATATCAAATGCCACCGAAACGATGGCTTGCCTGGGCGTGGCTGGCCCACGCTCTCGCGAGCTGCTGCAGCAGCTAACGCGGGAGGACCTTTCCAACCAAGCCTGGCCGTTCCTGGCCGCTCGGCAGCTGGACGTCGCCGGTGTGCCCACCACGGCGATCCGCATATCGTACACCGGTGAGCTGATCGCTCGTTCGCTCTCGCGAGCAGCATCGCTCCCCCCCCCCCCGACGACCCGTGGCGTTATGAACTGTCCTTTGTTTCGTTAAATGGCTCTCCTCTCACTTTGGCTACCGGCGCCACGGCCTTTTGCTTTGCTCAGGTGAGCTTGGCTGGGAGATATTTCACGCCCGAGGCGACACGCTGCGACTCTACGAGGCACTCATGAAAGTAGGTCATCCGCTCGGAGTTGGTGACTTCGGCACCTACGCATTGAACTCACTACGGCTAGAAAAAGGGTTTCGAGCATGGTCTCTCGAGGTAATCTGACGGTATTGTTGTCACTCTAACTGCGCATTTGCTGTGCTACTCCGGAAAGACGGCTTTTAAGCTAAGCTAGAGGTTGGCCGATTCAACAGCCTCATTTATATCTTTACTATTTAAATCGAGAAAATCCGTCCTTCCCTCTGTCACGCGGCAAGATGGCGTAGCGTTGTCTTCCGTGACGGAGCTACTATTACGATCAGCGATGCGAGTCCACAGGCAGTGAGCTGCTCGTAGCACCAGAAGAGCCCTAACTGCTCTCACCGCCGCTAGCAGTATACAATAAAGGATCGCCCACTGCAGGACTGGAACCAACGACCCGAGTCGTGAAGATCGAGCACCTTACCCTTGGGCTTGTACCTGAGGATTCTTGTGCCACCATCTCCGAAGCCAGCCACTGGTTGGGCCGCCGACCGACGTAGTGCAGCTCTGTGGGCCCCTGCTTCACTCCTTGAAGGAGTATATGGTTTAACCTTGAGGCTAAGTAGCAGCTGTATTTGATCGTGAAGCGAGGGTACTTTGCAGCTTGTGTCCAAGGACTCAGAAGTCAAAGTGAAGATGCTTTGACCAATGGACCCGAGCTCTCCCCCATACCAGTGCAGACGCAGTCACAGTCGAGCTAGCTATTGCAAATCATTCCTGACGCTAGAGCCAAATTGCTCTACACTACTTGCTGCATGCTTGGTTGGCAAACTTCATCCTCCAATCAGCTGCAACCCCTGACACCGTGCTTGGAGAAGACTTTGTACGTGCCTTTCGCAAAACATGCATGGGCTTTGTGCAGATCTGCTGAAGTTGCATATACGGACTCTCCATCACAATTCCCAGAGCTCAAAAGTCGGACTCGAATTAGCTGACGATTTGGCCGTGTTTGCGTTATGCATTCAGAGTGGAAAAACATGGTTGCTGCGAATTTATATCACAGCCCCCCCCCCCCCCCGCCAAGCATCTCTATTCTCCAGGTTTGAAATTTCCAGCCCTCGACTTAGCAGCTCTTTCATCTTGCCAATCATCCGCTTTCCCAGTTCAGCTCTACAGATATGGGTGTCGACGATAGCAAGGTGAACTCAATCGTTAGTGAAGCTATGCTTACGTGCCCTATTTCATTGTTAGTCTTTGGACGTGAACGGCGTACCGCTTGCACATCCTGCTCTTGCATAGATAGTAAGGATTTATTTTTAGGATGGCCAAATCTTGAATGTGGGGGTACCGAATCCCTAATTTTCAAGAACACTTCGATGGATGAAACAGTTTTAAATTATAGCCGCATGGAATAGTGTTGTTTCTTATTTCGCCTGGACCAACTCTAACTACGTTTTGCCTGACTGTGGTGAAAGTAAACGTCGTAGCTGATCGCAGCTAATCCCGGTCAGTCGGTCTTCAGACGCCGCCATCAAATGCAGTACAAGGTGCTGAAGTAATGCTCAGTGGTCGCGCTGTCACCCAACACTGGCCGAAGTATCGTGAATCTTTGGTATTACAAAGTTCTTTATAATTAATTATATTATAAATCTAGCAGCACTCTACGGTCTCTCCGAAACAAATGTAATGTAACGTAATATATCTCCGTCTGTAACTCCACAAAGACTATGTAGGTGTTACGCAGGAAATTTTTGTATAGTGCACTCGCAGCCTAAGCGGCTTTCGGTACGCATTCGCTGACCAACAGGCTTCATCTCATGCAACAAAGAGAAAGTGAGAAGCCTAGCTAAGTCAGGAGGGCAGTTGAGGTAGTCAGTATCATGGAAGTAGCAGCTCAGAACGGCTGGAAAGGATGCACCATAGTCTGCAGCAGGAGAGCAGATGTCGTTGCGTAAGAAAGCAGGGGCTTTTTTGTTTTCTTAATTTTAACATTTCGGCATGCGCGAACAACGCTCGTGACTTCGAAGTTGGGCTACTTCCTAGTTAGGTAAAATTGGACTACTCGTTCCATACGGAAGCACACAAAAAAGAAAGGGTAGGGTAAAAGAAACCGGGTCTTTGTGGGCATACAGCTCTCGCCTCCGCGCTCGGTGGGCCGGTATTCCTATGCCGTTGTTAAATCTTTAAGCGCACGGGCATTCAGTTTAGGCGCTGATGCTCGATCCGTGCCAGCGACAACAGTGAGCCGCCTTATGGTCGTTGTTGCACCCAAGAGCAACCAAGGTTGGAGGCCCGATGGATCGTCGTGGCCAATCGCGGTCAAGGCCGTCCATATTGAACCAGGGGCGACACTGAAAAAGAAGCATGCGGTCCTATTGAGTCTTTAAGAAGTTGTCTATTATGTATTAGCCACGTGCGGAGAGCCTCTTCGATACTAAAGATGTTGACAATATTGACCTAGAATCAACTTGTTCATAAGGCGATAGAACGGAACTACTGCTGCGAGATCTTTGCAGGTAAAGTCTGCAAAGCTGTTCGCATTCTGTGCCGCCAGCATCAAACCCGCCCTAATTCTGCAAATGTAAAGCGCCTAGAAAGAGGGTGAGTTCTCTGAGGGTGCTTTATCAAGTGCATTAATATTATTATTTGGGGTTCCAATCCTCGTCACGGGACATCGTCGCGCGGCTGCCATCCGTGTCCCTGATCTGTTGCCGACTAAGCCCATCGTCAACCTTTCTCAAAGCCGAACACGCCGCGGCTGCTACCATTTCGGAGTGGTTCTTTTTTCTGAATTTTAGATGAATAATGACACGAATCCTTTCGAAGCTGGCCTTGGCATGTTCGTCAAGGTTGACAAGGTGAGCCGCTCGCGAGCGAAGCTAGGAGATATGTAGGCCTAACTGTTTCCCAATCCGAAAGAAAACATTAAGGTTCTCGAGAAAGAATTTTAGGTACACTTATCTCTCTCTCTCTCTCTCTCTCTCTCTCTCTCTCTCTCTCTCTCTCTCTCTCTCTCTCTCTCTCTCTCTCTCTCTCTCTCTCTCTCTCTCTCTCTCTCTCTCTCTCTCTCTCTCTCTCTCCTCTCCCTCTCTCTCTCTCTCTCTCTCTCTCTCTCCCTCTCTCTCTCTCTCTCTCTCTCTCACTCTAACGGGCCGGTCCCACAGTGACATGCAGCACGAGCCAGAGCGATTGAGAGCGATAGCTTCTACGGTCCGCCGGCGGCATTTTTGGCGGATCGAGCATCACTCAACGCATATCTACTGCTTTCCTAGCCCTCGGACTTCGTGGGCAAGTCGGCTTTGCAAGCCAACAAGAAAGCTCCGCTTACTAGGAAGCTCGTTTTCCTTACCGTCGACACCAACGACGTCGACCCGGAGGGCAATGAGTCTGTGTGGCTAAACGACGAGGTGCGTGTCCGCAGGGGCCTTCGGCGAGCGCTCAGCAACCTTTCGCGACGGGGTCTTTTCTCGCGCCCTCGCGCGAAGATGGCTGCTCTCGATGTCCTTCGACCTGGTCGCACTTTTTTTTATCTTCAAGGTCGTCGGCTTCACGACGTCAGGCGCCTACGGTTGGCAGCTGAAGAAGAGCATCTGCTACGCGTATTTGCCGCTGCACCTGACAAAGGAAGGTACCGAGGTGCACGCGGAGCTGCTGGGCGACCGGCGAAAGGCCACGGTGCAGAAAGGAGCGCCAGTTCCCATCGAGTCCATGCGGAAATAGGCCGACACCTCGCGAGCGCGACGCGTCGGCCGCAGCGAAGCTGCAACTTACCTGCTACCCGGTCATTTTCGGATGGGTTTAATCGTTCAACGTGATCGGCTGCTCGCTGCCGGTGTCGGTTCTTTGTAAATGCTTTAAGGCTTTTTTTGCCGTCTCCTTCTATTGAGAAATGCATCTGATACGATCCATACTACGCTTCGCGGTAAAAAAAAAAATTATTATTTACTCCCGTTTGTGGACAGCGAGCGATACTCCTGAAAGCAGCTATTCGCCAGACTGCGTGGCACAGCATGAGCTGTTCACTTCCTTCCTGATATTGGGAAATGCATTGGATACGATCTTTCGTAAGCTTCACAGTAAAATAAAATAGCAATTATACTGCCGTTAACTCACAGGGGCGTTACTGCTGAAAGCGGCTTCGCGCCAGACTTCGTGCGCACATTCTGAGCTTCCTTCCTGCGCATGAGAGTAGCGAGGCGGATTCCTCAGCGTCTCGAGAAAACATGTATCAATGCGAAGCTCGATACGCTACATTACTTTCAGTCGGCGGCAACGGTTCGTTGCTGAAACCGAGATAGCGTTGTTTACCTTCAAGTGCTATAAGATTTTCGCAGTATCGATGAACCTGCGATGTTCGGGTGGCCTCACTGGTGATGTGAGACCTCTAGCTGCCTCCCGCATTATCCAACAAGTTCCTTCCTATAATACATCTCTCTCTCTCTCTCTCTCTCTCTCTCTCTCTCTCTCTCTCTCTCTCTCTTTCTGTCTTTCTCTGTCTCTCTCCCTCTCTCCCCCTCTTTTTCTCTGTCTCTCTCTCCCTCACTCTCCCTCTGTCCCTCTCTCTCCCCCCCCCCTCTCTCTCTCTCTCTCTCTCTCTCTCTCTCTCTCTCTCTCTCTCTCTCTCTCCCTCTCTCTCTCTCTCTCCCTCTCTCTTTCTCTTCCTCTCTCTCTCCCACCCTCCCTCTCCCACTCTCTCTCTCTTTCACGCTCTCGGGTAAAAATTAACCGGAGCTTAAACAAATGAAGTGACGAACGTATTGCTGGCCTCGCTAACAATAACCTGTTCAAGGATCCGATCGTCCCTCTGTCGCATTACGTTAGCCCATACATGATCCGAACTGGGCTGCTGATAGTACTTCAAAAGCAGTTCAGCCTGCGTCGGTAAAGGCGCGGATTATGGCAAGGGGCCCCCTACCTGCATGCTAGGTATGTCGTGTATATAGTCATCAGACGCTGTAGCCTTGTGTATGAGCAGTTTGGGGCTTCACTTTTTAAGACGGGGCATCCAATCCCTACAATACCTGCATTTTTTTCCTTTGCCAAATGACTACAGTGTGTACGTACAGGTAGGAGCATCTGTATAAACCCCGTAATTATATATATATATATATATATATCAAAATATTTTACTTGCTTGCATATATATATATATGTATATATATATATATATATATATATATATATACATACGCAAGCAAGTAAAATATGTTGATATATATGTAACGGGGCTTATACATGTATATATATGTATGTGTGTGTGTGTGTGTGTGTGTGTGTGTGTGTGTGTGTGTGTGTGTGTATTTGTGTGTGTAATGCCGGCGGTTCTCGTGTCCTGTCAGGGTCGAGCGTGCTACCCGGGCCTACCTGTTTAGAAGCAGGGACCATTACCGGCTTACGAGCCGGTAATGGCGTCGCAGCGAAGAGCCGCATCAATGCCCTGCTCTCCACGCGTGGGATTCCGAGGTCCGTCGGGCGAGCTTCATTGTTTGGCCACCAGCTGCCGAAAGCCCCCACCACGAAGGGCCTCACCACCGCCGACCGGTAGCCAGGGGCCAGGAAAGACCGGGCAATGGCCGCATACATGTCGGTCTTGTTCCGGGCCGCCACCATCAGAGCATCCTTGCTGCCGTCGAACGGCACAGTCACGTCATGCCGTTGTCTATTACCAAGTCCGGCAAGAGAGCCGAACCATCGGCATTATATATATATATATATATTGGTTTTACGGTGGCATATGTAAAGACGTGGAATTTATATATCCGTATACGCATTCACAACTGTATACCGTACCTGTATGGATACTGTGGCGGAGCCAGGATTTTCATCTAGGAGGAATAAGGCCTGAAAAACCTTTATATAGGGCAAAGATCCAGAAGATTGTTATGCGGGCTGGGCTAGGCCCGCGGTGAACGAAAAAGTGATAGCGCAGAATTACATTTATTTATTCTACGTGAACTTGGCGGTTGTTCATCGAGTGGAATTAATTTCGTCGTTGGTGACGGTCGGGGGGCATAGGAATAAGGGGCGGCTCTGGTTACTACCCTGCTTTAGGGGGGGGGTAAATGCTCGCTGCCCCTGGCCCCGCCACTATGCATGGATTTACGTCATTATTTGCAACTAAGTATGCGTTAGATGTAGATACTCTGTAGATACCTATGAAGATACTTATCTATATATGCGCGATTGGGGAAGAAGTAAAATTCCATCTTATCCAAAATGATTGAAACAAGCTTTCAACTTATGTAAAGTGCCTAGACAGAAATTCAATTATCTGAGACGCTGTGATAATTACTATGATCATCACTATTATTACTACTACTAATTAAAACACGGTAACAGTATCTTTTTGTCACCAAAAGGCGCGAAACAAGCATGAAAAATCAGACATAGTTAATCCCAAAATTGCAGTCTTGATTTTGAATTGCCAAAGAAAGATTTTCAAGTGCAGTACCAAGGATTCCTCATTCAGGAACCTTCAAAGAGCCCAGTGAAAAATAATTAACTAACCTTGCGGAAAAAAGTAAATAATAATGTAAGGAGACGCCACCCAAGATTCCAAGGCTCACGTCACAGATATTCGGCACGCGTCGATTGCATTATGGGGGCTGTGTGTTATGGCCTAGTTCTGTACGGACGTTGAAGCCGCTACACCCGGTTGAAAAAATTCCTCCAAAATAATTCCACAAAACACTTTCGTGATACCTTCTGGCACCGCATTCCACAAAGCGCCCAGAGAGAGATTGAGTTCTCTGAGGGCGCTTTATCAGGTGCATTACTATTATTACTATTAAAGCGAGGGCAGCCGCTTATTTCCAGTTATGTGGCTTGGCAGAAAACAAACTAATGATCGCTCTAGCAATCCTTGTATAAGATCTAAACATTAGATTTTGATACATCGGGTTCTTAGTAATCTTTATTCAGCCGCTAATTAACTTTTGTGACTGTCATAACTCAGGTTGATTAACGCTTCTGGCATGTCTGTGCGTTATCCCTTAGAACATAATTTAGTCAATACAGAGCTACCGAAGGCAATTTTTGGTGTGACTCAGTATCGAAAAAAGTTTCTCCATAGGTAAACAATCCCACAATTTCTGGGTTTTCAAAGGGCAGCTGTGGCATTCTGGCAGCTTTCGCTCTCCGCGCTCCTCCCCCTTCGCAATTTTAGTAAAAATCTTTCATCCTTCAACAATGTTTAATCGCCTGCGAATGGATTATTACGCATTAATTAATCGGTGAATTGCGTGCAGAATATTTCCACAGCAGTGGAATGCAAAGAAACGGAATACTTTTCAATAAATTATGTGCCGTTTCAGTTAAAAAAGATTCTTTTTGCTCTTCAGCAGCGATGCTGCTTTTTCGCCGTCTCTATGGCCTGCTGTTGCTGTCGCGACAGCGATATTGTTGCAGCATGGTGAGCAAGTCATTCGGCTTTTAATGCGCTTCCGTCTCTCGGACATGTTGAGAGCTGCGTAATAACATTTACCACCCTGAAATATATTTGTGCTAGTGTGAGCTTTAAATTTTCGCTGCTGTGCTTTGTATTTACCAGTTTTATTAAATTCTCTGTGAAATATCTTCATCTTACAAGAATGAAACAGAATTTGTTTGTTAAATCTACTGCAATCTTTCTGCTTCACATTTTTTGCTCGCCTTTGACGGGCTGAAATCTTGCGTATATATATATATATATATATATATATATATATATATACATACATACACACACACACCCACACACACGCATACATATATATATATATATATATATATTTATATTGTGAATACTATACCATGGATTATATATTATATAGTACAAGCATGTATTATGTATTAATTATGTCCGGTATCTGATCTCTACCATGAAAGCCTACTGAATGGGAAAAACTAGATCTGTGGACGACTCGCCACAAAGCGATGGCTAAAGTAATCGAAAGTAATTTGACTACTTCATGTATCCTGGACAAGGGGGTGGATTATTTCGCCTCCACCCTTCCCAACCCTCGCTACGCCGCCTACTAGCCACGAGGCCGTTGCTGCTCTAGACCGTTCGATACACCTCCGTATAACAGAATCGCACGCTCCAACAATAACGGGAGAACTAAACAGTACTGCTGAGCAACTCTGGCTACATCAGGGCTGTATGGGGAACGCGGAATAACAACGATGCTAGCATTCACAAACGCGGAAGTGAAGCCCTCTACCCGATCTTTGTCGGCGACCGCTGCTGCTGCCTCGGAATACCAGTCGGGGTGGCAGGAGGTGCGATTGACTTGGTAACGGAGACTCAAACACTCGAAGCACGTCTCAGCTCACCGAGGGCTCCTACTTAGTGCCCCTAAGAACGACTTACTACGCGAGGCGTAGAAAACATGGGCACCAACAATGAGCACTCAACTTAAAGGCCCGGGTAGCCGGTGTCTCGTAGCCTTCCGTGGCCGGCCGAGTTGTTTAGGAATGGTAATCATCCATCCATCGGGATAAAAGCACACGGCGATGGGGTTTCTCCATGCCGGACTCTTCGTGCCGACCGCCCGAGCTCTGCCTAACCGACTACCGAGGTCCTGAGGCGTCACCGTCCATCCTGCCACAAGTTAAAAGGCAGGCCCGGCTCAGACGGATGACCTTTATCTGGCCGTATCTGGTAGCAGCCGTCCCGGACTAATAAACCCTACTTGGGTACATACCTACGATTGTACCTGTACGCGGGCACCCGAAATTCTCTCGGATATAACCTTATATACAGCCATATGTTTTACTAAAGAGACGGCCCATCAGCTTACATCAGACATTCACTTTGATAAAGTACACACCTAACCGCGTAAAGACAAGTACTTCTTCTCTTTGTATACCTGCAAGAGTGTGGTGGAATGATTACGCTGTCACAAACGGCGGCTTCCGCGTCCAGACAGAACTGGGCCGCAAACGCAGCGCTGGTAACGGTACAAGTCCCACTCGTCGCGCGACGAATGTCGGTGACGCGCTGAGCCTCGGAATCACGGCTAGCGACTTGCAGCTGCAGTACCAATGCACGCAGACTTGATGACAGCCGCGGAATACGGCAGCACAAAGAGCTTATGATAATGAGGCCAAACCATAGTGTAGAGAAGCCTGTTCGATGGGCATTGAACATTGCAGACTTCCAGAATTAGCAATGCGTACAACAACCCTAGCTTGCACAAAGATGGGAGCACCACTCAGCTTGACTCCTACGGCAAGAGTTATTGTCTGTTGAATTGCTGCGGCTTTTAAGCTGCCTGAAATGGATTATCGCATGACCTGTTCTTAGTCGTTACAATTCAGGAACTGGGAATAATGAATATTTCGGCAGTAATAATGATAGCAATCTGGCTTATTTCATGCGCTTCAGCTTCACTACGTTACTGAGAAGCGGCTTTATTCAAAAGTAACTTAAATGCACGCGAAACTCCGCCAGCAAGATGGCCTCTGTTTCTCTACCTGCCAAGGGCACGGAGCTGCCAGAACGCTACAAAATAAACTAGCGAGCTACAGACCGCTCCAACCATCCCCCGCGGTACACCACGCCGCCCAGCATGTCACCGGGCAACCGCGGCCTCTACGCGACTAAAACATCCGGCAGGTAGCGGCCCAGGCAGATCCTAGCACTTATACTCATCCTTAGCCGAAGTTATATGTGCAATAGTGAAGGGTTGGTCTTATTTAAATGTTCACTGACACCGTTACTTGTCTGGTTCGCTACGACTAGCCAAAGAATTAAGCAACCGGCCGCTTCACTCCAGCGACTCAAATCTATGAATGTACCTACGAAGTACTTCTGCATGCGGCTGGAACTGTTTTCAGGTTGGTCTTTAGGTGTGGGTGTTGCTTAGAGTTTTCAACCTCTCCCCGCCACATCGGGCTATGGGCCTCTGGCGCTAGGCTTTTCAAGGACGACGAAATCTAACGATCTAGGCCAGAGCCAGGAGACGACTCGAACTGTAAATCTAGGCTGGAGCAATCGCTTCCGAGCTTCGCATATTTCTTAGACCATCTCGGGTAATTCGTCATAAAATAATGGTTGTGCGACAACCCAGCACTGGAGGGGACGGAGAGCGGACGGTAGCAACCGATCACCGCCGTTGTAGCGAGCCCATCAACCCAACTATCACTAGCCACGCCCACACGGCCTTTATTGATCCGGCTGACCCGGCACCAATAAATAGAAGATGGCGGACAGGAAAGCCGAGCTCGAGAGGAAAAAAGCCAAACTCGAAGCCATAAGAATAGAAAAAAAGCGTAAAGAGGAAGAGAAGCGGAAGAAAGAGGTACCAAGTCCCAGTTTTTTGTAGCTGGCAGTTGCTGTTCGTTGGTCCGCAAGAAAAACGTTTGCGGCAGCTAGTACCTGGGTCCATTCGTTCCCTGGCTGGCGATGCCTTTTCTAGAGTGCATTCTCTGTCTCGCTGCGATCGAAAATAGCTTATATCGCATCATCCTGTTGGCAATTTTCATTTCGTACATTGTATGCCTGATGCTGTAGAATCCAATGATCCATTGCCTGTTCTTTCACGAAATAAGGCCGTCGTAGTAAGCTGTAGCGTTCGATTGTGTCGTAGAGTGGCATAGAAAAGCTTATGTCCTCAAAGCGACCGCGAGCTTCCCATGCACGTCGCGGCGACAACGTCAGTGTGCCCTTGAATAGGTTATTCTTTAGCGGCTGCTTGGAATATCTAGCAGCACCGCGCCGTTGGCCAATGCTGGCGCGCGGGCGAATCCAGCAACCATATGTAGTGAGCACTGTCGTGCGGGTTCTTTTTTAAGTGTCATATCAGCCATGCTGTGATTTGTTCCGTAGATATGTGCCCGTATAATATCAGGTTTCGATGGTCTGCTGAATGTGCGCTTCGTGTATTCGTTCTAGGAAGAGCTGCCCAGGACTGGACCTGCTGCCGGCTCTTCGTCTACCAAGCCCATAGAGGAGCGGCTGACGGAAGCTGACCAGCTATTGAAGGAGCTCGGCATAGGTACGCCCTGTTTGGGCTGCATTTCCGAGACCGCGTTGTCGCGAGCCAGTGTCGCCGAATTTCGTCGCTTAACCGTATATCGTGGAGAGTGTAATAGAAAATGAAATCGTTCGTTCGTATGGCGCCCCAAGATAGCTCAGCCTCCAACCAGGCGCTCTGCATAGGCCGCAGGACTCGAGCCCGCTGTGCTGGTCGCTGAAGGCTAGCGCATTTCCCCTGGTCCAAGCCGTGCATCCTTCGTCATAACCTGCGGCGTATAGCTTCTTGCTCCACCTGACCAGCTCGAAGTCGGCACCAACCTGCCCAGCCATGTTGCTAGTCTATAAGGGCTGGTACTATTTTTGGTGCAGGCTTGCCACCACAATCACTTTGGCCTAGCCTCAGCATTAGAGGACTCGTCGCATGTTCTAATGGCTTAGAGAGTGCGATCGGATGTTTATTGCTGAGAATCGTCACCTTTGGTGAGTCCATCCCGACATCAAACGGTGATGACGTTAGCTTGTGAGTGGGTGCCATGGCCAGTTTGCCAAAGGGGGTTCTGGTGTAATCAGGCAGCCAATTGTTTAGCCTAAGGTAATCTCACACCAGCTAGCCTTGAAAGAGCTTTGCTGTCGATTTTGTGGTGGTGGTCGCGGGTGCGGTCACATGCACCTAGACAATCGACTTCAAGTCTCAGGACCTGTACTCTGCTTGCAGGGCACGCCTTTAGTTATGTCATACACTTACAGGCAGGTTAACGTTTTTTATTCCACGTGTCCTCATTGTAATCTGCTACTTGTTAGTAACTGCTCACGTAGGCAAGGCATGTGTAGATAGCACACATGAGCATCACCGGTCGTCCATTAGCTCTTTCTTCGTGACTTATGCCAACTTCTGCCTCTAGCTTACGGCTTTGCCTTTTGGTGCCGCTGGTGAATGCTGCTACCACTTAGGTCGAAAGCGAAATACATAGCACTCTTGTAGTTGTTGCCCCACGCATTCTGCTGGAGATGTTATCCATTCATTGTCACCTAGCATCCACCTTGTCAGATGTCTCGGTTCTTGGAGCAACTGCAAATTTAGTCAGTGAATTTCCTGTCACCCAAACCACAGTATGTCGCAGATGCACGAGTTCAAACCGAGGTCACGCTTTATCGCAAGCATGGCCGTATGCAATATTACCATCAACTGGCTCAAACTCGCCGTCTCTCCTTTCCTACCTCTCTCCCTTCTTCCCTTCTCTCACTTCCCTCTTCCTCTGCCCCTCTTGTTATATATATATATATCTCTCTCTCTCTCTCTCTCTCTCTCTCTCTCTCTCTCTCTCTCTCTCTCACTCACACGAGCTCTTCTTCTTGGCAGTATCTCAGTATCTGATGGCACATGGTGTCACCTCGTGATCGTAGCCGGTTCGTTGCAGATGAGCCCGGAGCTGCTGCTGCCACTGCTTCTTCCTCCGAGCCGCTGGCTCAGTCGGTCGGCTCAGTTTCGCTCGGCCAGTCGAGCTCCGACGGTCTGTCTGCCTCGATTGGGTCAGCATCGCGAAGCTCGTAAGTGTGAGGCCAACTTGCTCTCGGCTCAGCGTCTGCTGCAGCCATCGATACCATGCTGCCGCTGTTGCCCGCATTCGTGCGGCACTCGCATGTAAGTGGCTGCTTCTCTTTGCTTTGTGTGGCGACTGGCAGAACCCGAGGCAGGTGTCGATAGCGTAACCTGAGCTAGGCACCTCGAGTGAAGAGACCGGGCTAGCGGAGCGAGGGCTGCTCTACCCAAGCAGTCTGCGTCGGCAGTCATTTCTCTCGTTAACCGAGTGCACTGCCGGGAGTCCTTCTGATTGTCGTCTCCAAAGCATGGCATCTCGACTAGCCTCTAACTTTCTGTCTTGCAACCTGGCACACGTTCCTTCGGCTTGATTCACATTTGTGTGCATCGCGTGAGGCGTTCACCGTAGGTTTGGGTAGTCGTGCTCTGCCGTGGAACCAGCATGCACCGTGCTTCCGGTGTGTTTTGTGACTGCCTGCGAGCGCTCACCGGTTCGTTGTGCACATATCTGTCGTTGGCCGCATATATGCGCAGGGCTTACATGCAGCCTTTTGTTAGAGCAGCTGCTGATCGCTCGTGAGGCCACGAGCAGCCGGAGGTCTGGTTGCGGTGCAGCTCGGAGCGGCTCTCGGTGTTTCATGAGTGCACGTGTGCTTCCTGTCGGCCTCGTTCTCATCTCGTATTTGCTGCTTGGCTGCTGTACTGCTGATGGGCTTAGATTGGATAGATGGCTCTGCGTTTGTTGTGTTTCCAGAGATGCTGAATGTAGGCATGTGTTGTTCGTGTGGTCGTTAGCTGAGTGCACTGCCGGGAGTGCGGCCGAGCTGCCTCATTCACCGGTTCGGCCATCTCCTGATTGGTGGTTTAGCACGCCCAGTTGGCCTCGTGCTGCCAGCGGTGCTTTCGCCACTTGTTTGGCAACTACAATGACCAAGCCGTCCGCTGTGCCTGCTCGATCACGTGAGCCGTTGGGCTGGCAGCCAGGGTAACGCTTGGGTAATGCTAGGGCGCTCCCACTAGATAAAGGAGAACTGGCCGTGATGACCCCGGAGGTAAGATGCTCGCTCTTCATGACCGAGGTCGTGGGTTCGAATCCTGAAGTAGGCGATTCTCTATGGCCAACTGCAAGCAGTGGTGAAAGCCGATAAGGCTGTTCTGCTGCTAAACAAATGAGGCTGTTGAATAAGCTAAGATTCTTTTTTCTATAGAGCACCCTCGGCTTCGAGTTACCCTTAGTGCTCACATTGCTCCTTTAAATCGGTCATCTCCCACCCCTACTCCCGTGAACGTAAGGACGTTGAATTTTTCGCAATTCCGCCGTTGCTGCTCTGGGCAGGTTTTGGTGGCTAAGAATTGGACGTGGGCTTGTTTGTGCTGCCTCTCAGCGTAGCTCCTAGCCACCCTGTTTGTGGAAAAGCTGCTCTGAGGTTATGCGTGCGGTTGGTATGATCTGACTCTCCAGTGAATCCGAGCTATTGTTATGTTCGTGGATAATAGTGATTCTTGGATTAAAAGTGTAGACGGTACGGGCAGCTCGATGAATTTATTTGCTAGATCTTATGTGATTAAATGCTATGTGACGAAAGGCTGACTCTGTGGCAATGAGGCTGAATGCTCAAACGATTTAATGCTTGTGAAAATGTTGGGCTGGGTTTCAGAGCTCCTGTGGTGTACCAAAATATACCAATAATTGTTAATGTGAACCCATGCTTCAGTAGTAGCATCTGCTTACATCTTACAGCTGAATGACTTTTCAGTAGCACACCAGCAATCGGTAGGAGACCTTTCGTACTCCTCGTCCAAGAAGTGTTGGGCTTGTGTGCAATGTCCGATTTCTCGTTCGAGCAGCCCATTGCCCGAAGGTCAACAGTCATCGATGTGCCCTGGACTCAAGTCGTGAGCAGTAGTTGTGCAGCTGATGGTCTGCCTGTGACCAGTCGTTTGCCATAGCCGCTGATGGAGGGCCTCTTTTAATATAGGATGGGGACGATGTTGGTGGCACGACTGGTTTTTGCCAACTAAGCAGCCATCTTTACTGCATTGGCTCTGCCAGACTGACTGAATGCCTTAAAGTGTCTACGACCGTTAGAAATGGAGCGCTTCCTCATACATGATCCATCATTTGCTAATGTTCAGTAATGCATCTCTGTCCATACGTCCACAAATGAGCTCTGAGCCAGATAGTTTTATGTAGTGCACTCTTAAAGCTAATGAGATGCTCAACGACTCGCGCCTCGTGCGACAAGGCGACAAGTGTGAACCTGAAGTTGTACATCTGCTGTGGTTCATGGCATAGGCAGAACAGTCGTGAATGTGCAGACGGTCGTTTCCAGAGCCGGCGGCACGAGTGAAGCAAGCATTGCTATAGAAATGGAAATCAAACTATGGTAGCCTGTTTGACCTTTCACAAACCTCCAGGCAAAGTCATCTGTGGCCCCCGATTGAAACTTGTCGAGAGGATTTCACGGTTCGGGAAGAGGCAGGTGCAGAAGCAGCAGCAGCAACGCAGAAGTATTGTAGGTGTGGAGGATCCAGGTGGTTTGACAGGCCTTGAATGTACCCGTAGATCTGAAAATGTTGGCTTGTATTTACAATTCATCTGAATGGAAGTGCAGTTCCTTCAACAGCTTGGACGCTGGCTAAATTTCTAGAATAAGAAGACTTTTCTCTTGGCCATGTTATGGACAAACTCGAGACACTTTCTGTTGCCAGCCCTGCTACGACAGCAATGTGACACCGGAAAGCAGCTAAGATGCCAAGCTTTCCGTGGCAGCGTGCACATCTAATAATTTTGTGAATGCAATGGCTCGGCTGCTTATTTTGGATGTAGGTTTATGGGTCTTGGCCTAAGGTGCTTGCACTTCACTACCCAGGGCGAGGGTTCGAGACTTGCAGCAGGCAATTCTGTAATATGCCAGCTTCAGGTGGGACGGATAACTGCTAACCGTTTTATGCCGTTATATAAATGAAGCTGTAGAATCAGCTGGCCTTGTCTTTTTTACTTTGTCAAAAAATAAAAGGTCCTTAGCAGGCAATCGTGTTTTGAGCATCTGTTGCAGGTCAAGTGACTTATTTACGTGGCTTCAGTCATCTTTATAATTCGTGTGTTATAGTGGCCTCTGTGGCATGAATATGACCCTTGTTGTGCTACCTTAAATAACTATATAATTCATTAAATAGCCCCCTTAGAGAACTTAATCTATATTCATGCGCTTTACATATGCCACGGGGCTAGAGCCTAGGATTTTGGTCATCAAATACATTCGCCTTGACCTTAGTCTAGGTGAGCACCCTAACCAACTGGGCCAAACTAGCATGGTATATCCTTGAGTGTGAGTGTGTGTGTGTATAAATAAATAAATAAATCCTAGCTGCTTAAACAGCCTCTTTTTGTATAGCAACAGAAGAGCCTTTACGGCTGTCACCACCGCTTGCAGTGGCAATAAAGGATCGCCCACCACAGGATTCGAACCCACGACCTCGGGGCTGAAGTCGTGAAAAGCAACCGCCTTACCTAGTGAGCCATTACGGCTGAATTGTGTGTGTGTTTTTGTGAATGTGTTTGGTTGTGTGTGAATGCATGCACGTTCGTGTGTGAGTGCCTATCTGTGCAACTAGCTGGCTGGAGTTGTGGTTCCGACGTTCGCAGATGTGCGCTTGATAACACAAGAGTGTGGTTCTGGCAATAATTATTTGTTCCTTTGAACTCAAATTCAGGCAATCGAAACCGAAGCCCGTACTCAGCGTGTCGAAGGTCTCGCAGACTAATCTTTTGCCCAAGGAGGTTATTGTTTATAACAAAGAAACTCAGACGTCAACAGAAACTGCCGACAGAGAAGGTAAAAGTAAGGAAACCTTTCTTCTGCTTCTGCTTGAGACCTGCTTATGCTGCTGTGGTGTGCATCGGTTGTTGCACGGCGGGATGGAGTTCCATGCGGTCGCATCCTCGGCAAGCAACCGCCTGCCAGTAGGCAGGCGAGGGCAGCTCGTCCGTTGTAAGTACACGAGTCGGAAGCTCCGACCTCGCTTAGAGCGGAAGCACCGGCCTGTTGTGCAGCCAGTCTCTGGGCTGGGTGCTGCCTACTCGTAATGGCTGTTGTCTCTGGGCGATGCCAGTTGAAATGGCAAATGCTCCATATATGACTCCAGTTGTCGCAAAGAAGCTCTGTAGTTGATGCCTGTGCTCTTCGTCTTTTTGCAAGTGGCTTTAGCTTTATTTAGATCTTTAGGACGCCCCTCTAGTGGCCTTCACCCGTGCATGAGCCGGTTGGCGTTAACGCAGTAAGTGCTGGCGGCGATTCTACACATTCTTTCTTTTGATTGTACGCTCTAGCTCTGTGGGACACGTACTATGGTAAGTGTCGTATTGCGAGTGTGCGCACATTTTCGTTGCCATTTCGTACTTTTTTTTTTTTACGTCGCCGCCTTCTTTGCTGCGTGGTCATGGACTGCGCAGCAAACGACGACTCACTAAACCCAGGCGCATAGCGGCGGCAGCCTAGACGGCTCGGTGCGAGGAGTAGTTGGAGGCAGGCAGACGTGTGTCAAGCTGCCAACTTGTGCGCCTGTGGACTCCTGTCGGGCGACGCTGCTGCTTCCGTTTTGATCTTCCCCTGTCGAGCTTTCGCACCGCGAGGCGTGGCATCCACTGCCGTTTTTGCCATGCGTGCGGCACCGTCAGAGCGAAAGATGGGTCGATCGATGCACCTGACTACGGACCCGTCTCTTTTTATGTGCTTTGCCTCGGAAGGAGGAGGCAACTCCTCGTGTTTTGGGTCGCCTCGGTTCGGTTCCTCACGAGGGGGGTCTCCGTTCTCCTTCGGCTCGCCAAAACTATACGCTCACTTGGAGTGGGACGACGAGTTCTCACCCGCATCAGCAGGTAGGACACGGGTGGCTGCCACTCTGTTGTCGGCTGCCTGGCACCATCGGCGGCGGCGTGTTGTCGCGTTCATCTGTCGTACACGAAGTCGTCTCGATTTGGTGCGCGCGAGCGGACGGGTAACAGGAAAGTTCTCGCCGCCGCCGCTCTCTCTCTCTCTCCTTTGCTGTACCCCATTGGTATGGCTGTATTTCGAACATTTCGAACACCGGAGACCCCAGAGTCGCGACGGAATCGAACGGGTGACTCATCACACCTCTCGGCCTCGCGCCTGCATTCGGTAGATGTCAGTTGGTCAGACATGTGCATCGCCCTTTCTCCGGACTGCCGCCGCCCCATCGTTTGCTTCGGGTGTGACGAGCTTGCCGGCCAGCCTTCTTTTGTTTGCGGCAGCGCAAGCGCCGACCGGCTCGTCTCGCTCACTCCGGATAAACGCTTGACATTACTTTGCGCCAATGGCGATCAGCCAATGTCGATCAAGTGACGTCTACCGTTTGCAGAGACGTTGCGTACGTGGTCGTGTATGCAACGCACGATGTACTCTGGGAGACCCGGTGGCCCCATCTGACACTTTCATCACGCATGGCTCTCGGCTTTCGTTTTTGTGTGTTTGCTAGCCGGTGCCTTCATCGCTCGACCTGTCCGTGCTGCTGGCAGCGCTGCAGTGTTCGCTGCGATGGCAGCAGCAACTCGGCTTCATCCCGACGGACGGCCAGACACCCTAGCCGTCCGTCGGGCACTGTCCTTCCGGTTGTCGTCTCCAAAGCATGGCATCTCGACTAGCCTCGAACCTCCTGTCTTGCAACCTGGCACACGTTCCTTTGGCTTGACTCGCATTGTGTGCAGGGTGAGGCGTCCACCGTAGGTTTGGGTAGTCGTGCTCTGCCGTGGAACCAGCATGCACCGTGCTTCCGGTGTGTTTCGTGACTGCCTGCGAGCGCTCACCGTTTCGTTGTGCACATATCTGTCGTTGGCCGCATATATGTGCAGGGCTTACATGCAGCCTTTTGTTAGAGCAGCTGCTGACCGCTCGTGAGACCACGATCAGCCGGAGGTCTGCTCTCGGTGCGGCTCCGAGCGGCTCTCGGTGTTTCATGAACGCACCTGTGCTTCCTGTCGGTCTCATTCTCATCTCGTATTTGCTGCTTGCCTGCTGTACCGCTGATGGACTTAGATTGGCTTGATGGCGCTGGGTTCGTTGTGTTTCCAGAGATGCTGGATGTAGGCATGTGTTGTTCGTGTGGTCGTTGCTAAGTCTCGACGTCTTTGTTTTTACCATATGGGGACCCAGCAGCTGTAGTTTGTCAGTTGTTAGCCAGGCCATTTCGCGGTATGTCTGTTGCGTCGGTTCCTGCGTCGGGGTGCAGGTGGGGAGCCGAGAGATGGGAGAGAAGAGCTTCCGGCGAGCCGATTGGCCAATCGATGAGCAAGAGCATCCTGCTGCAGCTGAGGGGGAACCGGAGCAGGGCCGGTTGCTGCTCCAGCTCTAAAAAGCTTTGGATATCGGTTGAGCAGCCTGTGGCCACTAAGTATTACTGGGTGTTATTTCCTTTAATCCATTGCCTAGCAGAAAGGGCTACAAACTGCTGGTGCCTTCGCTTCACACGTTGGACCGTCAGAATTTAATAGATTAACAACTTAGCCCTCCTTTCATAAGTAAAACATCTTCCATTGGTAATTGCACGTGTCATTAGGGCCATGCAAGTTTGAGTAAGTTTGTTGCAACAGAGGTCACGATTGCTGCTCGATTTTTGGCTCTGTGCAGCAATCTCATTTCTTATCAAGTGGTAAGCAGCTGAGAATGACCAACACTTAATATAATATATATTTTTACTGACAAGCAATTCGCCTTGGGCGTTAGTTATAAAGCGTAGGGAATGCATCTGCAGTATGGCAGCTATGTGTGCATGCTTGAGTGTGAGTGTGGGCTAGCTACAACTCTAGCTAGTTGCTTTGCTCTGGTTATGGTGATCCTATTACATTTTTTTCTATGTAAATGATCTGGTATTTATAAAATAACCTGTATCACATGCTAGCTTGTTGTCGTTGCAATCCAGCTCTAACTTATGGCGTACCTCATCATCATGCTGATGAAGATAACGATTCCCTTGACAACGTCGACATGCCCATGAAAATGCCTCACGTAGAGCTGGTGAAACCTGCGCACACACAGCAAGACGAAGAAAGCTGCAAGAGACAAGGTATGTGTAGTGCTAAATAGCAAAAACTGTTGGAGAACATACTCAACAACAACAAACTCAGCAAAGTTTTGTATCTCTTCTGGTGTGCAACCGCTACTCGGCGACACAAATCTCTCCTCTGCACATCAACAGAAACGCTGCACCCCGATTGGCTAGCGTCTCGGCTTGCGCCTAGCAATAGCCCTGCAGTCTGATTCGCTTGCTTCGGGGGGGGGGACCGGTCTGCCTAGTACTGTCATGCAACTGCTGATGGCTGCATCGCCATTGGCTTGGTTGGGTAATTGCTGGCCAAACAATCACCATATATGCTGTAAGACACTCAGTGGCTGACTTGAGTATGTGTGTGAATTGCTGGATGGGTGGGGAAACAGGTGCAGCGGCAAATGTACGCAAGCCGTCAGTGCTAGCTGTTGGGGTGTTACCCCATCGCAACGACGTGCTACGTTTTTCTTTAGCTCGAGAACTAAGTGAGGAGGAGAAGCAGCAAATCATGATGAGCGACGAGTTCGTGAGGTTCTTCGATCGGGCCTCGCGTATCGTGGAGCGTGCACTGAGCGAGGGCTGTGCCGACATATTCGTGGACTACTCTGGAGTCGGCGACCCCATGGGCGAGAGGTGCGTGCGTGCGTTTGTGTGTCAGCTTGCATTTATTTTTTTTGAGCTTGCATGCCTCGTACCGACGAGACATCTGCCTACCGATCGAACGCGTTGTTCCCTGTGCTTAGAACTTGGCATCATCAAAACGTGTTACTACTACTCTCTCTCTCTCTCTCTCTCTCTGTAGTGACGCCTCGGTCGGTGAGAAGCTGAAGCTCCACATAGCCTTTGCCGACGATCATTGGTCCAAGCACCGAACGGTCACTTGCCTCGATTGGTCGGTCCACTATCCCGAGCTACTGCTAGCGTCGTATAATAATAACGAAGATCTTCCGCACGAACCTGACGGCGTGTGCCTCATTTGGAACTCGCGCTTTCGAAAAACGACCCCCGAATACATTTTCCACTGCCAAGTAAATAAAGAGCAGATAAGAGTTGCTATGCCTCAATCTCAATTGGCTAGCGCATCTGCGCCGGCCCATTGTTCAATCCGAGTGTTGTGCCTTGTAGTCGGACGTCACTGCCAGCTGCTTTGCGACGTTCCACCCCAATCTGGTCATCGGCGCTACGTACTCGGGTCAGATTGTGCTGTGGGACAACCGCAGCCTGAAGAGGACACCTGTTCAAAGGACGCCTCTGTCATCTGCTGCTCACACCGTACGTCAGTGTGTCTGTCTTGTCTTTCAGTGCTTACTGTCCCTATCGTCTTCTCGCACTGGCTGCACACACCCCACCTTCAGCATTTGCTGTCCGTGTGATTGCTAACCCCTCTTTTATGTATTCGCTTTAGCACCCTGTCTACTGTGTGAAGGTGGTTGGCACGCAGAACGCTCACAACCTCATCAGCGTGTCTACCGACGGCAAGCTGTGCTCGTGGAGTCTGGACATGCTGTCGCAGCCGCAGGACAGCATCCAGCTGCTGCATAAGCAGAAGCCTGTGGCCGCGACTTGCTTGTCCTTTGCTCTGGGTGACGTCAATAATTTCGTCGTTGGCAGTGAGGAAGGCTCTGTGTACACGGGCTGTCGCCACGGCACGTGAGTGAGCAATGCTGCGTAGCCCTCAGCCATGCCAGGCGGCTTTGCTGCCAAGATTCTTCAGAGTGCATGTTCCTGGTGTGAAGTGTGGCTCAGCAGACCCCTGCCACATCACAAGCACGAACTATATTCCCCGATAGGTAGTTGAGTTTATCGAAAGGTCGTGTGCAGGTGCAAGCAGATTACTTCTATGGGTGTGTGTGCGCGCGCCCGTTCGTGCATTCCAACTTCTTTGGCCCAACTCTAACCTACACAATGCTGGTCGTTACTCGACGACAAGGTTTATTCTTTATTCTATTTTAATCTTAATTTCATCTGCGATACCTAGCGAAGTGCTTTATGAAACAAACCCAGCATTAGCTCATTTCATAATAGCATCTTGCCGTCAGAGGATTGCTGCCTTAATGGTTTGCCATGCTTGTTCGTCACCAGTGCATTGCAAGTGATCGTTGCATCACACCACTATATTACGGCCGGTTGCCTGGAAGATGATAAAAAGCAAATGGTGTTGCACCACTGAAAAGTAATGAGCCTGAAACTTTCTGCTCGTAGTAGCAGATGAGCGTGTAAAGCGACCAGAATGTGTCCCTTATCTCGTTAAAGCTGCTGTCTGTCTTGATCACTTAAATTGATATCACTTAAATTGACCTTCCGTGATGGCAAGCGTTGCTTTATCTTCCAGAAAAGCGGGAATCGCCGAGGCCTTCGAAGCCCACCAAGGCCCGATCACAGGAATCGATACCCACAAGGTGCAGGGCCAGGTTGACTTTTCGCACCTTTTCTTGACGTCTTCATTTGACTGGACCGTGAAGTTGTGGAGCACAAGAGTAAGTCTGCATTGAAAAACTGGCTTGGATCTTCGGGCGTGGGGCAATACTCGGTGCCCAATCAGCGTCCGTGCTAGTCTGCAGCTTAAATGCTGTGCTAAACTCTGTGCTGCCTAGCAAGCAGACTCGGCGCGACTCACTAAGCGGCCTTTCCTCGTGCAGGAGCAGCAGGTGCTGCACTCCTTCGAGCACAACAGCGACTACGTGTACGACGTCGCTTGGTCTCCAATCCATCCTGGACTGTTCGCCTGCGTAGACGGCAACGGGCGGCTAGACGTGTGGAACCTAAACAGTGACACCGAGGTAAATTTATCCGGGCATATAAGAGGAGGAGTCCCTCGCTAGGCATAGCACGATGAGTGCAACGCTTATATATAAGCCTGCGGCCCCGATGGGCCAGCCACGTGCTTGCATTTATTGCACTCAGTGGCAGCAGCGCGGTGTGTGTGTGTGACATGTCTTGCACGCCTGCAGGTTCCTTCTGCAACGACTGTTGCCGACGGTGGCGTCGCGCTGAATCGCTGCTGCTGGCACCAGAGCGGTCACCAGATTGCCGTCGGCGATGACAACGGCAAAGTCTACCTGTACGACGTCGGCGAGGTAGGTGCCAAACGGCATCCAGCACGCTAGAAGCCGGGTGCCGCTGCCACCTATAGGTGACTCGCCGCCCCCCCCCCCCGGCGATCGTCCAGCTCGGCGCATGCAGGAAGCTTGGCTGCTGCTCTCGCTTTGCAGCAGCTGGCAACGCCGAGGTCGGACGAATGGGGCAAGGTGGCGCACACGCTGCTCGACCTGAAGGCTCACGCCAACGAGAACATTGCCGAGGCAGCTGGTGCGCCGTACCCGCCTCGCTAGTGGCCGGGTCAGTCAGGCCATCACCAAACTGGCACTGGCCTGAGCGTGGCAGCCGCGACCGGCTCCAAGGGGCCAGCGGCCGTTACTTGACTCGGACCGTGACCGTCGATTGCACAGTCGATTGAGCCTTGTCGTCCGTCACGGTCGCAGGAGTCGTCAGGCCATGTCCATGCCGTCTTCCAGCTTGATCCTATTCTGCAAGTGCTCCTTGATGGTAGCGAGCGGCTTTTCCTTGAACGCCGAGTGCTGTATGACTTGCGCAAAGACTGCCATGTCTTGCATCCTACAAGTGGCATGAGCAGCGGAGCTAGGAGTAAGAGAAGACAGGCGCCGCTGCAGCCCATGTTGCAGCAGCACCGAATCGAGCGGTCACGGGGAGGAGCATCCGCGGTTGCTGCGGAAGCACACATTGGGCATCATCGTTCGTGGGGCCTTGCTTGTGCCGTCATCACATGCTCGGCAATCTCTCGTCTGCCCCGCATACCTTCCTCCCCTCTTGGCCATGCAGGCGAGCGGATGCCCACCCGGTCGGTGCTGCCAAAGGCAGCCATACGGCTCGCGCGGAAATGCGCCCGGCGGCTTCATCGACGACAGCGCTTTCTGCACTTTCTGGCAAATGCATGATGTGAGCTAGTGGTAGCTCGTGTATCCACGAAGCGTGGCGCTATGGTGTTCGTATTTCCACATCGAAAGTCGCATGTACAGGTTTGTATAGAAACAGTGTGTACAGTGAGGCTCATGCAACGAAAAGTACTCGTGACGGCAATTCTTGTGATATATGACTCGCTGCACCTGCGCAGCATGTCCTTGGCAGCGGAGTGTCATTAGAAGAGTTTTCCGTGTACACTGTGTGCGGTCAGGCCCCCTGGCGCCCTAGTAGAGACTGCGCATGTACACAGCTAAGTGCCCAGTGAGTTCCTAGCACCAGGAGGATTTGAACACGAGTTCAACGCGGGGCTGTCGGGTGCCCTGCACTACAGTTCGTCCCTTGGTATTAGCCCAGGAGGTAAGGTGCTCACTCCAGCCAGATCGTGTGTTCTAGTCCCGGAGTGGACGATCCTTTGTGGTCCACTGCAAAGTGGTGGTGATAGCAGTTGCGGCTCTTCTGCCGTTATAAAAATGGGTATTTAATCAGCTAATCTTTCGTCTGACCACTTACGCCAACCGATGGACGACTTCCTTCCCGTTTCGTTTCATTGACTAATGATTTCCTTCACCTGGTGAGGTGTCCTAAGTGAAGGCCTGTGAGGGAGGCAGCGTTAACTCAAGGCATGCACTCGGCCCGATGTGAAATGGGTTATGTTTACTGAAACTGCTACTTGGCAAAGACTTACATAAATAAAATACATAGATGTTTTAATAGCCTCATTTATAATAGCAGGAGAATAACCTTAACGGCTATCACCACCACTTGCAGTTGGCAATAAAGGGTCGCCCACAGCAGGATTAGCGAGCACCTTAGCCCGTGGGCTATTACGGCCCATACTTGCTGTAAGATTAAAGACGTCTGCTACGGTTGTTCGGCAATTCCCTCACAAATTTACTTTGCATCGTCAATCGAAAGCTTATGCAATGAGCATCACTTATTCGTGGCAGCATGGATACACTAGGTGGCCATGAGAATGGGAGGATCAGAAGATACGCTAGCAACAAACGTACACTGAACTGGAATGCAACACACCCGTGGTTTCTGTCTGCACCGACCAAGCGTAGGTGGTGCATTATAGCTGCCCATTTGTAAATGAAGGGAGAAACTGCTTCGTAACCGAACGCAAGAAAGTATCGGCTCTGCTCCAGCAAGATGAGTGCAGACAAGCATATGTGGGGCGCAAAAAGGCCTGCATCTAGGATCCCCCTCCCGAGAGAACTGGACCAGCATGGACAATCTTTTAAGTATCTGTCGAACGGCTCGGACTCGGACGTTTCTCTCACGTTTCGATCCGTGATGGGCACACTTTGAACGTGCACCTAGATGTGCACACTTTGAACGTGCAAGAGGCAGCAGGTGGGAGGCAAAGGCTGCAGGGCCCGTCCATGGACGCATGCTGCAGCATGCACGCTGAGAGGCGACTTACTGCTGCTTCTTTCTCTGCTTCTCTGTAGCCACGGCCTTTGGCTTGGGTGCACTGGAAAGACAGAACGACGATGAGAGCAAAAAATAAGCGTAGAGCTCCACAGGCACATTGGTTATCAGCGACGAGTACAACTTTTTAGACTATGCAGCACGTCAGTACCGACTTGGCTGTTAACTAGTGATAAGTGTGCCCAGCTCGAGGGCGGCCGACAAGCTAAGCTATGTGAAGAGGTTGAAGGACGATTGACCTGGAGCAAAGTAAAAGTAATGGTCGGCTGAATTCAAGAGCCTCGTTGATGTAGGAGTAGAGGAACAGAACAAGTTAAATCTTTGACAGTTCAAATCGGCTGTAAATGAAAGCTTCACAGTGCAGACCTGATTCGCCTGCAAAGTACATGTGGTGCCTTGAAAATAGCATGAGCATGCCATGGCTAAAGGTATCGATCAACAGATTACAGCTTTCGAATACACAGTAGGAATACTGAGGTTCACTATATTATATATCCGTTGTCCGGCAAAAACTTGCAGCCAGACTGACAAAAACACGGCTACAGGGCCAATCGTTCACTTGCCCATTGAAGGAGGCCAGCAGGGAAGTTGACACGACTGCAGTACAGACCGACCGCCAACCCATCCCTACCCAATCCCATGTCGGCATTGGATGCCTGATACAGTGCCTTATTGTCACACAAGTCAGCCGACGAGAAAGTGCTAATCAAAGAGTTCGAAGAATATGCCTGAGGCTGGCATAAGCATAAGTAATGAACACTCAGTGTGAACTGACTCGTCATTAAGTAGGTTCTTTGATGATGTAGAACGGCTGAAGCTGCATAAAGCTTTTTCAAGTTTTTCCAATTTCACGGACAGCTACTAGCTCCGTTTATAAATGACGATAATACACATTTGTAGAGCACCTAAGAGAACTAAATATCTTTGTAGATACTAAACACACGCTGGAGAGGAGGCATGTCAAATAACTTATGATAACATTAATAATGTAAACATGCAAAGGACAATGCACATGTCATAGTACATGCTATAAGTAACAAGTAGGGTTTAGTGTCTTTTTAAATTCAAGTCGGGAATATCGTGACTTCAGTGATAGTGAGTCTCGTGCTTGAGAGCATACAAGCCGAAGGTAAAGTCTACCAAGGATTTAAGGTTGCTTGTAACCATGGCTAAATGACTTGTCATTTAAGCAGATGGTACGATGCGAAGCCTGCCGAAGAAGTATGTCCGATAGAGAGGCAGGAGCAAGAGAATAATGAGGAGACCTAAAAGTGAGACTGAAACTTACAGGAGATATACTGACAAGAGCCCATTTTGACTATTAGCCTTGTAACACCAGGCATGCAACAACTTGATTGGTTTTAATCATCTATCTGAGAAAGTTTTCAGCTATCCAACCGCGAACGTCAGCAATATATGCTATGAGAAAGCTGAGCGAGTTAGATGTGCTTGAAAGCAGCTAGGGTAAAAAGCAAAGGTACAGCTGTTTTCCACCTGCATAAAAATAAAGGTTGAGATTGTGCAAGGTGATTAATCAAGAAAATATGTAGCTTAGAAACCCAGATGAACTGACGCTACAGATGAAAGCTGCACTGATTTTCATAAGGCACTGAAACCGTTGCTTGGAGACCATGCGGCTTCACTGTGCCAGCCATAATCAAAGCACAGTACAGAATGCAGGTGAAGATCTTGAGCATCGAGCAGCATAAATACTAGCCAAAACATTACCAGCTGGCGAAATAAAACTAAAGGCTTTGTGATAAGCTGGGATTCAAAATGCCATCCCCCCTATTAGCATATACCCCCTCCGGCTAGCTAGAAACGATGCTAAAAGCGTGCAACTTATCGCAATAAAACTAATGTTGCTGAATTGTCACTGGATTTTGTACGGCACTCAACACCCCAAAGGAGTAGCGTACGCACCAGAAAGAAAGAAGAATGCATCGAGTCACGGCTGGGAGCAGAACAGGTGACCTCCCAGATCAGAGGTGAGTTATAGATATTCATCCAGCTCGACTGACTAAGCAAACCCGATTGCTGTAAGCGGGCTGTACGACGGTGGTGAATAACAGTGTAAACGATGGTTTAACGGTCGCCGCAAACAAACGAATTGTTTGAATTGTCTAGCTTTGGTGTGATCCCAAAAAAAAAGCTCAACCACGTGATTGATAGGAGATCAGCTGTGGGCAGCCAACCTACTGGAGTTGCATGCTGCAAGCATTTGCCCTATGCAGAAAGCTGAACAGCCAAATTTTCTTGCAAGAGCAAAACAGGCATACGGGTCCTCATAGGAGGTTTGTCAAGAAGTAAACTGCGACAGCGTAGGTGTTTGCTGCGATTGGTGAGCGACTATGAAATCAGCCTCGTGCAGCTGAATTCTGGGCTGATTCCCCTGAACTCCCCTGACCGGCATATGACAGCCTTTCTTTATGACATATGACCGGTATATGACCAGCATATGACATGTGGCCTTTCTTTCTCTCCATCGCTGTGATCTCCCGCTAGGGCTGTGATGGTTAAGCCCCTTCCCAACCAGCCCCTGCACCCCACCTAAAAAAAAAGGGGGGGGGGAAGGAATTGATACTCCCACTTGGACAGCATGAAGATGCACGTCTACGGCACACTGCCTGCCAGATTTGGTCAGCCTCTTGTAAAACGAAAGTGCAGCTTTCCTCTGGAAAAAATGCATTGAAGCTGCAAAGGGACGGTGAGCCACCCGGAACGAGCTAATTGGACTCTAGTTGGGGATGTGTTCCATTTTTTTCCGGTGAGATTGAAGGTCTGCACCTATGATGAGATGACTGCAAGCACCGTCCGACCTAGTTCAAAGAGATCTCTTGTGTGCTGCTTGGTCAGCCTGCAGCTGCTCACCGAACGCTTTCTTTGGCCAGCAGACTTTTTCAAACTTGTCTAAAAGCAGCTAGTTCTCTAGCAGCTCTAAAATAATTACTGCCTTCTTAAAGAAATGACAGTCTTCTTCCCCCTCTCTGCATAGCGACCATGAATGTGTAGGGGAGTTGGCAAGGGCACCACAATCCAGCAGCCTTTTTGGCAGAATCTAAACAGACACGTGGCTATCGCCTTTAGGGTATAGACAAAGTTGTATGTTAAAGGCCCGATTCGGCACAATATAAGCCTATTCTGCTGCTCGCCAAACATGGCAGGCCTCCCCCAGAAGCCAGCCCCAAAGTGACCATGGCCTTGCCGGTGGGGTGTGTGTGTGTGTGTGCGCATGTGTAAGTGTGTGTGTGCGCGCGCACACACGAGAAAGGGCATTCTCTAAAGCTTGCCTAAGGCATGCCACTTTCGAATTGCCCTCGACAGAGAGGGCTAAAGCACCCTTCGTCGCCCCCCTTGCCGACAGGTATGACAGCAAGTCATGGATACACTCAGCCTGTAATGTGCTACTCACGACCTCACAGCAGCTGCAGACATCAAAAGAGGAAGCCCTAATTCAGGCAGTTGATGGGCTGTAGTCAACGTCGCAGGATGCAGTGACATGCTGGTGGATGCCTGCTACTGCCTGGGGCCTCACGACCCCAGCTACAGGATGAGAACAAATCGCCTCCCATTCGCGCAAATCGCCTCTCATTAGCAGAACCAGAATATTAGATGCGACCACTCACTACTGGCCGAGCCTACTACGTGCCCTCATTGCCGCCAGCCCGCCCTCCGCCCAATGGTCCACGATATTTCGAACATCGCGACCATACGCATAGGCACTAGCAATTCGGATGCAGGCGACCACTCACTACTGGCCGAGCCTACTACGTGCCCTCATTGCCGCCCGCCCGCCCTCCGCCCAATGGTCCACGATATTTCGAACATCGCGACCATACGCATAGGCACTAGCAATTCGGATGCAGCAGCCAACGCAACTGAGCCACGACATACTGTGGAATGGCTACTGACAGTACGAACGGCTACTGACAGAGGCCGCATACGGTGCCGACAAACCTCACTGACTGCGGCTTATGGTGGCGGTCCGCCATAAGCCGCTCAAGAGTCGGCAGGCAGTCCTGCAGTGGCTGCATGTCACCCACGATGGCAGTCTGTTGTCTCTTCCTTTTCTCTTTGTCATTTTTCTTGGCTGCAGCAACTGCATCCAACTCTTGAGCAGGGGAAAAAACAGCATCAGCAGGGCATTAGGAGGAGGGTGCCGGAAGAAGCCCTCGCTGGGCAGCCGTCGCGCAGCAGCTCTGAGGGGAGGACCAGACTCACTCTGAATCCACAGCTCGTGCCGCAGCTTCTGCTTCGACTTCTTGCTGAGGTTCAAGTCCTTCAAGCTCTTGTTGGTGACACCACTTCTTGCATCGAAATCAGGCAACGCCTGATGCAGCAGGGCGGTGTCAATTTTGATGTTCTTAAATACGTTGCTCTGAGTATCCCACGTCTCCTGGATTGCAGAGACCCATTCGGATACCACAACATCACGATGAGCTCAATGCCAGCACCGCGATATGCTCGATTCGCATTACGTCGCACTAAGCAATCGCCCATCGGCACGACGAGCGGCACGGACAGCAAGTGGCTGCTGTGCGCCAAGCTAAGAGGTCGCTGCTCACCAATCGTGGTGGTCGGACTGACTATAGCAACAGCACTCCTGCTTTCAGCAGCTAACATGCAGTAGCTCACAGACGTGTGCAGATGGATCCCACAAATTGTGAGACCAATAGGCACCAGGTATTTCCCTTATGGTGGCCAAATATATATGGACTAATACATGCAAGCTTGGGCTAATAATGCACTTTCCTGCCTCGTTCACATTAGAATCTACTCAATACATACAAGTTTCATGATTCAAGCATGAACACTGACAACATGCACGAACCGACAAATGATCGGGCAGAGACATATCGCCGCAGTCAGCGTGACTGTCTGCATTGGCTAACAGAAAAACCATATAAGAGATCAGGACTGACTGGCATATGAGAGGACTATCGTAGGTCGTACCAATCCACCGAGGTAAGGCTAAATCTATCATCTTTAAAAAAGAAACTAGTTTAATCACAAATGCACAATCCAAAAATCGACCATCAATCCTTTCGTTAGCAGCTCTCAGGTCAAGGCCTTACTAGAGATCCATGTGGCGGTCTGGCAGATCGCTTCATAAGCTTCTTTAGGTTGATAAGATCGGAGAGTCTATCCCCAAGCTAACATCCCCACTTGACACTCCCCACCCTCTGATCCTTGCTTTACCTGCTTGATTTAAGCCTGTCATTAGGGATCTCATCTCAAGAGTTCACCACCTATTCAAAGAACTCTACTAGCCCTCTAGACCCTACACCAATTTTGCTTCCACTAACCACACTTCCATGCTGACCCTGTGCATGTCAGCCTTAACATGTTATTCATGTTATTTATCAAGCATGATAATACTACTCATCATTCAATCGCGTTTCCCTCTGCACCAAATGTAAAGCGCCTAGAAAGAGATTGAGTTCTCTCAGGGCGCCTTATCAAGTGCATTATTATTATTATTATTATTATTATTATTCTCGTAAGATGCACAGGTCTGCTGCTCCACTGCCTAAATATCATATAACATATGTTCTCAGCCTCAGGTCTTGTCTCTGCATCTTTAAAGGGGCTGTCGTTGGGCAATTCATTATTAAATCAACACTAGCCCAGGAGAACTTGAGCAACTCACACACGGTCTTCAAATTGGTGCTGCTAAGACTCTAGATGGAGTAGTAGCAGACTAGCTAAACTCTTACATCAAAACTTTAAACCTAGCAAGACAGTTCCAGTTAGGTTTTAGAGCTAATTGCACCTCAGATCCAGCGCTGCTGTGAGAGGATACCGATCTTCTATGGAATGCAGACTAAAGATATGTCTCTCTGCTGTCTCTCTGGGCAGCGTTTGATACCATTGATCACCAATACATTCTTGGGTGCCTATGGTCTTGCCCAGATATCACTGGCACAATTCAGCAATGGCTCAGGTGCTACCTTAAATGGAGATTTCAAAGCGATGATAACAATGGACAACAGCCAAGAGGGGGTCTATAACGTATAGGCTAACCCAAGGCTCTGTGGTTGGTCCACTTGTTTTCACAATTTATACTTGCCTCTTGCATAAGTAATAGCCAAGCACAATATAGGCTTTCAGTTGTATGCAGATGACCAACAGCTGTACCTATGCTTTAATCTCTCCCTGCCTTCAGCAGGCCCAACTCTCTTTTAACTTCCTAGCAGGGTGTATTGCTAACATTCATACTTGGATTGCTGCAAGTTTTCTCAAACTGAATGAAGATAAAATCAGGAAGTTGCATAAACATACCAAGTTGGGCGATACGACCGTTGGCAAATGCTCAGGGCCCACTCTTGGTATCATGGCGGAGATAATAATACAGCCAGCAGCAACGTTGTCTTGTAAAATTAGCACAGAATATGACACTCGTGCAAACAGAAATATGTGATAGGTAAGCTTTTATCTCTACTTGATGGCCAGCGTTTTCCTATACTTGTTATGTAGAGGGTTTCTGCTAGTGATTAACTTTACAAAAACTGTTTGTAGCTTCAACCTAATCATCTGATAACCTCATGATATTCACTTTACTTGGATACCATCTCATCTTATAGTGCCTTAGTAGATATTGCTGAATTTACCTGTGTGCTTGTGCCTGCAGCCATCATGTTCTGTGCCTCTCCAGCCTACTCTAAGCAGGCTCTGTCTTCCCTAGCAGGTTTTAGACTTGATAATGACAGAGTCCAGCAGCCATCAAGAGTGAGCTCACTTCCCGGTCTCTGCACAAACATTACGGTCGAGGCATCATAAAACCAGAAAGCAAATCCTGGTTTGCATGTACACTTGCCAGCAAAAGTATTTGGCCGGTCAAATATTAGCATGCTCCCCCACTGTAGCACGGTTGCCAGTCATGCTAGAGCCATGAATTAAATTCACTCCACTAACTATATGATTAGTAATACTAATAATTGCATAGTTCGACGAACTCAAAAAAGTACAATTGTAAGTAGCAGGAAGAGATTGGAACAGTGGAACTCAAAACATGACTCGGCCGGGCTTTCACCGAGCGAACACATTTGAACGTTTGTTCATTCTGTTTTTCTCCAGCAACAGGTTGCAATAAATCCCTTAGAATATTGCTAGAGACACAAACCGGCACTGACAATTTTAGGAAGCTGCTTAAGAAGGTTTGTCTGGTTGCTTGCATTGGCTAGAAGTACCTGCTTTTGACTGCCAGGATTATTTTTTAGTCATTTACCGTGGTCAAGAGAGCACAACCGCCGGAAAGATGAGGACTCCAGTGAAGTTACATGCCACCAGCATGTGGTCGCTGTCCAAGAGCTGATAGAAGTTTGCACAAGTCTGTACCCCAGACTGTTAAGAGCCTGCACGCTTGCAGAATGAGAGAGAGAGAGAGAGAGAGAGAGAGACCAGCAACTAAGACCTAAGGTTGCTAATCTCACATCCGAGACCACTTTTTATTATCTAGAGTAAAACAACACACACCGCTTCGGCCGGTCGATCAGCCACAGCCCGGATCAGGTCAGATCCGGCATTGCAAGCAATAGAGCCTATGCCTAGATCAATCAATGCTATCAAATTAGATCAACAAATATATTTAATACGAACAAAAGCACGTTTCTTTTTCTTTTATTATGCCCAGTGCTCATGCATTAAGTATTGCTAACATGTGACGATGTTTATAGGAATAAAGCGCAAGTTAAAGAGATTGTCGTGGTGGCTGTGCAACCATCTACATACTTGAGCAACTGCATGTTGGTGCCTGACGTTGCATGGAATTTTCAGCAACTACCGTGATGTGCTACACCACGCGGTGAAACCCAACTGAAGACGGTCGCAATGAATGCCCATGCTAATTTTCCCTCGCATGCATATTCGGGTGGTGGGAGATGGTGCAATAATTCCACTTCATCAGCGCTACAGCGGGCGCTCACCTAGCTAAATTGCAGTGGATAACAAGCCAATGTCACTCATGCCGTTAATGGCTAGACATGCAATTCAAGCCTTGTTAACTAAACAGAAAATGCATCAATTTTGGTAAAGTTAAATCATGGAGTAAGCCGTTAATCCTTTGGATAGTTTATCTTAGTGACGTGCTTTAAGTGCTCATTGTAGGCTCATCTGTAACAGGTGAGCTATTGTCTGTTAAAACAAAACCATCGAAATCAGCGCCGCTTGGCTTAGCTGAGGCAAAGCAAGCCTACCTTGATGGCTGGCGGCCTATCCTCGGTATCAGCGCTAGCAGCTTCGTTAGCAGGTTTCTCGGCTCGTTCCTTCTGGGCTGCTCGGTGGACTTTTTGCCTGCTGCGTTTGACTTTACCCATCTGTACAATTGGCTGCAACGAACTATTCAAATCAGCACTGCTGCGCAGTGCTACGATTCAGGCCGAAAATCACAAGGGAGTTCACAAACTTTAAACATCATGCACAAATAATACATACACTTGGCAGTGATGCAGGTACTGGTGCCGCCGCCTAAAACGTGCCGGAAATGCGCCCTAATTGATACAGCAGACCCATTTTTGTCAAGGTGAAGGATCAATGCGAGACGCGACCTCTATTCGCTTAGTTTACTGCTGCTGAGTACGTTATTGACGCGGACGACCGCGTGCAACAGCCGCAATTAGGAACATATTTGATTATGCGCACCCTATTAAGTATAGTGCTTATAATTTGCAGTTCCTATACACTACCGATTTTATTTGGCTGCCAATCTTTATGATTGGGCATAGGGCCGGCCGTCCCCACCCACCCCCCGGTTCGATGGCAGGAAGCGTGATAGCGATTCCATTGCCCTTGCTTTAATAAAGGTCAAGGATACTTTGCCGTCGCTCACACGTTGTGCGCTAGTCGGTCATTAGAAATGGTTCGCAAGCTCAAGTTTCACGAGCAGAAGTTGCTCAAGAAAGTCGACTTCATTTCATGGGAAATCGACAATAATCTTCATGAACTAAAGGTGATGAAGAAATATTACGTCCAAAAACGCGAGGACTACACCAAGTATAACAAGATATCTCGCTTAGTTCGACACCTGGCGAGAACAATAAAAGAGCTAGAAGTCGACGATCCCTTTCGGTTAAAGGCTTCGGCCCAGCTACTGGAGAAACTTCACGCTATGGGCCTTATACCTACACAAAAGAGCTTAGAGCTGGCGGACAAGGTATGTGCTACTTCGTTCTGCCGGAGGAGACTCCCTGTGGTAATGGTACGAAGTCATATGTCGGAGAACTTGAAAACTGCTGTCACTCTTATTGAACAGGGACATGTCAGAGTTGGTACAGACGTTGTGACTGACCCAGCTTTTCTCGTTACGCGTAGCATGGAGGACCATGTTACGTGGACTGAATCATCTGCTATCAAGCAAAAGGTTTTGGATTATAACGAGGAGCGTGACGATTTTGACTTATTGGAGTGAACTGGTTATTACACTTTCCTCCGCTGCTTCTCATGCTCCATTTAATGTCCATCTTGCTGGTTTCGTGCATAGATCGGCCTGCCGCTATCGCCAAGTGACCTTTTCTTCATATTTCGACCTGCCCGTGTGAAGAACTTGCAGTCATATGGCTATCCAAATCACCATTGGTGAAAGAATCCAGAGGCTAAGCTACTGTGGATTTCCTGTAATATAACTATGCTTGATGTACTGCGTTGAAGAGTGTTGTCGATGTAATAGAGCTTTGTCTATACAGACTTTATCCAGATCTTTGTATCGTGCCATGCTCTCGCTATTGAATTTTCAGTAAACCATTTATTAGACCACAGTAGAGAGGTATTGTTGTGCTTACCTAGAGTGTGTGTAGGTGCCCATACAGAGAGCTTATGCGATATACAGGCAGGTCGCGTTGTATAGCTGCAGCCGCCCTCCCCCTATGAGCTGATGCCTACGAGCCTACCAGGTTCGTCTGAACTGGTGCGAAGCGGTCCAGACGAAGTTGCGATTCGCAATTCATTATCCTTTCTCTCTGTCCTTTCTCTCTGTCGTCTGTGCAATAGGTGCTAATGTAACGGAAAAATAAGTGAAGCATGCTCAATTGTTTACGTGCTTGTGTCGCCGAGCTGGTTTGGTCTAGCGGTTAAGGTGCTCGCCCCGACTAAGGTCTGACTGAGGTCGTGGGCTCGAGCCCCGAGGCATATGTGAAGCGCCTGAATAAAGATTAAGTTCTCTTGGGGCGCTATATAAATGAATATTCTTTTCTTTTTTTTCTAGTGTACGTCGTGCACTTTTTTCGTCACGTTGCCATGACTGCCTTAATATATGGAAACCACACTGGCACGTGTTGTGTGTGTGTGTGTGTGTGTGTCTTCCTCTTCTGGAGGTTAGACCATATTGTGTTTCTTATGCAACTTAAATGCGAAGGCGATGTCACCAATCTTCGTAGGGGCTGCGTGGAAGCTTAATGGTATACATTACCATGAATGCTTGGAATGCTTCTCTTGCCTTGCTTTCTGCAAGGTCGTCTTGGAGCTTAGGCCTACGCTAGCGAGTTCGGACTTGTTTAGGACCGAGCTACTACCTGTACAACTAAAGATTATAGACCATATATATATATATATATATATATATCATGGTTGTTAGCAAATTAAACCAAAGCTAGATATAATTTCATTTGGCTAATTATATTGATTGTGGTAAGAAAAACAGCCATAGCATGATAGCTAACTGTGTTTAACACAAACGTTCAACTTGTGTACCTGTACTGCTTCGTTCTGCCGTAATTGCTGGAACAGCAAAAATGTAGATAGCTCAACAGCCAAGGCATGCTAGCTAGCACGTGACCGGTTAAAAATAATACATTTGATATAGTGCCCTCAGAGAACTCAATCTCTTTCTAGGCAGTTTGCGTATGCTATACAGGAGTTATGACCATGTGGTTAGTGGTAGATTGCAATCGGAAAGCCTTACCCTCAAATTGGGCTCGGCAAGCACATCTGTGACATCTTCACCAAATACTATAATATGCAATGAAATTTTATTGAGTAACATGCAAGAGGTATCCACGAAGCTACTACTTTTAACTATTGACTCTCCTCACCCTTTGTGGTTTGCACATTATATAGCATACCTTAGAGCTCATTTTCCTGACCAGACACTGGGACCCAGACGTTAGCCGACTTAAGATAGCCAGTTAAAAGTATATCTTGGCCCGAAATCTGACTGCCAAATGGTGCTGTGGTTTGTCATGGTAATGCTTGTTCATACTAAAATGGCCACAGCTGTGCTATCTTTCTGTTCTCTCTTTGCTTCATGTTTGCATTTCAGGAAAAGACAGACGCACGTAGAAACATAACACTGCCTTAATGAACGGATGACAGCAGTTATAAGCAATGCTCGAAAGATCTAGCTGAGGTGTTTGATAGCATCGATCAATAGGCCCTTCTTGAGCACTTATCATCTCGCATGGGCATCTCTGGCAATATTCACTAGTTAAGATCCTATCTCAGTAGAAAATTTCAGAGAATTGACATCAACACCCCAACAGTTATCTGGAAACCTTAAAATATGGGGTACCTCAGGGATCTGTGCTATGTCCACTTACTTTCACTATTTAGATTATTCCCCTTGCCAGTGTAATCACCAAGCTCAATCTAGACTTTGTTCTATCATTTTCTATGCAGATGACAGTTATACATGTACCTAGATATCGCCCTGCCTTCTAGGACATCGAACTCACCCGAGCAGTATAACAATAGACAACTATTCTTATACTGCCGACTGTGGCACATCCTTTTCGGCGGTCCTGAGCTGCTACTTCTATGCTGCTCACTGCACCTCGGCTGCTCTCCTGGCTCTGCTATGCTTCCCACTTTCTTTTTGTTGCGTGAGACGAAGTCTGTTGGCTACCGAATGCGTACTGAAGGCCGCTTAGGCTGTGAGTGCGCTATACAAAACTCTCCTGCGTAACATCCACACGGTCTTTACGACTTTGTGGAGTTACAGGCCGAGATACATTACATTACATTAATGCATTGTTAAAGCGCCCTCAGAGAATTCAATCTCTTTCTAGGCGCTTTAAATTTGCTGCAAAGAAAACACGATCGAATGGTGAGTGGTATCATGCTTGATAAACAACATGAATAACATGGTTAGGGGTGACGTGTACAGGGTCAGCATGCAAGTGTGGTTAGTGGCAGCATGCATAAGTACATAAAAGGACGAATCACAGGGACCCACTAAAGGCTATCATAAATATGTGCGTTTTTAAGTTCTTTTTATATAGTATTTATTGCTGACGTCTGCGCTTTGATGGCAGCAAACTTTCTCAAATTGAATGAGAAAACCAACTCATAGCATATGCATGGGTGCACCTGGTGTTACTGAGGAATTGGATAGCCTTACCCTCAAAATGAGCTCTTCGAGCACATCTGTGGGGCATATGCACGAAAACGGGTTTCCTGTTCCAAAATTACCTCCCACAAGATGTAGATTAATGCTCTCCCAACAATATGTATGCAGAAGCAGGTAGAACACCGAAGATGGCTTACAACGACGTGTATTTTTCTAGGCGACTGCAGTGCTCCCCAAATGCAACTTCTCTCCTAGGCTGGCTTTCCCACTGCCCTCACTCCCTTCCAGCCACAACTCATCCCGTGAGTTGTCGGGAGGACAAAGCCGGCCTGGAGATAAACCACAGCGGCCAGACCACAGCTGGACACTGGCTAGCCCTAGGCCACATCCACCAGCTGTTCGACCCTGGGTTAGTGGAGGAAGCTACCGGTCGGCCTGCACTAGCCGAGTGCTGGCGCGCCCAGCAATTAGGACAGCACACACACACACACACACACACACACACACACACAGAGAAAAACAACCACATCCCCCTTGATCTCAAAGATCAGCATCATACACACAACGAAAAAACTTGACATGATCGTCCCGACCTTGGCTGGTTGCCCATCTAGCCCGAGGTTAGGTAACGGCCGCACAGAAGAGGCGGGTAACAGCACGAGCTGGCTATGTATGTCACCAGCTTTTAAGCATCGCCAACCTTGACATATTTCCACATCGCCTGTCTCCACAGCACCAGTATGCGCTGCTGCGGGCGTTTCTCTGGCGTTCTCCACTACCTCCAGTGCTGGCTCTGCCTCCAGTGCGGGCTCTGCCGTTAGTGCTGGCACTGACGGTTCTTCGGACGACGCTACAGCCTCTCTCACCTGCTGCGGTCTCGAGGCAGCAGCCACCATCTTCTTGGTAGCCTGTCCCCATCGTAGCCCACCTGCGAGTTGCTGCCCACCGGCTCGACGAAGCCCACCGGCTCGATGCATACCACTGCTGCGTTGCTGCAGGATGCCTAAGCCCCACAGCTGACCGTTGCCTCGCGGCACAACATCGCCGCCTGGCCAATCGTCATTGCTTGGAGAGCCGTTGCCTCCTGCCACATGGCGGCAGCCTGGCAAACCTCTGTCGCCCGGCACACCATCGGTGATCGCTGCAGCCGCTTCCAGTCGCTCCTGTCTGCCCTCTCAGTCCGACCAGCGTTTACCCAATCAGCATGCAACAATCGCGCTCTACCGGCCTGCACCTTCGACCATCGCCTGAGCTTTTCTGGCACTCTGCTGCAAGTCCGACCGCCGAAGTCTCTCCTCACCTTCGGGCTTGCCAACACCTTCACAAGCAATGCACGCAGCTGGGCGTAGTCCTCCTGCACCGCCTCTGGAAGACTCGAAGTGAGCGTGAATGCACTGCCTGCCAGGAATACGTATATATACGTGTGCCACGATGTGCTGGATCGAAGCCTTTCTCGCTGAGCCTCCGCTCCGAATTGAGCAGCCAGCTAACAAAGTCATCCCCGACGTGGTAGTACTCCAGCAGCATCTTGATATGGGCCACACATTCACTCCCACCGAGAAATAGCTTGCAGATTAATGCTCTCCCAACAGCATGTGTGCAGAAGCAGGCAGAACACCGAAGCTGGCCAACACAAGATGACAACAGAAGCTACACAGGTAAGTAAGTAATGCCTACTTTCAATCACGTAACTTGGCAAAAATTAGGGCCTGCTTAGATAAGAATACCGCAATCATGGTGGTCCACGTATGTGACATTCTGTCTCGACATGTGTACCTCACTAGTCACAGGTCTTCCTGCCTGCACAATAAGATGCCTACGGTTGGTGCTAAACTCTGTAGCAAGGCTTGTATGACGTTAATATCAAAACCACCACATTACACCACTTCTCACTCATCGACTTGAAGGTTTTGTCACTCACTTTTAGGTCTCTTCATTCACTTGCTCCAGCCTGCCTATCCGAATATATTTCCTAATCAGGCATCGCATTACCGCAAATATGACATCACAAGCCATAAGTTCAGTATGCTCGCTAAGCTTGGAACTCACCAACGACTAAAGTCACGATATTCCTTGACTTGACATTTAAAAAGACCTGACACCGTCCATGCTGTTACTAAACTATTGACATGCTTTATTTTCAGCATATTTAATGCCTTAAAAAATTCTTAGTTCTCCTAGAGCGGTATGCAATGTAATAAATATTATTAAAGCACACCCAGTGTGGTGCCTTGCCTCATGAAAGTATGCCTGTGGAGGAAAGTGTGAGGTGCACGTAAGTCAACTCTATAACCAGCAAAACAGACACAGCGCAACCAGATAAATCAACCTGTCTTTATTTGACCATCTTTTCTCTATGAGAGAAATATTGGCGCTGAAAATTGTTGTGATAATCGAGTAAAGTTGCAGAGCAAACTGCATCAGTGGCTGTTGGTGCTATTGGTTGCATTAGAAGGCAGCCAGAAGGAAGGAAGAAGGAAGTCCAGAGGGAAAAGAAGCAGTCTCAAAACTGTTGAGAAGGGTAGCACAAAGTGTATACGCATAGTTCCATGAACATGTCATCATTAAAGTAGAACCCGGTGTCTCTGCGATTTAGGAACGTCCAGTCACTTGATTGTCATAGCAATGCCTGCTGGCAAAGTGAGGAGGGACACCTGCTCGCAGCAGATTTTCCTTTGACGCAGTCCCCTTCAGTCCTGCAGACACGACGTACCATGCAAGCTCCGACAGCTTTGGAATCGTTAGCCAGATACAGTGGAGTGCATCTGAGCGCACCTGGTGATCAATGGTAAGCACTCCTCCAAACAAGTACATGCATCCGTTCTGCAAGAAAGAATTGCAGCAATCAGCTTGGTATGTCGTTAAGACGATTGCAAAAAGCATGTTTGGGTAGGTCGTGAAGGCAAGCAGGATCATTGCCCAGGGGCATGACTTGGCTGTATTCAGCTCACACTTTCGTTATTTGATAAAAGTCTTCCACTGCTAGTAGTCGGAAACAGTCCCACACCAGCAAGACTATGGACTACGTACTGTACGACTTAAAGTAAAGATCTCATTTGTTCAGCGATTTTCTTAAGGCTGAACTACTATAGTGTTTTGGTACATAATGCAATGTTTTGGTGAGGCTGACTCATAATGCCTTATGCCTCTGCATTTAGTCCTAAATATGGCCGCTAAGTTGGTATTGAAATTCGACAAAAACGGCCACTCGTCCCCTCTAAGAAAGGAGCTACTGTGGGCTCAGGTTCAAACAGAGACTACAAGCTAAACTTCTAACTCGTACATAAAACGCTTGCCACTGCTAAGCTGAAGCAGTCTTTCAGCAAACTTGATACTTCCCTTCATCCTTACAAAGACTTCCCTGCAACTATTTCTTTGCTATTCACTTTCTGGACTGCCCTAATTCAGTATGAATTATGCGTCTGACTTGTCTTTGCTGCAGGGGATGAGCACCAGGCACCAGGTAGGCATAGTGCATCTCGCCCGTAAATAAGGCCAAGGTAATTACAGGTTAGTACAATAAAGAATTAAAGCTGTCCACAGCAGAGCAAGGACCTGGAACACAAAATGTGTCTGCACACCGTGAGCAAATAGCTGGATGGTGACAAACGCTCTTTAGGAACCACCAGCAAAACATACCCCTTAAAGATAAAATAATAATAATAATAATACATTTGCACAGCCCCCTCAGAGAACTCAATCTCTTTCTAGGCGCTATACATCTGCTGCAAAGGAAGCATGATCAAATGGTTAGTGGTAGCATGCTCAATGACAACAAGAAAAACATGGTTAGAGGTTGACGGGCACAGGGTCAGCGTGCAAATATGTTTCGTGGCAGCAATGAGGAACGCCTGCTAGCGCAATGTGGGGTCAAAAATTCTCTATCGTCCTGTCCCTCAGTATCCCAACTTGTACCGCCTACCCACTCACCCCCTCAAGCTGCCAGCAGTACAATACATCAATCCAGTACAGTCTTCACACTGGCAGAGTGAAGGCAACCACCAGCAGACGAAATAGACTAAACAGGCATTCCAACTTTCGGGTGACACCGGGTTTGCCTATAACTACTGGGTTGGTCTTATCAGCCTTGAGATTCACGAAACAAGTGACCATCCAAATGTAAAAGTCGATGCAGGCTACAAGAAAATTGAGCTGAGTCAGATGAGAAGGCTTGGATTCGTCAAAGTATATGTCGAGTTTGGTGTCATCGTGGAAGAAATGAAAGCCAAGATTGCGTTTCGCAATGACATCGGCCAGAGGGAGATTATATTATCCAGAAAAGAGGGAATCAACACCAAACTAGATATGAGCAAACCTAGTGTTACTCAGAAACCGAAAAGTTCTGCCCTCAAAATAGGCTTGGTCAGCATATCTTCTGTAGAAACTATACTCAACCCGAGTGTCCTCTTCAAAAGTCACCTTTTACTAGACTGCCATGTCAGCCGGACAACTGCTCTGTCAACTTCCAGATGCATTATACTGCAAAAATTTGAGCCTGCTATTAAATGATACCACAGCGAAGCTGGTCTGCGCATCAGTGACTTGCATGTCGCACCGCATCGATTTCACGGTTCCGTCACTTGTAGAACTCTTCATTATCTTGCTCCGGCCTATCTATCCGAAATACAACCAAATCAGGTTCTGCATCGTATCACCAGCTTTAGTGACAAGTAGTTAAGCTGTGCCTCTAACCGACTTCAAAATAGCCCCTAAAGCCTAGAATTCACGCTCGACTAAAGTCGCGACATCCCATGACTTGACACTGAAAAAAAAGCTGAAGTACACCTCGGGTACCTTACAGCATTTGATCCGTATGAATTGCCCGTGTCTGTGTTATTGCAGACTGAAATTGTGTATTATCACCAACCAATGGACCCGAATACAGATTAAGCTCTCTTAGGACGCCATACAAAATACTTATTATTATTGTTGTTGTTGTTAAATTGCAAGGCAATGGAATCATCTCATACGGGCCTCTCCATTGTAAAAAGACAATCTAACAGAAAGCTGCCAAGGACAGCACTGACTGGTTCATATTGAGGCAGCGCTAAAAGTACTTAGGTGCACACAAAAAATGCGAATTGCTTCGACAGCTTTCACGCGATGCCATCGGCAGATATTTCGGACACACACTAATACCTTAATAATGCCATTTGTCAGCTGAGGGTTTTGTTTTTATTTATCACTTGCATCGCTTGAACTCGCTAAGGTAAATGAGAATTTTTCACATCACATGGCAACAATGGTAAAAAGTATCAACAGCTTTCCTGTCTTTATCATGACCTGTTTCCAACACAGATCGCTTAAGATGCCACGTCTTTAAATTCTAAAATAGCGAATGACCGAGCGTCGTCGGATTAGGAGCCAAAAGATTTTGAGGGGCGATAATAATAATAAGAATAACACCGACACTTGATAAAGCGTCCTGAGAGAACACAATCTCTTTCGCGATACTACGGCCACTAAATCTTTAGTCCAGTAGACTATAATAACTAGCTAACGAGATTATCGTTCCAATGCTCTCAACATGGGCTTCAGGCATTGGCTTTAATTATTATTACATTAGTAATAACACAAGTGTAGCACTTTAAGGGAGCCAATTATCTTTACAAGCACTTCACAGATGCTGGAAAAAATGACAACTTGAGCAATTAAGCCGAATCCCTGTTTAGTGTCTGAGTGCTATTTTACATGTTGACACTGTGCATGTCACCTCTAACCATGTCATAATTGTTGACATTATGCACGCTACCGCCAATCATTTGATCATGCTTTCTTTACGGCATATGTAAAGTGCCTAGAAAGAGATTAAGTCCTCTAAGGGTGCTGTGCAAATGTATTATTAGTGTTATTATTGTTACTAATGCAAATGCATGACGGTATTTTAACTGCAGCAGGGTGCCACAGTCGGTGGCCAGTGATCGTATCCGCTGCTCAATTTATGCAGGTCCAGAAAGGTGGGAAGAGCTCCCATGTGAGCAGTCTGCTGCAGCATTGCTCGACAGCTCTCAACGACTGAATGCATGCATGCATGGCATTTAAAAGGTGGTTGCAAGTGAAGAACAAATTGGAAAATACAGAACAACTGAGAAGACGGTCCTGTGTCGTATTCCAATAAAATGGCCAACGTCGAAGTAGCACTACACGTATCTTAACTGTACCACTTTAAAAGCCAAGGCCCAGGAAAAAGTAATATCACGGTGCAGGAATTTCTAATTTACTTAGCAGCCACCAGCACCAAGTTATCACCACCAAGCCCCACCAAGTTACAATTCGGAAAGATGCCTGTGATGCCGCATAATAATAATAATAATAATACATTTGCACAGCCCCCTCAGAGAACTCAATCTCTTTCTAGGCGCTATACATCTGCTGCAAAGGAAGCATGATCAAATGGTTAGTGGTAGCATGCTCAATGACAACAAGCAAAACATGGTTAGAGGTTGACAGGCACAGGGTCAGCGTGCAAATATGGTTCGTGGCAGCAATGAGGAATGCCCATCGATGAAGGGTTCGTTCTGCTCGAGACCCAGACAGACCATTCACTAATGCCAGCAGCACGAACAACGCTCTCCCAGCTCGGAATTTCTTATTAATCGCCAATTAACATTCGATTCCAGTCTGTATCCTGACAAAGCCGTTGGCTCGTCAAGTTCTAGTTACAATTCTAAGGCAGACGGTGGGGGGAAGAGTGACCATACTCACCGACGACAGTGCTGCACTATGAAAATAAACGGGACTTGGGAGACGTGTCCACATCTTAGTCCACTGCATTGTTTTGAGATCAAAGTTCCACATATCGTCAAAGTGCTGCTGGTGGCTTAAGCCTCCACAAAGAAACACTTCTACAGCAAATGTGTGCTTGCTGTCAGAATCAAGCACTATGTTAATGACTCGACCAAGGGCGATTATGAGCTCCGGCAGCTGGGCATGTGCAGCTAGCACAAATACTGCTTCACAGCACTACACCAAACAAGCTAGAAGTGATTCAGAGGGTTAGAGTGATCGTGGCATGTGTAAAACATTACTGTCTGATGCAAGGCGAGATCGTGGCATGTGTAAAACATTACTGCCTGATGCAAGGCATGTGCACCAAACTAGACATGCACGACCGAAGAACTGCATCGAAACCATAAGGAGACAGAAGAAAAACAAGGACGCCATTAACTAGCCATTTTGCCCCACGGTTTTAGTCAGAAACTCTCCGAAAAACTTCAGCAGACCATCGCAATCTCCCAGCTTGTCTTTCTTACCCGGCTCGAGTGCAAGTTTTTCTAACCAAACGTGCAGATGTTCAGCTGATTATTATTCAGCAATTAGATATGAAAGTGCACAACTATCACACCGTATCTAGGTGAACACGTCGGCTATGAGCTGACTATGTATGGTAGGTGCTTTGTAGCTGATTTCGGAAGACAGTTGATGCCTTAGAAGTCGGCCAGCTGCAAGCAATATCTGAGATACTACAATGCTAATCGAAATCGCTGATAGCACATGCCACTGCAGCAGAGCAACACCCTATCATGGGGTGTCAATCCTGCTAGCACAACCAGAGGAAATCTGAGTTCCAACTCCAACAAATGCCACACCGTCATACGTGCTAAGAGAAGAACTTCAACTATACGTGCAGGCAGCGCTCAACAATCGTGAGATCTCATCAGCGCAATTAATCCTTCACTCTGCAGCCCTAACGAGATGATTATTATTATCACACCCAACATGTCGATAACAGAGGTTTCAGAGCTTTGTATCATAGACGACAAAGTCACAACATATTAGAAGCAATTAAATAACAAACAACTTACTGCCCTTCCAATTGACACAGCTGTGGCATTTTCGTTTCACCGGATAGCCTACAAGTTTCAGAAACACGAGCTAAATGCTTGCAGATTAATAGCAAGGTAAGACCGCAGTAGCAAAGCAGTTTGCAAGTAAATACAGTGCAGCCATGGGGCGTGACAATGGCAAACGAATGGCCACTAAGTTGTCACAGAGTCGGTGCATTTTACCAAAGCTCCCGGACACACTAACTAATGCTCATATGAGTGACTCACTAGGAGCACCCGTAGTTGCACTAACAATCAAACTCCCTGTACAATATGGGCTCAAAAATAAGCCACTTTTCGACTAGGCTGGATGGAATCAACAAATTTTGATGCCTGCTCAGATAAAACCAGCCTCAAACGGTAAGGGACAGAACTTCACATTGCCACAGCCCGACATGCATCCGGTCAAAAAGCTATTTATAAAAATCCTTTGCCAGTGCTAATCTGTCTGAACCAGCTAAACAAGCACCTAATAGGTAACTATTTCTTTGTCCCACTATTTAGACAAGCCACAGCATAAACTTCAAAACATAGAGGCTTCCGATTGGGTTTTGAATGAAGCCAGACCTTGACTGGCAGTCAGGGTACAGTGAAAGACCAGATGTAACAGACTCTTCTGAAGACACATTGCCACTCCGGCTGTGCATTCCAAACATACTTCCCACATCAGACTAGCCCCCTAGGATATCTTCTGTAAAGATACTTGCCTTAAGCACGAAAGGCCCAGATTCAACTCAGAAAAAAACAGGCGACAGCCTTTCTTTGTCAGGAAGAGAGCGCAGTGAAAGCAATCAAGGCTCCTTTGCACTAAACAAGCCCTCCTGCTGGTACAGCCTCATCACTGTTTTAAAACGAAGATACTCAGTTTACAAAAAAATCCAGTTCTGCAGTCAATAAGGAACCGGGACTACTCCTTATCGTAGCTTCAGAAAAAGAAAACGTTCCTGAAAACACGAGCCAATAAACTCACTCTTTTCATAAGTAATTACAGTGAAAAACGTTATTGATGCAAAAACTGTTGCAAGAAAATATTGCTATTGGGATAGTGCTTACTTTTTGTGACAAGTGTGAATAGATTAAAACGCTTGTCTTAGCTTCTCGTTGAGAAGAATTATAGCAACTATGATGGTCACTCACTATCGGCACCTTAAGCCAACAAACTTATCTTGGCAGAGCAGAGGAGTAAGTGCATGCACTGAATGAATAAAAGCTACTAAAAGTACGTATAAACAATATGGAAGAACTATGCTAGAAATGCAATTGTGACAGCTGGTAGTCCACCCCAGTGGTACAGCAGTGTCGATAAAATCTAAAAGAAAGTCCCTTTCTACGAAAGCCGGTAAACTGACCATGCAAGGCAGTTATCTCAACGGAAGTGCAATTTTATCGATCAACTAATCATCGTATAGAGGCCATTGGGTGTCCATTTTTTTCACAATTGGTTACCTTCACGTGGATCTCGTAAGGTCATGTGCTGCTCCCACCGCAATTTTTTCAAATCCAATATCCAGATCTGCAACAATGTTGCCCTTGATTCACAAATGAAAAAAATGAGCCACAGCAAAACAATACCAGATAAGACTAGTGCCATCATAAATACATTCAGGCAAAACCGTCGTGCCATCAGCAAGGCAATAACCTCCAAAACTATGGTATTAACACTTGGCTAATATCGTAGCCAAGGTGGCAAGAAATAATGAATTAAGGAAATCGCCGTTAAAACCACTTACTACTAAGCCGTTAAAACCACTTACTACGATCTACTCACAGCCACCTCTCACAGCCACCACAGCCTCACAAAACCACAATCTACTCACAGCCTTGCTTATATTGTCTATATACCCGTGAGACATAGGCAATCACGACATGTAGTGACAGTAAAAAATAGCATTCCAAGCCTGATCAATTTACTAATACGCACATCCCATATGCACAAAAGTGCCCAAAAATGAAATAAGTACTAGGCAGCTAGCTCTGAAAGAGGTAATATAATATAAAATAAGCACTCACTGAAATCATATGGCATTGCTCATTTGCTTGCCTCATGCTACTGCCAATCGGCATGCATCTTGAGACCAGCTAGTTGACTGCTTTACGAAGGACCACGTGTGGACTTTGCACCAAACGAGACATAGTAACGTTTTCATTGCAATACAATTGCGAATTGGTGAGGTACAACCTGAATAAGATAGCTAAGCCACGACCGATGTCATGGATAATGCAAAGAGAACCGGACGCCCACGTGCACAACTACACCCAAAGGATAGACTGATTAAGAATCAAGCTTTAGGCATCTGTTCACACCTGCTATGGCACATGCTCAAAGCCTGCAGGCTACGACTAGAAAGCTACAGGAAGGATACACGATTAGGCGTCGACTAGATTCAAGTGTATCTTTGCGCAAAACGCGAAAAATATAAAATAAAGCTACTTCTGCAAGTCAAGCATAAAGTGGCTCTTTAGATTAGGCTAGGGCAAGAGTATGCTGGACCCATGAAGACTGGAGCAAAACTGAAAAGGACGATGAGAATAAATTTGCCCCTTTCAAAAATGGCAAAAATTATGCAGTAAGTGTGCCGTTGTTCCAATAAAGGATTCAATTATATCTGCCTTTCAGATACAAGATGAGGCCAAATTTGGCAGCAGAGAGGTCACGCTCAGGGGTTGTATCTGCATAAATGGCTGGCTTCAATTATAATAGTAATAATAATATGTTTGTATAGCGCCCTCAGTGGACTTATTATGTTTCTAGGCATTTTACATATGCTGTACAGGAAGCATGATCGAATGGTTAATAAACTAAATGCTTGCCTTGCCGACATTCGATCCTGGATGTCGTAAAAATTCTTAAAATTAAACGACAATAAAACTGAACTGCTGCTCATAGAACAGACACCCTAACCGTGTGGCTAGACTAAAAGGCTTTGCTCCTGTAATAGGTGATGCTGTTATGCGACAATCACTGAATGCCCGAAATTAAGGTGCTGTTTTCGACAACTGGCTAAATTTTCATTCAGAAGAATATTTCTACAGTTAGCCATCACGCCCGATCCCTATATAAGATTAGGAGCTGCCTTCCACGGTGGATTGTAAAAATTTTAACCAGCTCTTTAGTTCTGTCTCGGCTTGATTATTGTAATTCCCTTTTGCCTAGGCTACCAAAAAAAGCAACTAGGCCACTGCAGCTGGCTATGAATATGGCTGCACGGCTAGTTTGCAAATCCCATAGGTTTGAACACGTATCTTCATTGCTAAAAGAGCTAGGATGGCTGCCGGTTGACCAACGGATAAAGAGCAAAGTTCTTATGCTGATCCCACAAGGCCCACCACGGCTTGGCTTCTCCATACCTAGCTGAACTGCTGCACCCTTTTCAGCCTCCTCGTGCCCTCAGTTCCCTTGTGTGGTCATTGACTCTCGAATTAATCCAATCACCTTAAAGTGCTGCATCAGTTTCAGCCTGTTCGTGCCCTCAGGTCTTGTGTGGACAATAAATTAGCTGTTCCATTCCTCTGCTTAAAGACCGTTGGCGACAGAAGCTTTAGCTCTGTATGTACTAGACTGTGGAACTCGATTCCATGATTCTTACGCAACGACAACTACTCTCCTGCTGCCGACTATGGCTCTTCCTTTCCAGCGGTCCTGAGCTGCTACCTCCATGCTACTCACTACCTCAACTGCTCTCCTGATTCTGCTATGCTTCCCACTTTCTCTTTGTTGCGTGAGATGAAGTCTGTTGGCTACCAAATGCATACCAAAAGCCACTTAGGCTATGAGTGCGCTATATAAAACTCCCCTGCGTAAGACCACATAGTCTTTGTGGCTTCGTGGAGTTACAGATGGAGATGCAATACAATACATCAATGGTAGCATGCTCAGTGTCGACAAGCATAACATGGTTATGCTGTGATAAATAGATACGCTTTTGCTTCTTTTTATATGTTATAAAGTCAGGGGATGTCGTGACGCAAATAGGAAGTTGTGAGTTCCAGGCTTTGGGAGCAAACGAACTAAAGGCACGGTTTGAAAAGAATTTGAGGTTCGTACAAGGTGTAGGTAAACGATTAGATTCAGAAAAGCAGGTGACATGATGCCTAGCCTGGTGGGGGAGCAGATCTGATAGGTAGATTAGAGCCAAAATATGAAGAGACATAAAAGTGAGTGACAGAACCTTGAAGTCAATGCATTACTTGACTAGTAGTCAGTGCAGGTTGGCAAGAAGTGGTCTGATGTAGCAACTGCGAAGCTCATGACAGACAAGCCTAGCTGTAGAGTTTTGCACCAGCTGTAAGCTCCTGATTGCACAGACCGGTAGACCAGCAAGCAGTGAGTTACATAAGTTGAGACAGGATAACACAAATGCATGGACCAATTTAGAAGTAGTATCCGTGTCTAAGCAAGCCCTAATTTTAGCAATGTTATTTAGCTGAAAGTAGGCAGACTAGACTGTTTAGCTGATGTGGTCTTCTAATTGAAAGGTCACTTTAGAATATGACACTTTGATTTTGTGCAAATTCAGCAAGATGACACTTGGTTTGCCTATAATTGGTATGTTGGTTTTATCGTCATTCAATTTAAGAAATTTTGCTACCATCCACGTGCGGATGTCGTCAATACATGCAGCAAGGGAGCTGAGAGAATCCGACGTGCTGAAGGGCTGGGAGGGATCAAAGCAACGGTACAACTGAGTGTCATCTACATAGAAGTGAAAGCCTAGAGTGTGCCTGACAATCACATCGGCAAGAAAGAGAGTATTATAAGTAGGTATAGAGATAGAGATAGAGATAGATATAAGAGATGGAGAGATAGAGTATAAACCGTAAAAAGAACAGGACCAAGCACAGACCCCTTAGGTACTCCATACTTCAGTGGTTCCTCGGGTGATCTTTGCCCATTCACATCAATACTCTGGAGTTTGCTACTGATGTAGGACCTGAACCATTGCAGTGCAGTACCAGTGATGCCCAGGCGAGATGAGAGGTGCTCGAGAAAGACTTGGTGATCAATAGTATCAAAAGCTGCCGAAAGGCCTGGGTCTGACAACTCGATACTCCTCGCCTTGCCAGAGGACGTGCAGCAAAATTCGCTCAGTGCGCTGGGACCACGAGTAGTCAAGATGTAAGACATCAATTTAAAACTAATCAAGAACATTGCAGACATTACTTGCAGCACATACTGCGATGAACCCTAGTGGAGACAACTTTCTTTTCCAATAAGGCAATGCGCTCAAGCACATGACTAGGCATGTTCAACAATTTTTCCAAAAGGCTTGAATTTGGTATATGACCTATATGATAACAGACTGGCCCAGTCAATCTTCAGACCTGAATCCCACTGAGCGCCTCTCATGTGAAATTAGAAGGCTAAGTGGTCAGATGAGTCATACATATCACATCTGAAGTCTCACTGCACTACAGTGGACATGACGTTTGGATGTTTGCAAATACTTAGTTCCCTATTTACACAAGTGGCTCAAGACAGGTTGCTGCTTGTTCTCCAGTAGTGCAACTTCATTTTAGCATTAAAAATTAATATTATTGTACTGAAACTGCTTACACTCTACGTAAGCTTACTGTATATACTGTGCATAAACACTACAGCAAGATAATAATTTTTAAAACAGAATCAGAACTTTTTGGGAGTTCGACAGCCATTTCGTGTCGCCTCGCGATACTTTTGCGCTCAGATGTTTGTTGTGTGATACTAGGCTAGACATGATACAACACTGTATACTTTTATCTAATAAAAGAAAATAGAGCCCCAAGACCCTATGCAGGGAAGATCCCATTCAGGACAAGCCTGTAATAAACAAAAAAGACTAGCTAATTCAAAAGCCTCTTTTGTATAGCAACAGAAGAGCCTTTACGGCTATTACCGCCACTTCCAGCAGCAATATAGGATCGCCCACCACAGGATTCGAACCCAACACTCGGGACCAAGATCGTAAAAACCAATCGTATTACCTAGTGTGCCATTAGGGTTCACAGCCTACACAAGCATAATAGTGTGGGTCTACCTTTTTCATAGACTCTTCTGTGGTTGTCGTACCACCACCAAAAATATATAGCTTTTCACCATCAGATGCTATTTCGTGTCGATAACTAAAAATAAAGCCATGAAATGCAAAAGTAGACTGGGTTCGCCTAGATGGCAAGGCATGAACTCATGCTGCAGCTTGCCGGGTAAGGCGACTGAGAAGGCCCGAACTACCTTGGTCGAGGCACTTGCTCTCCTATCACACCTGGCGTTACAATGGCTTCCCATACCCTTGATTCAAGATCTAAACGGTGTACTGTATTGCTGTACACAAAGCCGGTTGTTCCACCATAAATGTACACAAAGTTTTTCACGGCAATCATAGCCTGCAACACCAGACGATCACAATAAGCAAGCTGCATAACGATCAGTCGAACAAAAAACAGCCGGCTCCACGTAACGTTACTAGCATCTCTGCACGTGCACGTGGCCAGAACACGGCGGTCGACAAGTGCTAACTTCAACTGCATGCCCTTCAATCTGCACCAAGATCGCAAAGCATCGAGACGGACTACAGTAGTTCAGACGATCAGATTCAGCCATCGTTTCAAACTTATAGAACAAAGCAGCAACACTGATGTAACACGATAGGGTGAGCATTGCTCCCCTTCCCTACTTACTCATTCTCAAATTGTTGCCACATAATAATAACAATAATAATAATACATTTGTATAGCGCCCTCAGAGAATTCAATCTCTTTCTAGGCCATTTACACATCTCTTTCTTTGCACTTTACATATGCTGTATAGGAAGCACGATCACATCACACAGAACCAAGTGGTGAAAGATAACTATATCGGCAAGACGCTGCAAGTGATGCAAGGGGGCAACTGCAGCATTTATAATACAATCACTCACTTATATAAGCAACGAGGTGCAGTAGACTTACATGACCATATATTTCACCGGGTAAATCACCAGAACATTCAACGATGCTCCAGACGTTGGTATTGACATCACACTGATAGAGTTTGTTCGATTTGACGTCGGCAAAGGGAAAGCCAGTGCCACCAAAAACCAGCAGCTTGCTACCCAATAGTAGTGCTGTCAAAGGAAGGAGCATGCCACTTAAGTGTACATCACACATAACATGTACCACACAACAAATGGGAGAGTCGGTGCGACTCCTGTCCTTTGGAGGCAGCATGTTCGATTTCCCAGGTCGGCACGACGCGTTTGTCATTCTTCCTTTCTAGTACTGCGGTACACTTGAGGAGAGGTATGGTGCTTTGCAAGCCTGACCGAAGTTTTGGCCAATACTTGAATAATGAACATTTCAACAACGACCATAGGTCCAGCCACAGCGGAATGAACTGACAGATATCCAGTGGTACTAGCACAACTATGCCACCAACAAGGTGGTCACTAATCCTGAATGCTGGAGCCATTATTACGAGAATAACTAAACAAAACTGCTACATGCTTATCGCTAACGAATTGTTTTCAGTTATACCAAGCGACACTACAAAAGGAATAACAGTAAGAATCTGAGAAGCAGACCGTGAATCAGACGACAAGCATTCGGCATAGCTTGTGAAGTTAGCATCAATGCATCGGACAGGCTTAACCATTGATCATTCTACAAATGCAATCTAATGAACAATATCGTGGAGCAGCACATATGCAATCGTAAAAATGTCGTCTGTATAGTGCCCTATGAGAACCAAACCTCGATACAGACACTTGACAATTCACAGCAAGAGAAGCATTAACCAAGAGTTAAGACATGCCAGCTACTACGCAACGACGTCTACTTTATTGCTGCCGACTATGGCACATCCTTTCTAGCCGTCCAGGGCTGCTACTTCTATGCTACTCACTACCTCAACTGCCCTCGTGACTCAGCTACACTTCTCACTTCCTCTTTGTTGCGTGAGATGAAGTTCGTTGGACACCAAATGCGTACCGAAAGCTGCTTAGGCTGAGAGTGTGCTATAGAAAACTCCTGCTTTACACCCACAGTCTTTGTAGCATTGTGGAGTTACAGACGGAGATACATTACATCATGTTTAAGCATGCAACATCAAGCAACACGCTTATACCAGCATATATAAGCACAAATGAAAGACGCTTGGGCCCACCGGCTGGTATGACCAATCAGTGGTGGAACCTGAAAGGGCAAGAGGGCAGTTGTCACACTCCCTATAATAATAATAATAATATTGCACTTGATAAAGCGCCCTCAGAGAACTTAATCTCTTTCTAGGCGCTTTACATTTGCTGCAAAGTGATACGCAATAGAATAGAATCCCTAGTCTAGTCGGCCACTGGGCGCCACCACATACCAACATCCATCCAGTTATCATTACCAGCGGCGACAACTCAACCACTGAAGAGATCATTGCCGTAAAAGCAGGATGTCATTGTCTCAAAATCCTTGCCTGGAAATGCTTCTGCTGTGAATACGGTACCGACATGACGTCAGCACTAAATGGAAGAGCCGAATGTAGCTTCATGACTTGCCCCCTGCAGCTCTGCTATCGTAAGAGGCACTCAACATCGATCGAAATCCCAGGTCGAGACCTGCCACTTCAACGTACGACCTGAGGATTCTCAATGAGATCAGTCTTTCGTACTTGCTTCAGGGCCGCCCCTTCTAGCACCATATGCATCGGACGCAATGCCGTGTACCCAAGCTAGAAATTCGAAGTTGCTCGGCACCCTCAGCACCCTCCTAGTGTCGGACCTATTCGCGGCTGGAGTTTATCACTTTATCAGAGAGTGCTTACAGCTTCCCGTGCTTCCTTTTCCCTACTTAGCATCACTAGGACACGTTCTTAAAAGCAGCTTCGCCAACTGGGAGAGCCTCCTCATCGGCACTGGTTGCAAACTTCTCATGCTTTAACGCAGCTCCAAGTCGCACCACAGGATTCTAGCAATAAGGAGCAGCATGCCTTTGTGAACAGCTTCATTCGAGCAACTCAGTAACTTCATTCAGGTGTGCTACACCAGCGACTAGTCTACCTAAATGAAGCACGTGACAAACATCTAAACCGATACACTGTGCACTGTCATTGCTAATGTGCAGACGAATCATCGTTGTCCGATTAGCAAGTGTCAAAGGACAGAGCTAAGATGGTGCAACCGCTCTAGGCAGTGAGAAATATGAGATAATCGTCATTTTGGAGAGCTAAATCAACATGCTTGCTGCGACCGTTGAAGGCACTGAACATGTCAAAGAAAATAAAAGCACGGCTGAAAAGAGAATCAAGGCGGCACATGCCTTGATCAACCTACATCGACCACATGCTTTGATTCAAGTTTGCCTTCACCTTATTTCGCATTGAAGACTTGCTATTGATTACATACCAGCTATAGCAAGCACTGATAAAACAGGATCGGAATATTGTCAATGCCTCGCACTTTGTCTTTATTAGGCACTGGCCGAGTTTCGAAAGACAGGCTTGGTGATTTGCTGACAAAGGTACTGAAGTTATATAAGCAAAATGAGATCGACATGCCCCACAACTACATCCAATCTGGTCGGCCTCGTCACAATGAGCACACGAATACAATAAGCAGACGACTTCGGTGTCGAATTTTTCTTCTACGTGACAATTGACAAGATAAAGTCAGAATTTGACTTTCGGTTTGACTAGGAGCAATGGAGATGCCAGCCTGCTGCTTGCACCTCCCCTCGTAAGCAGTTCTCTGCATTCAATGTCAACAACCATGTTGAGCTTGCAACGGAATTCTACACAATAGACCTTCGAGATTTTGAGCCGATCCTCTTGAGACAGCAGCTTCATAACTTTTGAAGTGAAATAGATTCGGACTCGGCATTAAAGAATGTTGGGCCTCTTCCCGACCTTGCAGTCATTCTGGCGGAGTCCAGTCATGGCCGATACCGGCTATGGCCTACTGAACAAGCTGGTGGGACTTAGTTCGCATGTCAAGTGCATAAACCTATCAAGACTCAGGTGCAAGCAACGATGGGTGCATTATACCTCAATGATGCCACGCTGTTGTATATTGATAAAGAAATGGCCGTGATGGTGATTAATGATTAAAACGTCACATACTTTCAATCTACGAATTGCTGACGCTCATAGGTTGATAAAGACTGATGTTCTCTGCATTTATGATTTTCGGCAGGGCTTTCACCCTAACAGAAAATTCTGGCTCTGCCACTCACTAACAGCATTCCTCGAGCACAAAGCAATAGCAATGACTAAAATTGCTTACGTTGGAAAATACTGTTTAGAAGACTTGAGTTAGCAACAGAATAAAATGGTAAAATCATATAGTAAAATACCTTAAGAAATGTCGGGTAAGTATAATGAAATAGGAACAAAAGACAGCTGGAAAATCTGTACCATGGCAGTAGCAAGAATGAAGGTAACATTGCTGCTGCAAAAAGGGCTCAGCAGTTCAAGTGCTAAGACAACCGCTACCTGCTAAATATTTAAATAAAGAATATAGGAGCAAATGTATTACAATAGCATTGACTCTAGGGAAATAAATCACTATTATGATAGCAGCAGATTTGAATGCCAAGCAAAACATAAACCCCAGCAGAGGTTCTTTATATTAAATTAACAAGCAGTGCTAAGACCGGCTCATGGTATTCGCTTCAAATATTGACCACAAGAATTGGGGGAAGCAACAAAATCGTGATTGCTAAAGCTACAGGTGGTCAGAATAAATGCAACAAAAACTGAGCCGTAACAGCTGGACCTAGGCGAGTTATTGGGGTGACTGCAGCTGAATCCGTTGGCAGTAAACACGATTCACCATGTGCCTTATCTTGGATAGCTAAACGTGTTGTAACAGGCCCTGAGAGTTGTAATTACTAGGATGCCACACACACGACCCATCCCCTCGTATGTCTACAAGACAACAACAGCGGAAGAAACATAGCTCATAGAAACATAGAGAAGCTGTTCTGCCAACGACAATGCTCGAATATAGTGGGAAGCTGCATACAACCGGCCTCAGTGTGTCTACAAGACAACAACAGCTGAAGAAACATAGCTCATAGAAACATAGAGAAGCTGTTCTGCCAACGACAATGCTCGAATATAGTGGGAAGCTGCATACAACCGGCCTCAGTGCTTCTACAGACAAGCAGCTCACCAGTGTGTGATGCACTGACATCCGGTAACGTTCCTGTAGTTTGCACACGTGTCCACATACGGCTGGAAATATTGTACTTCCACAGCTGCAAGCAGAAAGGTGAGAAGCATAGAAGCAGAAGATAAACACTCCATAAAGTGTGCACTGCTGAGGGTACATAACTATGTTTAAAGAAATGCAGACTTGAGTCGAGTCTCTCTGGTTGCTTTTCTTGATCTTCGGGCACCGTTTGATAGTATTGATCACTGACTTCTGCTTAAGAGCTTCTCATCACTTCTGGGCATCACTTGCACTGCATTGCAATGATTTAGGTCCAATTTCAGTGGGAAACTTCAGAGCATTTATATCACAGGTCAACAGTCATCTGAGGAGCATCAACGTGAACAGACAGCAGTCATCTGGGCTACAGTCATCCGAGAAGCCTCTTTAATAGTGCACCCAGGGGTCGCTATTTGGTCTACATGTTTTCATAATGTATACTCTTCCTCTTGCAGATGTAATCGATCAGCACAATCTAGGCATTCATTTTAATGCAGATGACACAGCTGTACTTGTGCTTTAATCCCTCCCGGTCTTACAGCACGTCATACTCTTTCAACTCCCTTGCTGCATGTATAGCTGACATTTGCAATTGGATGGAAACAAGTTTTCTAAAATTGAATGTCAATAAAACAAACTACTACGTATGGGAAAAATCTAGTGTTACTCCAAAATTAATAAGCTTAATGTTCAACATCGGCACTGCTAACACTTCTCCCATAGCATCTGCACAAAATCTAGGTGTCATTTTCCAAAGTGACCTCTCACTAGACGACCACATCAGCTCCACAGTCAAGTCGCCCTATTTTCAGCTACATAATATTACAAAAATTCGGGCCTGCTTTGACGGGGGAAACTACATCCAAGTTGGTCTATGCATTTGTGCCATCACATCTCGACTTCTGTAACTCACTACTCGCAGGTCTACCGGCTTATGCAATCAGGTGCTTAAAATTGATGTAAAACTCGGCTGCTAGGCTTGTTTGTCGTGAACGTCTCAGTTGCAAATTACACCAATTCTCCATGATCTGCACTGGCTCCCAATCAAGCAGCTTATAGACATCATCAATCTCCTGAATAGACGACATTAAAAAGAAGCCAAAAACTCACTTGCTCCTCGCAGCATTCGCTCAGATCAGAGATGGATACTAGCTGATATAACAGCCTCTTTTGTATAGCAACAGAAGAGCCTTAACAGCTATCGCCACCAATTGCAGCAGCCATAAAGAATCCCAACTGCAGGATTCTAACCCACGACCTCGGGACCGAGGTTGCGAAAAGCAACCACCTTACCTAGTATGCCATCATGCTCACCAAAAAAGAGCCTCTGCTGGGGATTGAACCCAGGACCCCCAGTTTACGAGACTGGTGCTCTACCACTGAGCTACAAAGGCATCTGCAAGTAATAGATCGTGTTAATTGTCTTTAGTATGCTGATGGATCTAACCATATTTTAAAACTCACAAATTAACATGCTTTGTTTGCAACAGAGGTAAAGAGCATCGAAAGGTTAGGGTGCTACATAAATGTTACTATAATTTATAATTATCAATGAAGAAACAACAAAGGTGATAGCACTTAAACATCAGCCTTACACTATAATTTAAACTCTGTTTAGGTAGCAAGAATATACAAAACTAAAGTGATGTGACTTATCACGTAAGAGAGAGGAAGGCATGGTCGGGCCGCCCCCAAGTGCTGATTGGGGTTTTGGTCAGCACGTTTGGCTGTCCGGCTATAACTAGGGTTTTAAATGAACAGCAGACAAATTAGGACAAGATTCCATAGTATTCATCAATTAAATTTCAAGTATTCATCAATTTTTCAAAATCCAAAAGTTAAAATAAGGAAATCCCTTTCATATTGCATTTATATTTTGTACCAAGTTTTTTAAATTAGACAGAACAAAATAATAAATATCACGGATACTAATAATAACCCCCAAGAAATGACATACAAATTACATCAATGTCAAGTCGAAACGGCAGCACCATAAACTAGGCAAAAAACTAGAGTAAGCATACAAGTCAAATAGCAATGCTGATAGGCCAAGTTCAAGTACGACACTTACCTCACGTAACATGGGATCTTCTGCAATACCAAGGGTCACGATAGCAGGGTTGTAACCTCCAAAGCAGTAAATGAACCTTCCGTCAGTAACAATTCGATGACCACTTCTGGCATAAGGGCCATCTTAAAAACAGTCGAGACTCGAAGGCATGAATTTCAAATAAACATAATTTAATAGTCAGTTTTGGTTGGTATATAGAAAACCAATCTCACACTAAGGGCCGTTAGACCCTTTTGGCTAAACTAAAATTTGTACACACATAAAATTAATATGTGAGGTTACTGTTACCCAATATAAAGTCATTGCACATTAACGTATCAGCCAGGGTGCCCTAGTTTCCAAGTTAACCTCCATTAAAGTGGCGCTTTCATTTCTTGGATCCTACTACTATTATGATAATAATGTCAGTTGTATAGCACCCTAAGAGAATTTAATCTCTATCTGGGCGTTTTACAACTTACGGCAAGAAAATATATACCAAGAGGCCAGTGACGTTCATGGTATCATACATGCAACAGCAAACAAGTATCATAAGACCAAAATGCTAAAGCAAACATGACGACACTCATGGCCATCGGCTAGCAAGGTATCTGGCTAGTTACATGCGCTACATAATGCATAGGTAAGCACACAAAGAACACCAGAATACATAAACATCTAGTTCACTGAGGCGAGGGTAAAGCTGACCGGAAATTAAAAGTTGAAAAGCCATTGCCGGTAGTGACCATGGCTAGAAGCAAGTTCCAGACTTTCTGTGCATATCAACTCAAGGCAGTATACCAACTAAAGGCTTTATCATCAAAAGATTTCAACAGTGCAAGGGACGGCCAGGTGACTAGATGCAACGGTTCGGGTGATGCAAGAGCACGTTGAGGGAGCAATGTGGTCATAGAGATAAGCTGGAGCAAGCGATTCTAGTAATCTGCAAGCCAGACTGAGCCTCCGTGACAGTATGTGTCTGACGTTCTTGGCCGGCATGCCTGGGCACACGTGGCTCGGCGCCGACACTCACCCCTCTCCCTCCCCCCCCCCCCTCCCTCCCTCCCTCCCCCCCCCCTCTCTCTCTCTCTCTCTCTCTCTCTCTCTCTCTCTCTCTCTCTCTCTCTCTCTCTCTCTCTCTCTCTCTCTCTCTCTCTCTTGCTTGGCATCTCTTTCTCCCACTTCATCGTGCACGTGCCTGGTTCACTCATCCGCCCCGATGCTTGGTAAGGGCCCAGTAAAGCTTACAATAAAGTGGTGTGGTGTGGCAGCTAGGCTTTTTGATGAGAGACTTGACAGAACTGCTGAGTTTTGCATCAATTACAGATCCTTAATTGCACCGGCCGAGAGCCCTGATTAAAGGGAATTGCAGTAATCTAGAGGTGATATCAGAAAGGGGTTGACTAGTTTGGCTGTCGTACTCGTGTCTAAGCAGGCCTGATTTTGGGCAATGCTCCTTAGCTGAAAGCTAAGATGAGAGAAGAAAGAAAGAAAGAAGAGAGGTGAGAAGAAGCCAGAAGCCCGACTTTCGATCCATGCATAAAAAGGTGTGGCACTGTGGCAGCCAGTTGCTGACGATTGCGGGCACAGGCCGAAGTTCTGAATTAGGTATCATCCAAAAGCAGCAACTAATGTAATGTAATGTAATGTATCTCCGTCTGTAACTCCACAAAGTCATAAAGACCATGTGGGTGTTACGCAGGAGAGCTTTGCATAGCGCACTCACAGCCTAAGCGACTTTCGGTAAGCATTCGGTAGCCAACAGACTTCGTCTCACGCAACAAAGAGAAAGTGGGAAGCATAGCAGAGTCAGGAGAGCAGTTGAGGTAGTGAGTAGCATTGAAGTAGCAGCTCATGGCTGTTACTGACCGCGAGCGCTGCTCTAGTATAGTGTCTCCAGTCCTTTGTTCTGACCACATAGATCGTGAAGTGGCTACTTACGACCAGAGCTTACATGCTAGCCATCAACAACTGAGGACATTTGGTCGCAAGGCATGCACTGTAGTATATATCTATAAAAGGCATGCTGTTGTGAATCAGCACTCATAGACAAAAAATTATAATCGCCGTGCATTAAGCTCTTTCTGTAGGGCAACATGAGCCCTTTTGATTGCTAGCATTAGTCGTTTAGAAATAGCAAACTTTACGGCCAAGACTCCAAGCAACTCTCCAGCAGGACCACTCCACAACCCTTCCCTCCCTCACCGAAACGGAAACCAGACTTTGCCGATATACAGCGGAGGGCTAACGAAGAGGCTCGAGGTCGTCGGCGGCGAAGTGTCACCACCTTCACTCTGGTGACACTTCCCCACCACCATTCTTTCATCGTCGTCAGCAGAAAGAGACCGGGTGTTGCATTATGTGACATTCGTCTAGGAAGACCACTAGGAGCCTTTCCTGAACACTTATAGTAATAGCATTGTAATACTGATTATTAACAGTTCACCATGCAAATACACTGTATTTATATGAGTACAGGGCCGCATGGTTATGGTGGAAGCATCCAGTCAGTATCCAGCGGGTGCGACTATCATTACTTTCTGCTCTGCGGGTAATAGAACTGCCCTTCTAGTGACTACAATATGCGACCAGGTCTGGTGGTCTTATTGGAGGGGCATCAATGGACTTCTAATGGCCAATATGTGTATGTATGAGTGTGTATCAGTACAAGTAGCTCGACTAAGAAAGCTATGACAAGTCACTCATTAAGAAGCCAATACTAGACCACAATAACTGAAATAACTTCCAGTCACGCTCCTTCCAGTTGCAGTCATCAGAGGCATTTCAATGAGAAATGACAGAGCAACTTAACCTTTACGGTAAAACATCCAACCAAGCAAGTAAATTCCAGTCCGAGTTTGAGAGCTTATTAACTCTACGGAGACAGCACCACTGCAAGTGTACAACGACACTCTGGGGAATGTTGACTTGGGTAGAGCATGAGATGCTTAGATGTCAACAAACACCAGACATCCGACGAGCCTTTGAAGTGTGAGGTGAGGTACCATGGGGATCCATTCTAGATCCCCCCTCTTTCCACAAGGTGTACCCACCCTCTTGCCGATGCAATCACCAATCATAATCTTTGCTTCCATTTCTATACAGCTGCATTTCTATGAGACTGCAGCTAACGAATATGTTTCAAAAAGAAAAAGCACCCTGGGCCAGAGAAGAGATGGCCTACCAACATCCGAAAGTAGGCTGTGAGGACGTGTGCAGTAGCTATCCGAAGACAGTCCAAGGCTCGACGAGACGTTGGTCAATTACTAGAACGACCAGCAGTCACATACTCTAGCTGTGCCTACTGAGAAGGCACCGCACGGACTGCCGGCACTCGCGTGACCGGTTGCTGTTACTGCCGGCGCTGCTGCCCACCCCCAAACCAATGTTTGTGACCCGTTTGGCACTCACACGAATGCACCAGTGGGTATTTGATGGGATCAAGGGTAGGAAAGTGGCTACTGCTATGACTGCACCAACAGCAGCAGTGTCTGAACCGTGGCAGCAGCGGCCCTAGCCGTGATGGCTCACTACGTAAGGCATTTGCTTTTCACGACCTTGGCCCGAGGTCGTGGGTTCAAATCTGCAGTGTGCGATCCCTTATTGCAGCTGCAAGCAGTTGTGATAGCCTTTAAGGCTCTTCTGTCACTACACAAAAGAGGCTATGGATTAATCGTAGACATTACACTATCTTTATCTTCTAAACACAAGCCTAAGAAAGCAAACAAAAGATCATGCCCGGTGTCCATCGACAGGCAAACAAGAACTACTGCAGGTAATACCAATCCATCCTAACTCAGCCCAAACTAAGCTTCTATAAAAAAAAAATACTCAAATCACAGATGAACATTCCAAAAATGCTGATGTCGACCATCAACCATCTCCTTTACTGCTCTCAGGTCACCACCGTACCTTGCGATTCTTGCGACCATCTTGCAGATCACTCCAGTGGCTTCTTTGCTAGGAACATAGGTAAGATCAGGGAACCCTTCCTTAAGCTAACATCTCCACTGGACTCTCCTCCCTCAATTCCTTGCATCATATCAACGTCCACAATCAAGCCTGCCACTAGTTACTTATTCTGTAAGTTCATCTCCCACACTACGAAGACTACAAGCCTCTTAAACATATACCTACTGCTCTGGTTCTGCAATGCATTTATTTGCTACTTCCATGCATAACTAACCTAATAAGAATGTCTTTAGCCTCAGGTCTAGTTCCTGGACCTTTTAAAAAGGCTGCTGTTATTTGGGCCACTGATTAAGAAGCTAACACTAGACCAGGAGAACTTCAGCAAAAATGTCCACCCAGTTTCTCTATTGACGTTCATAACAAAGACACGGGAACGAGTAATAATAGTCCAGCTAAACTCCGAAATCTAAATTTCAAGCCTAGCAAGTAAGTTTCAGTCAGGTATTTAGCTATTCACTCTGAGTCACAATTACTTCAAAAGTAAAACTACCTCAAAATGCAGACCTAAGAAATAGTCATGCTTGTTTTGCCTGATGTTGTTTTGCTCGATCTTTCGGCAGCTTTTGATACCATCGATCACAAAGTACTTCTAGAGCACCTCTCGTCTCGCCTGGGCATCACTGGCACTGCTCTGCAGTGGTTCAGGTCCTATCTCAGTGGGAGACTCCAGAGTATTGACGTGAATGGACAAAGATCATCTGAAGTACCTCTGAAATATGGAGTACCTCAGGGCTCAGTGCTAGGTCCGGTCCTGTTCACCGTTTATACTCTGCCTCTTGCTGATGTGATCGCCAAGCACAATCTAGGCTTTCACTTCTATGCGGATGACACTCAGTTGTACCTTTGCTTTGATCCCTCCCAGCCTTCGAGCACCTCAAATTCTCTAAACTCACTTGCTGCATGCATTGATGACATCCGCACATGGATGGCAGCAAATTTTCTAAAACTAAACGATGATAAAACTAACTTACTAGTTATGGGCAAACCCAGTGTGATTCAGAAATTGGAAAGGCTGACTCTCAAAATTGGCTCTGCCAGCATATCTCCAGTTGAATCAGCTCGAAATCTAGGTGTCATATTCCAAAGCGACCTCTCGTTAGACGACCACATCAGCTCCACAGTCAAATCCGCCTATTTTCAGCTTCATAACATTGCTAAAATTAGGGCTTGTTTAGATAAGGATACCACGTCCAAGTTGATCCATGCATTCGTGACATCCCGTCTCGACTTCTAAATTTAAATCTGCAGTGTGCGATCCCTTATTGCAGCTGCAAGCAGTTGTGATAGCCTTTAAGGCTCTTCTGTCACTACACAAAAGAGGCTATGGATTAATCGTAGACATTACACTATCTTTATCTTCTAAACACAAGCCTAAGAAAGCAAACAAAAGATCATGCCCGGTGTCCATCGACAGGCAAACAAGAACTACTGCAGGTAATACCAATCCATCCTAACTCAGCCCAAACTAAGCTAGCTCACTCACTTGCAACTCACTACTTACTGGCCTACCAGCATGTGCGATCAGGCGATTGCAGCTGGTGCAAAACTCTGCAGCTAGGCTTGTCTGTCGTGAGCGTCGCAGTTGCCACATTACTCCACTTCTCGCCGACCTGCACTCATTACTCCACTTCTCGCCGACCTGCACTGGCTACCAGTCAAGCAACGGATTGACTTCAAGGTCTTGTCGCTCACTTTTAGGTCCCTTCACTCTATGGCTCCAGCCTATCTGTCAGATATACTACCCCATCAGGCCAAGCATCGTACCACCCGCTTTTCGGAATCCAACAGTCTGGAAATACCTCGTACAAACCTTAAATCCTTTGGAGACCGTGCATTTAGCTCGTATGCTCCCAATGTGCGTGCTGACACTGTGCATGCTGCCACTAACCACATTTGCATGCTGACCCTGTGCATGTCACCCCTAACCATATTATTCATTTCGTTTTTTTTTCAAGCATGATTTTACTTACTATTCTATTGCATATCACTTTGCAGCAAATGTAAAGCGCCTAGAAAGAGATTAAGTTCTCTGAGGGCGCTTTATCAAGTGCAATATTATTATTATTATTATTATGCTTCGGCAGCATTTCATACTATTGATCACCAAGCCCACTTCGAGCGCTTCTCATCGCGCCTGGGCAATCTTGGCACTGCACTGCAATGGTTTAGGTCTTTCCTTAGTGGAAGCCTCCACAGTATTGATGTCAACAGGCAACAGTCATTCGTGGAGCCTCTAAGGTACAGGTTACCCCATGACTATGTGCTGGGTAAACTGTGCAGTTTATTTTCTCTCTCTCTCTCTCTCTCTCGCTCTTGCCGATGTAATCGCCAAAGACAATCTAAACATTCATTTCTAAGATATACCTGTGCTTTGATCCCTACCTGCCTTCTAGCAGATCAAACTCTCTCAATGCCCAAGCTGCTTGTAATACTGACATTTGCACTTAGATGATAACAAACTTGCTTGAATTAATATGTGCAAAACTAGTGCGACTAAAAACGCCAAGCAAGCTAATGTTGCAGATTTTACGGACCTGGTGGGCTAAACAAGGTGACAGCACGCACAGTTTGCTACACGAACTGGTTCCTCATATTCATCCTAATTTGTGGTAGTATTTTTGGCCTTGATTTTGTGAAACTGCAGCGTTCCAGCTTTGCTTCGATTTCCAGGGTTTGCAGATGTTTCCGGCCAACTAACATTGTATAAGGATGGGGGAAAAGAGACGACGGTGGATCATACTAGTACAGAGAAGACTTGATTATTCTATAGAGATGACACATGCGAGGCTGATAAAAAAAAGTATGTCAGTTATTTTTTACTAATCGGCACTTCCTAAACAGGTAAATCAGCATACTTGTTGCGGTTATAAGCTGGATAGCCGCAGGGTAAAGCTGCTCGAATTCCAAAGGCTTCATGCAGCAATGAACTGATAATCCACGTCAAAGTTAACTGGTGTCTACAACGTTTACAACAATTAGATGCAGCGGTAGCACAAAAAGGCAACAGCATAAACTAACATCAAGTGTATATGATAATATAAATTAGTATCCAGCAGATGTCACGGGTCACTTTCCAGTAACTTTCCCATTCGATCAATATTTGCAAATTAAGCTTTCACAGGCAAACTCAACATACAGTCGTACCTCGAAATTTCGCGCTTCAACTTTCGCGGCTTCGCACTATCCCGAATTTTCAAATACACGTATATTCATTAAAAAGTTGATCGAGATAGTGAAAATGATACAGCCCACTCGGTTGCTGAGTACACCCCTTTATCACAATTAAAATCACTGTACTGACGGAACGCGGATGAAAACGACGACGCACTGCACGATACGATACTGCACCATCTGAAGACTCTCCTGCCGAAGTCGGGCCTTCAGAGGAGCAGTAACCTTGCTCTTCATTGCTGTGCTGTACATCTCTTCATCTTAATCGCTTAATCATCGAAAAAGTTGCACTATTTTCATAGCTTAGTGGTTCTGTGTACGAACTCTTATATGTGAAATTAAATGTACGATATTCGCAACGTCTAATATCTCATTTTATCTTATTTGTCTAACGTATAGATAATAAGTGTAATAGTGACTAAATGTTTGCTATTTCATGTCCAGAGGGTTCTAATAAATAATGTTGAAAACCGTATTTAGAGGATCGTGAAAAGGTTTTCTGTGCTCTAACTACGAAAATATTCGATTTATAAATAACGAATCCTATTCGCGGAAATCACTAATCGCGGTTGAGTCTGGAACTGATGAATCACGATATAACGAAGGACGACTGTATATGCGAACACGTAGTACCTACTAGTATCGCTTTACTTCTGCAACGCGTACACATACGTCCTGTAATCGAGCACGTGCAGGCACAGCGGAGGAGGACGACTAGAAGCAATAGCCTACTATTTCAGACACATTATTTAATCTATTTAACAGTAGAAAAACTAGCGCGGAGAATACTTACAGGACGTAGTGCCACAGCAGCTCGCTTTGACACGCTATGGCCTCTTCATCACCTCGTAAAGCAAGAGCCAAACGCAAGCGTACCGCTCTCGACCTTCAGGACTACAACCTCGACCTTTCAAAACGAAGGGGAATATTTACTTCCGGTTTGTTCACGCGAAATTGACTGATTATACTGATTAATATTATTAAATTGACTGACTGCGCATTACGCACGTCTTTCCTTTTGCTGGCCAGCCAGCTGCCTGCTCCAAGGCGGCTGTAACGTGTGGGCAGAAACAGACCACCCACCGTCGGGCATTAGCCTACAAGTACTGGCGGGCGTCTAGCAGGATCTTATTACTGTGTAGCCGACGTTCAACTAATTATACAGTCGACTCCGCTTAAAATAATATTGGTTATAGGAATACTCCTCTTATAAGAATGGCCATTCCGCATCCCAGATTTACTCTAGCTATAGTCTCACTTCGCATATGGGAATACTCCGCCTATAAGAATGGCCATCTGCCGGCCCGAGCGTATTCTTATAAGCGGAGTCGACTGTATGAGGGATCTTTCTGCTGTGTAAGAGTATTTGTATGAGCAGTCATATACCCGAAGATCGAATCGCTTACACCGCGGCTGTTTATTACCAATCGCGGGAAGCCGCACTGAATCTAGCATCCGCGATTACCGCCCTAGTCGGGGAGAATCTGCACTGGGTTCGCTGTTCTCCTTCGACGACTTCCGCCGACGTATTAGGTTCTCAAGGTACACCGGACCTAACAATTTCTAACTACATTGAGAATCTGCTTCCGTCTTAAGGCTTGGTCGGCAGCGATTGTTGCATAACAGTGGCTCCGGCGGCGGCTGTTATTGTGGAGTCTCACGGAGACACAGCCGGCGAACGTGAGCGGTGATGAGATTATCTCTATTGCTTTCAACGCTTACGTATATGCGAGTTCGATGAACCGCAGCAGACAAGAAATATAATATGCATTAGTGGCCTGACGCTTCGCTGAGTCAGTGGCTGAACTATTGGCCACGGGTGAGGCATGTACGTTAGTGTTAGGGTGCTTCGTTAATTACAATAGCAGAAGCCGCAGGTGCACGTAACACGATGGAATATGATCAGTGGGCGTAGCACAACTGGCTGAAGTTTTGGGCGACGAAAACGGAGCTTGCAGTGACAGCAGACTCCATGGATCTATGCGATGGTTGCGGCCATTTTTACAAGTTAGTGTAACACCTGGGTTTCAGAATTTTTAGCTTTCTAAGGCTATTGTAGTAGCTATTGTAAATGGCTGTGGGGGAAGCATAGCTAAGTGACCTTGCGTTTCTACTGCAGACTACCCGACGTAGGAGAATGCCAGCTTCACTTCTTGCTTCAAGTGTTCCACTTGTCCTCAGACAATTGCTCCAAAAGACCTACAGTGCTGTTCAGGCCATAATTTATTATAGCTTCCACAGCCTCCATTCTTGCGAACCACCTTATTGCAGAGTCGCGATTGAGTGATGGAAGAAATTTTTTCAGCTCTTCTCACCTCAGAGTTGATCTTGAAAAGAATTAGTAGGTGCCTGTGAGTTGTGTTCCAAAAAACGTACTGACAACCGTAATCTTGACTTGCAACATGAACTCCTGCCAGGTTCAAGCTGTGGTTATCAGAGTTAACAAAAATTACCTTATCATTTTTGGACAGCTTTCTCTTCTGGACACCTGACAAGTTGATAGACGTGACTGCTGCCTTGCCGTAGCACAGCTAGTTAACTAAGCCAAGCTTGTCTGGTCTAATAGTTTGTCGGTGTTCAGCCACTTCACGGTAGGTCTTAACGCGGCAAAGCAGGCCGGGCTCGCCGTTGGCACGACGTAGCCCGCCTGTGGCAGGCAGGATAAGGTGAGCGGATGGAGAGGGCGGTTGGAACGCCGACGGAGGATTGAAAGGCCGTGTGCTTGTTGCTTTGCGAGCGCCAGCCGAATACACGGTGGTTAAAGCCCCCTCGGTGTTTCAGCGTCGTCGTGTGTGTGCCGCCAGAGTGCCAAGCTACAGCTTAGTCTAAGTCTGTAAACATGACTAGCTCAGCCAGCAATAGTCAAGTCCATTGAAACAAGGACTTGCTTGAAATCCCATTTGGTATTCTCACATGAAACGTTTTTAAAAAATATGCACAATCCATTTAAAAATAATAATAATGCACTTGATAAAGCACCCTCAGAAAACTCAATCTCTTCCTTTGCTTTTTGGCGCCCGGGGACATCTTCCCCCCCCCGCCCTTTTGCAACGCCTCTGGCCACGATTGCATGCAGCATCGGCCGGCAAAGGCTCAGCACGTGGCAAACGGTCTCTGCCCCCGTACGGCATAGCTGGTAACCGTCCTGGGGTATGACCGAATTCTAGCGGCAGCCATTGGCAGCACGTACTCCTTCCATCAGATTGAAGCCACTTTTTTGAAGCGGGGGGGGGGTGAAGTACCGCTAAAAGTCATTAGCGGATTCTCTACCTCACGCTCGCGATACTGCTAGTGGTGACCAATGTCGTGCCGCTCGAAAGCCAAAAGATCCGGAGTAGGAATGATACTAGCAGGCCGAATGTTGTGAAGCTGGACAAGAGAGCTGAATCTTAAAAGAACGAATGTGAAAAAACCACTGATATAATTAAAGCAACCCACTTTTTTTCGATGCGCTACGGAGCGAAACGAATTATCAAAATCCGCTCTATTTAAGCGGAAATCGACCCAAAATCAGCAGAGCGAAGCTCGAATTTCCCAGTCTATACATTGACCTCACCAAAGTTCATGCCATCTCAGATTTACACGCTCGCGTTGTCACAAAAATGTGCTGAAAAGACGCTGGCTACTACGGCAATCCACGACAACACCACGAGATATTGGCTGCGAAAAGCTCCAACTTGAATTGCATATTATACGAAGCTATCGCTCAAGTGCACCCAAAGAATTTCGCTCCATTTCTCGCGGGCGTTCTCATACAATCCAATGCAATCGACAGCAGCTGTCCTGAACAATGCCGAAATCCATGACGATCGATTACAGTGGCTTGCGTGAGAACGCTCGCGAAATGGCTCAAAAACTGGATGGGTACACCGTAACGATAGCGTAGTATAATATGCAATCGAAAGAGCTTCGATCTCGCTGCCGATTTCTCGCGGAATTTCGGTGGATTCAAATGGATTGCATTTGCAGCTAAAGTCTTTGCAACCTATTTGCATGACGAAGCCCATGTCCAAAGGCATTAAATTCGGTGGGTTCACTATAATACAAAAGTACATAATTCATTTGTGTAACACACTAAGAGAACTTTGCCTCTATGCAGGCGCTTCACATATGCCTCGGGGCTCGAGCCCACGACCTCGACCAGACCTTGGACGGGGCGAGCACCTTAACCACTGGGCAAAATCAGCTCGGCATGACCATTTCCTATAACAACTGCCCACAATTTGAGCTTCGCGCCGTTGATTTTCGCCTAGAATGGATTGCAGTAATTCGCTGTACCCCACTGATGACCCCGAATCTAATCTGGGACACAGTGCCCCACTTCTCTTTTCATCCATCTCTCTGGACTGATTTCTCTCATGTTAGCACAAAGCTCGTAAAACAAGTGCTTAACCGGGTTTTCAAAACATTGGACCTCGCTCTTTAACATGGAGTCGAAGAACGCATTGCAGTGAGCAGTATATTTTATATGTGCTTAAAAGTGTTCAAAATAAATGCTGAAAATTGGCATTCAAGTATATTTATTGCAAATACAAGCTACTGTAGAGTGAAAAAAATATGCAATTATGGCAGTGTACAAAAAGACAAAGAATTTAAAAACCAATAAAACTTGAAAACATTGTGAATGTCTTTACAATACTTCTTGAATGATCTTTAGTCTCCTCGGAAGATTGAGATCCATGCTAATATAGCATGTGTAGATGTGACATTTATGTCACCCCATCGCTCAATTATCCGTAAAAACAACGGCGAATCACGCCGATACACCATAATGAGCACTCAAGTAATCGAGCACGGCTGCGGTGCTGGTAAGAGTATTGAAGATCCGCTTGTCTGCTTTGGGCATGGTATGTTCCAGCATCATTATCAAATGGTGGTGAAAACTAACAAACGGTGTGCCTGTCTCCAACGCTATTGTGACCTGATAAATAGATGTCGTAATGCTACTGTTCATGCACAATTTGCATGTGGATATACATTCATCGCTTTGATGACACAATTCGCACTACAAGGCTGGATGGACTGCATTTCAAGCAAGTACCCAATGATATGTACCTCCAAAGACTTCAAAGACAGGCTAGCAAGTCTGCTGAAAACAATGTCAAACTATGTCTGAAGGTAGGTGCAAAACCAGCTTTAAACCACATTATTTAGCCATTATTCTGAGTTCATGCTGCAGCCATACTGACAGTAGGTATATGTAGCTATCCAGTACCTGCCTGGACAAGCATAGCAAGAGCAGGGTTTGAGGACTCTGACTGCCGAGCACTTCAGCCGAAATGGATGCTGATCGGCATTCCATTCCAAAGGTTACACTTGAATTTAGGCAATACGCAATGGTTCGATTTGGGCGCATACATGGTCAATTAAAGCCGCGGCCTAAAGCACTGTTTTTAGAATAGGAGAGCCAAGTTGTGATAAGCTCAAAGAGAACCAGCGACAGAAACGGCAGTTTTTCTGCACTCAGTCCCCCATGGCGGTAGGCCTTTGGTCGATTGGTATTTTCAAATAAATAAGGTGATCATTGGGTACTGATAAACACACAAAGACTCACTCACACATACTACAATGGCCTCCCATGTACATTATCTAAAACAAACACTTCAATACTCATTTGGTAAATTGCCTGCTTCAAAGCTAAATAATATCTTTTATGATATTTCTATGATTCCGTACATGCTACCCACATGCCCTATGCACACATTACTAAAAAGAATGTCCCTCTTCACAAAGGTTTTGGACCTGCGATGTCTTATTTTGCGGTAAGTGCAAACACAGCTTATCTTATCTGCTATATGTCGGTTTCAGTATAGACTTTGTGCATCAGCTCTGTGTTTTAGCATAAGTTATGATCCTGCATTTTATTAATGCATACTTCCGACTTGCATCAACACATCCCCTGATTTGACCCCATTTAAAAAGAAACTAAAAACACATCTATTTATCACAGCATTTAGTGGGTCCCTGTGATTCGTCCTTTATGTACTTATGCATGCTGAAACTGTGCATGCTGTCACTAACCATATTTGCATGCTGACACTGTGCATGTTATCCTTTACAAAGTTATTTTTGTTGTTTATCGAGCATGCTACCACTAACCACTCGATTGTACTTACTTTGCAGCAATTTTAAAGTGACATTTGAGAAGAAAAAGAGAAGAAATTTGAGTTCTCTGAGGGCGCTACACCAAATGTATTATTATTTTAAGACAAATTACGTTTATTGGGGCAAAGGTCAACCTGACCAGAACAGACCTCTAGCTTAGACTTATTAAAGGCAGGTGCTGCTGCTAAGTCCATATCACGGAGTATCATGGCAAGCTGCACTTAGCAAAGAAGCTGAGTATTGGCAGCAAGACTGCACAGAAATCAGTCCATTAAGGTCCATAAATTAAAAGGTGGTGAAGCTGAGCTCAAGAGCTGAAGGCGACATGGCACGGACAGACTGAGTCGCAGCAGCAGCAGCTCACCCAGTCCTTCACCACCTCTGCGCTCGTCGCTGGCAAGCCAGCAAACATGCCAGGGTTCTCCAGCAACCCCCGAGCAGCCATGACACCTGCAAATAAAAAATGTGCACGTGAAATGGACGAGATCTTCAGTAAATGTTTCAAGCATACGAAGCACAGACGACGGCAACAACAGGGGTAAAGGCAAAGCCTGCCGAACTGCCAGTACTTTCTGCTGCAGTGGGCGTGATTATCGCGAAGGATGCCGAAGCTGATCGACCGCACGCATTAGAGGACAAGCAACAGAAATTATGGCCAAGGCACGGCACTTCGCTCGCACCTGTACGAGGGCACCGCTGGCCCGATAGGCTGCCTTGCACGTCCCAAAGCGCTAAAAGAACTTGCTCACACAGCTTGACAATATTGGCAACGATGCGCAGCTAGCAGCCAGAGACCATGGCTTCCAGAGCTTTCGGGTTGGCTGCAGAGAAGAAGAGAGAGAGAGAGAGAGAGGGAGAGAGAGGGAGAGAGAGAGGGGAGAGGAGAGTGAGGAGAGAAAGGGGGAGAGGTGAGATAGATAGATAGAGAGAGACAGACAGACAGACAGACAGACAGACAGACAGACAGAGAGGAGAGTGAGGAGAGAAGGTGGGAGAGGTGAGATAGAGAGATAATAACAATAATAATTCACTTGATAAAGCGCCCTCAGAGAACTTAATCTCTCTCTAGGCGCTTTACATTTGCTGTAAAGTGAAATGCAATTGAATGGTAAGTAAAATCATGCTTGAAAAACAAGCGAAATGAATAACATGGTTAGGGGTGACATGCACAGGGTCAGCATGCAAATGTGGTTAGTGGCAGCATGCACAGTGTCAGCACGCAAAAGCACATCAGGGACGAATCACAGGGACCCACTAAATGCTGTCCTAAATAGGTGTGTTTTTAGGTTCCTTTTAAATGTGGTCAGGTCAGGGGATGTTCTGACGCAGGTCGGGAGGGAGTTCCAGGCTTTGGGAGCACATGAACTAAATGCACGGTCTCCAAAGGATTTAAGGTTTGTATGAGGTATTTCTTGACTGTTGGATTCCGAAAAGCAGGTGGTACGATGCTTGGCCTGATGGGGTAGTATATCTGACAGATAGGCTGGAGCCATAGAGTGAAGGGACCTAAAAGTGAGCGACAAGACCTTGAAGTCAATCCGTTGCTTGACTGGTAGCCAGTGAAGGTCGGCGAGAAGTGGAGTAATGTGGCAACTGCGACGCTCACGACAGACAAGCCTAGCTGCAGAGTTTTGCACCAGTTGCAATCGCCTGATCGCACATGTTGGTAGGCCAGTAAGCAGTGAGTTGCAGAAGTCGAGACGGGATGTCACGAATGCATGGATCAACTTGGACGTGGTATCTTCATCTAAACAAGCCCGAATTTTAGCAATGTTATGAAGCTGAAAATAGGCAAATTTGACTGTGGAGCTGATATGGTCGTCTAACGAGAGGTTGCTTTGGAATATGACACCTAGATTTCGAGCTGATTCAACTGGAGATATGCTGGCAGAGCCAATTTTGAGAGTCAGCCTTTCCAATCTCTGGATCACACTGGGTTTGCCCATAACTAGTAAGTTAGTTTTATCATCGTTAAGTTTTAGAAAATTTGCTGCCATCCATGTGCGAATGTCATCAATGCATGCAGCAAGTGAGTTTAGAGAATTTGAGGTGCTCGAAGGCTGGGAGGGATCAAAGCAAAGGTACAACTGAGTGTCATCTGCATAGAAGTGAAAGCCTAGATTGTGCTTGGCAATCACATCAGCAAGAGGCAGAGTATAAACCGTGAACAGAACCGGACCTAGCACTGAGCCCTGAGATACTCCATATTTCAGAGGTACTTCAGATGATCTTTGTCCATTCACGTCAATACTCTGGAGTCTCCCACTGAGATAGGACCTGAACCACTGCAGAGCAGTGCCAATGATGCCCAGGCGAGATGAGAGGCGCTCTAGAAGAACTTTGTGATCGATGGTATCAAAAGCTGCCGAAAGATCAAGCAAAACAAGCAGAGACACTCTACCCATGTCTGCATTCCTAAGTAGGTCGTTGTATACCCTAAGCAATGCTGACTCTGTGGAGTGATTAGCTCTAAAGCCAGACTGGAACTTACTAGCAAGGTGTGAGGTTTCGATATACGAGTTCAGCTGGTCCGCCACGACCCGTTCGAGTGTCTTTGATAGGAATGGTAGAGGGGAAACTGGGCGGTAGTTGCTCAAGTTCTCTTGGTTAAGTGTAGCTTTCTTGAGAAGTGGCCTGACTACAGCTTTTTTGAAAGGTGCTGGGACATGACCTGAGGCTAATGACATATTAATTATGTTAGTTATGCATGGCAGCAGCAGATCAATGCAACGTAGGAGCAGGACATTGGGAATAGGGTCCAGAGGACTTGTTGTCTTCTTTGATTGAGATACGAACTTTAGGACTAGATCACTAGTGACCTGCTTAAATGCAGACATTGAGGTGCAGCCAGGAACAGAGGAACAGCATTCTAGTGGGGAGGTTGTCATCGCAGGGATGGATTCCCTGATCTTGTCTATCCTCTGCACAAAGAATCGAGAGAAGCGATCGGCTAGATCATCATTAGGATCATCAGGTAAGGAGCTAATCTGGGAACGGTTGAGGAGATGGTTTATTGTCGACATCAGCATTTTTGGATTGTGCATCTGTGATTCAACAATGTTTTTATAAAAACTAGACTTGGCCTTTGCTACGATCGATTGGTACGACCTACAGTAGTCTTCATATGCCTGTCGATGGACAGTTAGTCCGGATCTTTTGTATGCTTTTTCAAGCTTTCGTTTAGTAGACTTGGCTAGTTTAATGTCTGCGGTAAACCATAGGCCGTCTGGGCGGGGGCGCACAGTGCGCTTTGTCAGAGGGGCAAACTCGTCTAGCGTGTCAGCTAGTGTCGTGTTGAAGCTATCTACCAATGATGACAGATCGGAGGGAGGATTGAGCAGCAGAGGTGAAGCAGATATTCTCGCACGGACAGCATCGATGTCAAGGGTCTTGAGGTTTCGCGATTCAGAGAGAGAGAGAGAGAGAGAGAGAGAGAGAGAGAGAGAGAGAGAGAGAGAGAGAGAGAGAGAGAGAGAGAGCTGCGGTTATGCCGACGAGACCGATCTTGTTTGCTGACATCCCCCCCCCCGACGAACCAGCAAAAAAAACACAAGGTCAAGAGTCACCAAGAAGCAAGTATTAGCCATGGCACCGACCCATGCAAGTCGGCTCACTAAGGATATGGTTTGCACGACCAAAAGTATTAAAAAACACTGGAACGAGTAACATCAAACATCCAAAATTAATCTCACTAAAGGGAAAGGCTACTTCTAGCTTACGTGGAAAAGCAAGCTGCACAACATGGCATCTGCACAAAATCAAAATATACAGGGACCTTTCGAAAGCAACGTTTCAACAGCGTGTTCAATGTAGCAGGCAATGCCAAGAAGAGCTGGGGGTGGTGGTAAAGAGTGCCTCTAAAAATTATATCTTGGTAGCCAGTCACCTCAAATAATCACGAATTGCATTGAGAAAATGAGCCATGAGCCATGTGCCAAAGATAGTCGAACGGTGGCGCTTCCCTGCAAACTGCTCACACAGCTCAGAAAGGCATTGCGGGACCACGTGCTACCAGTGTTGTAGTGCCGACACGAAATATGGAGAGGAGATTAAAGGTGGTACAAAAAAAGGTGGACAGTAGCTCATTCACACAGCCTACTTATTCCTATAACGGCAGAACAGCCTTGGAGTAATTTTCACCCATTTGGAGCCAGCCACATGGCTTACAGCTGCACTCAGACACGACCTGAGTCGTCAAGTGCAAGCAGTTGTTACCTACTACCGGACTAAGACCTTGTGACAAAAGTAGGAAACATTCTCACACAGCTGTCAGAGAAGGCCAGCTAGCATGCAAAACTACACAGCCGGCTTCGTAGTTGTGGGCTCATTTATTTTTACGAAAGTGTAGGGTGTGCCAATGTGGGTCTCGCATCCCGAATGAACGGTTTGATAAAGGTACCGGTGGTAATTCTACTTACTTTGCAGCAAGCACAAGCAACTATAAGGGTGCCGAGGTTTTATAATAGGCTGCTTGCATGCACACACCCACCCACCCACACACACACACACACACACACACACACACACACACACACACACACACACACACACACACACACACACACACACACACACACACACACACACACACACACACACACACACACACACACACACACACACACACACACACACACACACACACACACACACACACACACACACACACACACACACACACACACACACACACACACACACACACACACACACACACACACACACACACACACACACACACACACACACACACACACACACACACACACACACACACACACACACACACACACACACACACACACACACACACACACACACACACACACACACACACACACACACACACACACACACACACACACACACACACACACACACACACACACACACACACACACACACACACACACACACACACACACACACACACACACACACACACACACACACACACACACACACACACACACACACACACACACACACACACACACACACACACACACACACACACACACACACACACACACACACACACACACACACACACACACACACACACACACACACACACACACACACACACACACACACACACACACACACACACACACACACACACACACACACACACACACACACACACACACACACACACACACACACACACACACACACACACACACACACACACACACACACACACACACACACACACACACACACACACACACACACACACACACACACACACACACGCACGAAGACACACCTGCACGCACGCACGTACACACAGACAGACACACAACCAGCCCGATGTAGCAGCATGCGCACAGAACTTAACGGGTCGAGCCTACTGAGGCAGAGTAGTCAATCAGCCAAGCAGTAGCTGCCTTGCTGGGTGCAGCTTCAGCCAGCTGCTGCTACTGCTAGTAATAGGTGTGGCACATTTAGTTACCAGATACAGAGTCTCACTAGACCGCCGATCCGATGACTTACAAGTTTTACCTTGTGAAATTATAAGAAGATGCTGCACGTATAAGCACATGTAATACATTAATCAGAATGATGACAGACCAAGAACAATCACATGGTCAAACGATACCTGCTTTCATTTTTGAAGCAGTACGACAAAATATACCAGAATCAAACAAAGTCTTTGGAATAAAGAAGTATCCCATCCCTGCACAACACTCAAGTACAGCTAATGCTTTATATGACATCAGGCTGGTCACTGAAGCTCAGGCTAACAACTGCAGTTTGCCAGAATGAGGCTCAAAAGCAGCTTATCGTATTCAGAAAGATTAGGCCAACGGTAACTTGCCGTTAGCTCCAGTCAGCTCTTTGACTCGATGCACGTCGTCCAGACTTGTGATGTCACCATTGGCAACAATAGGGATCGAGATGGCATCCTTCACTGTCTTTATGGCATTGAGATTCACTGGTTCGTGCCTCTGCTCGGGTGTTCGTCCATGTACAGTAATCCACGAGACACCGGCTCTTTCGACCTTTTGACAGAGGTCCACCGAGTGCCTAGTCAATGCACGTTAGATCAGCATGCCGCAAGCATAAGGCGGTATATAACAGGCTCGGACGGTGAACGCTACAGCACAGCACAGTAACTGCTCAGAAATGGCCGATATTACAAATCAGAAAGGGTTAACCGACTAAAAGGATCAGGCCACAACTAGCACACAACTCACAGAGCACAGATGTCAACAGCCAAGAGTAATACAAAAAAACTTTTCGGTATAGGGAGACTCGAGAATCTGCTCTGGGCACGCTTGATTTCACAACTTTCATGCCCTCCCTCTAGCATTCGTGATCACCAAGCACAACATGGAGGCTATCGTTTGTGCGCAGATGAAAAATTGGCTGTACCCGTGCTTGGATTCCTGAAGCCTTCTAGCACCCCCAAACTCTCTCAACTCTCCCTCCCCATCCCCGAAGCTTGCATCGCCGAAATTTGTATTTCTGTGGCAGCTACTTAAAACTTTCTCAAATTGAATGACGACGAGATCAACTTCATAGCTGTAAGGAAACCCAGTGCTATATATAAAAAAACCGAAAAGCCAACCCCTCAAAATCGGCTCGGCGAACATACCCCCTAGCCTATGCATATGCGTAATCTGGGTTCAAAATGACCATTTGCTAAATGGTCAGCTAGACACAGTCAAGGCTGCATACTTTTGGTTCAAAAGCATTGCAATAACTCGAGCACACTAGATAAGGGTACTACGGCTCAATTGGTGAATACCTTTGTGACATCACATTTTATCTTCTTCTGTGACTCTCTTCTTGCACGTGTTCCTGGCCTTGCAATAAGATGCTTAAATATAGTATAATATAGTAGAACAAATATAATAAATATAAATATAAATAAATAAAAATATAAATCTATATAAAAAATAAAATAAAAAGTAAATATAAATATAGTAGACAACTTGGCAGCTCGCCTGCCGCAAACTATTTAGTGAACAAATATAACATTTACAAAGATGCAAGTATATATGCACGTTTATGTGCAAATACTAACTAGTTGTGACTCGCGACAATGCAGACTAACAAGCATGCGATTATTTGAGCATGTTGCACATCAAGTTGCATTCATGGCTGCAGCTGCTAACGACAGGTCAGTCAGTGCATACCTCAGATCTTCATTTATCCTTATCTTCACGGAGCAGCAGAAATTAGGGCTGACACAGTTACGTACTTGAACAACCATGTCTTTGATCAACTCCGGGTTTTTCAGCAGGCAAGCACCGTAACCCTCTTGCATAGCCCACCTGCACATAACATGCAGGATGCTTTGCATCGTTTGTCTGCTCCGTGGATAACATGGACACGATTGACTTAAACAGATGCATACACACGTACACACCTGCAACATCACATTGGCTCAGTGATCAACTAAGACAGTTCACAAAGCTGCATCGTGCAAGCAGCAATCTACCGTGGTGCCTGCTGTCGGCATGGTAGCTCTTTCACCGTTTGAACGATCGCTGCTGCAAACTTTTCACAAGTGCACACAGCATCGAAAACCATGGCAGCCAGCAGCTTTCGAGATGGCTTGCAACACAATAACCTACAGTCAGACATGCCGCTACGAAGCCACTGCTGCAGCACTGACGGTGCAAAGTAAAAATTGAGCAACTCACACCGACTCGCTTGGCACCAGCAAAGACTCACGAAGCCACCGGGGCATTTTAATAGCAGGCAGACACAATGCAGGAAAAACGTCTGCAAGCTGAATAGCGCAAGGAAGACTTTGCAAACAGTTTGCCTGCAAACATGCCAATTTTTGAAAGGTGGCTGCTGATGGGGTGCATACCTGGGCTAGCAGTCCTCCAATGTGCAAGGTGGCAACCGAATTGCAGGCTTACAAAGTCATTCTCGGGGGGGGGGGGGCCATCTGATGTCGTCTATTTTCACAATCTGGCCTACATTTTAAGTTCAGGCTTCAGTTTGAACAGGAAGGTCACTACTATGGGAGTCACCGACGAGGAGGTCGCTAACTGGTGCACGGCAGGCAAACTTATAGTGAGACGAAAACCGAGGAAATATTTATTACCCACACAGTTTATTACCCATACATTTATTACAGCAGCACAGTAAACTCCCGACAAGCGTATGTCGCATTTGGCTCTTGCCCACACCCCTTATAAGACGAGTCCTCACGGACAGACCTCAGGTTTCTGACGTCTAGAGGGAGGAGATCTTGGCGTACGTCCGTAAAGTGGAATTCCACGGACTTCAGAAGACTGGGGTTAGGCAGCTACCTATGTCAGTGTCTGGCGTTTCATCGGTCGCAACAAACTAATGGCTGTCGGTTGTGCAAAGGAGGCAGGCCAAATGAACCACAAGTAAACAAGAAGCAGCCCATCCGAGTTCCCCAACTGACCGACGATCGCGCAAGCTTCTCAACAATGACCCGCGCTGCACCACACATCTCGCAGGTATAGGAAGCCCAGCATGAACACTGAGCTACATACTGCCACCCGGCACAGCACCCAAGCGCAATCTTCGTATCCTGTTCCTACTGACTTTTCACTAGAAAACCACACCAGCTCCAAGTTCGTCTGCCTACTTTCAGCTATTGGCATCGTAAAAAGTCGTGCCTGCTCAAACAAGAATACCAAACAGCCAAGCTGGTGCATCTATTTGCTACATCCCGACTAGACTTCTGTAACTCACTACTCACTACGCAGGTCTTCCTGTCTGTGCTATAAGATACAGTTGATATAAATCTCGGCCGTAGCAATTACCAAATTAAACCACTTCCGGCCGACCTACACTGGCTGCCCATCAAGCAGCATACAAACATAAGAGGCTTGAGACTCGGAATCTCCAAGAACCTGCCGAGCACGATTCAATTTTCAGTGCACGGCACGAGTGAAGCTCGCCGATAGAGCGCACACATACGAGAGGAGAGTAGGCACTCACAGGACTACAGACAGCTGTAGTCACATGAGCAGTAGTGCTCGCTTGAGATTGGCTTGTTGGTAGTACGTAAGTATCGAGTGATGATACGTGATGCAACACACAGGTTTGAACCAAGATATCCTTTCTCTCTAGCACCACAAGAATTTTTTGAACATAGGCAGTTTTGTGTATTTACTTGCACTGTATAAATCCGGGAGGTTGTTCAGCCACACTTGACATTACTTGATACATCATCTATGGACACAGCATGCGATAAGATTGTGTTCATACTCATTCGCGCCAACTTCTCTTCCTATGAGGATGAAAGAGAGGTGGACAAAAAGAGAGATGGAGATGGAGACAACCAGAGAAAGGGAAAGAAATAGAAAAGAGAGAGAGAGAATACTAGAGAATGAGACAAAAATAAAAACAGATATAGAAATAAAGAAGCAGAATGGGATACAGAAATAAGGATAAACAATGAGACAGGGAAAGGGAACGAGAGAGAATAGAGAGAGAGAGAGAGAGAGAGAGAGAGAGAGAGAGAGAGAGAGAGAGAGAATGAGGATGGGAGATAGAGGAAGAGAGACAGACAGTGTGAGAGAGATAAGAGGAGTGTGCCCAATAAAGAGACAGACAGAATAACAGACAAAGTGAGAAAGGGACAGAGTGAGAACAAGACAGACAGATACTGGGAGAATGAGAATGAAGGACTTCCACCTATGCTCATACCTTTTTTGACTTTAGAAAAAAGAGCACATTTGTCAGGGAAGAACACAATTTAACGTTTGAACGGCCGCTCAGCTTCCGAAGGAAATGGCTTGCAAGCAAAGATAGGCAAGTATTGAAGACTAAATAAAATGAAAGCAACATTGAACAACCTCAGCGCCCAGAATTGGTGACATTAAACCACTAGGCAACTGGAACAGCCTACAATTCAGCAGGAATTCGAGAATAACTAAGCAGTGTGTCAAGCCAGCCACCAGATTATGGCCATTGCTGCTTACACTTATTGAAAACGGCGGCAGCAATGTGATCTGGATAATCATGGCAGATCGAGTTCCTGTCTGTAAAACTGCACGGTGCAAAAGCTGTGCAATAAAATAAAATATGAGAAAAACTAATATACACATTTTAGAAACTGTACATGGATTTTGGTTGCAGCAGTGATGCTCGAATTGCTACATTCTTCACGAGCGAATTACCGGTGTAACACTAACTATTCTTGATGCAAGCATGATGGAAAGCATATGCTTCATCCCAACATTTGCATCAATAAGTGCTACCTCTGAGTAAATAATAACCTGACAAAGCTCCTATATTTTTAGTGATTTATCGGAGCCAGAAGCAGTCAGCACACACTTGGAAAGCAATAGTAACAGTGGGACCTTTACATTTAGTACATTTTGCCTTCAGCTCAGACCATTCACATGCTTAGCAACTAAAGAAGCAGGAATCCAAAAATAGAGTTTCTGATTATAAAGAAAAAACGTAGTTCACATACGCATCTAATAAGCATCTAATAAGCTTACCCTTCCCATATCCACAGTCGAGGCCAAAATCCTCATATAAATCAAATTTATCAATGAATAGCATACTGATCAGAAACAATATTTGAAGGTCAATAGGAAAGAGCAAATTGACAGGTTGTCTTACTAATGTTAACCCGAAAGATCTAATTCTGTGTTTGAGTTTTCGTAAGTGTGGCCATTTTTTCACGGCCGAGGATCAACGTGTTCAAAGAAAGAAACTTGCATGCAAGCAGGTAGGTTCTGCATGAAGCCATTCATTGGTGAGCCGTGATGGCACAATAGGTAAGGAGGTTTCTCTTCATGACCTCCTAAGTCCAGAGGTCGTGGGTTCGAATCCTACGGTGGGAGGTCCTTTATTGCCCCCAAGTGGTGGCGATAGTCTTTAAGGCTCTTCTGCTGCTATACAAAAATAGGATGTTAAATCAGGTAGTATTTCTTGCTTGTTTCCTATTCGTCCTTCGTTATTATCATTTTTACTGAGTAGCTAGAGCAGGTACAAAAAAATCCATCACACTGCTCCTGCTGAGTGCGTCTGAGCTAGTAAAGTCGCTATGGCCAGTTTAGACTGATTACCAGCAAACCAAGCAAGGATGCAGCAGCTGCAGTCATTGTGATGCATTGCTGGAGAGAAAATGAACAGTTAGCCAAGAAGAACTGGAGAGAAAATGAACAGTTAGCCAAGAAGACTAGGTCGGTTGTAATTCCGAGAAAAAGATTGTCAAGGCGTCTTGGTGGTTACTCTCTCTCAGGCGACGGCATGAGATTTCTCCAAGCCAATAGGGAAGTTCTTACCCGACTTTCGTCGGTGACCCTTCCCTCCACCACCACTCTGTTTACTATTCAGAGTGATAGCACCCTGCTCACGACGGGTATAAGAGGCAACTGTACTTGATATAGCTGCCTTAGACACCACTTGTTATGAACCCAGCAGGGTTCCAAGGGGGCCATGATTCGAGCAACACTAATTCTGTGATGAGATTACCGTTTTCTGAACAAACTATAAAGACTGTGATGCCAAAACATACCAAGCATCTACACGACAGCTACTCAGGAGCGGCTTCCTGAGTAACAAACCAGCCAATACTTATTGCATCATTGGCAGATATCGATTATTAAACAAGCATAGACCGGCACATTAAGCAACTCGGGAAACTAAAATCCATAAAGAAAATACGCATAACTCACCTCTGGGGGCAGCCGCAATTCAAGTCAACCCCATCGGCATACCTACACAAAGATGTCACAACCATCCAAGTAATACCAGGACACATATCCAAGCCAAGAAAGCTACTAGCAACAACTTCAATGTAGTGTATGCTGGAGCTGCTCAAATGAAAACTCACGGTGTAACCAGTTCTGCAGCATCTGCTAGGTCCCTGGCATTGGTAGCCGCAAACTGAACGACAAGAGGGCGATCACCTGCAGAAGCCGACAGAGCCATAGACTGTTTAAGCAGCATTCTTGGCCATGATTACTACGATGGCCATCCAAACATTACAGACTAAAAACCCAAAAATATCAAATAACCGGTAGATAAATGCAAGCAAGTTGAATAGAATGAAAGTATCGTACCACTATTGGTTACAAAGTCGGCATCTCGTGCTTTCTGTGACTTAATGAACGAATCTGCTATTATCATCGGGGTGAAAGCAAGGTCGCATTGGTACTTCCGAACGAGCTGCCGGAAAGGTAATCTGAAAGAAGCAATGAACTGAGCTGGTCATGCTATATTGTGCCATTCGATGTCAAAGGCTTATATATATATTACTCAATTCTTGGCAGAGTAGCTCTTTTCCTGCACTGGCAGAAAGGATAGCAAAATTATCAGAAAGATCTCAAACTGGAGAAGGCATTGCAAAAACCATGTCATCGGCTGGCCGCATAAAAAACTGTTAACCCCAAAGCAGCTAGTTAAATGGTGCAAATAGTGACCGAGAGCTAATTCAGAAACTAAAATACAGTAAACCGGCAAGATGAGATGTCTGCAAAGAGAAACTGGGGAAAATAGCACCCTACAAGATGCTGGTGGTCAGCATTGGTTCTTTGTTGTGACTGCTGGGCTAGAGTTTCCTTGGTGGCCTACCTAGTAGTCCGTCTGTGTATTCGGGACTATCTGCCGCTTGCCTTGCTATTGGTCACTGCTCAGCTTTTCGCTCAACATCAGTGCAGCCTCTTCTGACAGGCAGTAGTCGCCCAGGGTAGAGCAGGTCAATCAGGCTGCTGGCCCAAGCGAGGCAAGGAGTAGTGCAATTAATCGGTACATATCTCCCTTTGTAGCCCCGGGCTGCAGCTGATGCCTGGCCGACCTGCAGTAGCCTCCTGATTCACCACCGAAGGTTGCTGTATGCCTTTTTCTTTTTAGGACTTTGCGTAGTTCCAAACAGAGTCAAAGCTCAATGCATTTCTCAATACGCAAAGACAACTAATATTTGAACTGTTACTACAATCTTCTACTATGAGTTCTTACTTCAAAGATATAAAATACTGTACAGTCTCCGAAACAAGGCCCCTTGAGAACGTGAACAAAGGTAAGTCGGGGTTTGCTCCCAGTTGCCCAGCATTACTACCACTCTCAAAACCACGCCTATAACGAGGAGTACATACCCATCACCCCCATAAGCTAGTGGAGATGGAAATAGCAATCAACTGATCAAAATAAAATCCAAATTTCCTCACTAGGTCTTTTTGAGAACAAAACACCAGATAAACGTTCAGCCTCTATTGAGAATCTATGCCATGACATGTTCCGTGATGTTCAGATGATGAAGACAGATGTTACATAATAACACAGCCAACACTACCATCCATAGCATCTTGTGCCAGCACGTCCCAATCCTTATTACCAGGTCAAGGCTTAATAATAATTATAAAGCACTGCACACAGCCCTAAGAGAACCAAATCTCTTCCAAGGCATCACATAAGCTGGGAAAGAAGAAATTCGCCTGACTAGTGATATACTTGCACAATTCCAGCACAACTAACCACATAAAGACAATCTACACAGATGAAGCATGTGTGAAGAACGAGGAGTCCTTAGTTTTGACTAGAAATTCACTTTTGGAGATTACAATGTCAGCCAGTAAAAAATGCACATTCTAGGTACATAGGAGCATAAGACGCCAGCTCCAAAGGATTCAATTTTGGTTAGAGGCATAGCTAAACGCCCAATAACAGCCGAGCGAACGGTTCAAAGCACAGCCAAAGAAGTAGGAACTACAGAAAGAAAAGTCTAAGCAAGAGAATAAAAGGACCTAAAATATACTGACAAGACCTTAGAGCCGATGCGCTGCTTGATAGGGAGCCACTGCATGTCGGAGAGAAGTGGTATAACGTGGCAGTTGCAACGTTCATGACAGTAGGCCTTCCTGCCGAGTTTTGGGCAGTCAGCAAGAACCTTATTGCACAGGCAGGAAGATCTACAAGAAAACTACCGAAATTTAGATACGATGTCAAAAAACCCAAGGTTTACTTCGGTCGTGGTTTCCCTACTTAAGAATGCCAAATTTTGGCTACATCACTTAACTTTGAAGTAGATAGACTTGACTGTGGAGCTGAAGTAGTCACGTGGCAAAAAGACATTTTGGCAGCTGAGCTGCAAAACAGTACTATTAAACAATTCAGTTTTACTCGAACCTCTCTCTCTCTCTCTCTCTCTCTCTCTCTCATATATGTGTGTGTATGTCTGTGTTTGTGAATGTGTGCGCACACTCTCTGCATGCACAGTCCCGCTATGCGCCCAACAGACCATTATTTGCCAACGATTAATGAAAAATATCTTCAGGTGCACATAAGTTCAACTTTTTAAACTTATGCTTGGACTGAAATCTTGCATTTTTCAACAATGAAGAACCAAATTGGTACCTTACCCAAACAACTATATTTAGCATCCATTACTCGCATGCTTTACAGTATTTATTCAGTTCTAAAATTGGCTGTCCTTCATTATTTGATAGCATTCTGAAAACAAAACCTTGAAAGCCTTGACTGGGGTGTCACACAGCTAGCAGCTCTATGGCAAGCTACCCCCTACCAAAGTCACAGCTACTGCAGCCTCGGCTGAGTCACGTAAGTCCGTGTCTGCAACTTCACTCAATACTCATTTTACTTCTTTGTCTTGGTTGGCAGACTAAATAGGATTTTGCATAACTAGCTGCTGTGACACGGATGGCAGGCTGACAGGATTTTGCATAACTAGCTGCTGTGACATCTTACCTCTCTTGATTGAATCGATACTGCTAAGACTAGGCAAAGCCGAATAATGCATTAGTGCCTTCGCTAGACCCCACAAATATTATATGTACAGATTGTGGATGCTTATGTATTAGAAACAATCTACACATTTATAACGCAGCGACCCCAGAGAATAACTTCAGCTCTTTCTCGATAGCCAATTATACCATTGATCACTAAACCCTTCTTGAGCACCTGCCATCTCATCTGGACATCATTGGCATCACACTGCAATTATTTAGGTCTCATTTCAGTGGAAGACTTCAGAGCATAAATATCGCCGGTCAGCGGTCATCCGGTGAGCCCTTGAAGTGAGACACACCACAGGGATCTGCTCTTCGTCTACTTCTTTTTGCAATTTATACTATACCTCTTTCTGACGTATTTGCAAAGAACAATTTAGGCCTCCTTTTTTCATATCAGAAGATATAACTATACCTTTATTAGTGCTCTGATCCCTCCCTGCCTTCCAGTGTCTCAGATTCCAGCCTTTCTGTCTCTGTCTCCCTCTCTGTCTCTCTCTCTCCACTCCCCTGCAGTGTGTGTGCTGACATTTGCACATGGCTGGCAGCTTTCTCAAATTTAAGGACAAGAAAAGCAACCTAAAAGTTATGGGCAAACTTTCTATCACAAAATGAAAAGCATTCAGCCACCTATCCCCTGTACTCTGCTCTGCATGACACGAAGGCATTCCACAATGACCTTTGGCTAGACGACCCCGTCAGCTCCACAATCTATTTAGCCAAATTTCAACTATGTAGCACACATTTGGGTATGCTTGGACAGGGATACCATAACCAAGTGGGTCCTACATTTGTGATATCCTGCCTTGACATGTATGGATCACTCCGCGCAGGTCTTCCTACTAGTGTAATAAGATGCCTATAGTGGGTACACAATTCAGCAGCTAGGCCTATTGGTCGTGACAATTGCAGCTGGAACATTACAGTACTTGTCACTGACCTTCAGCACATCGAACTCAAGGTCGTGCCCCGTGCATGTAGGTCCCTCCATTAACTTGATCTGGCTCAAGTATACGACATACTTTTTCCTCATGCTACCCAAGCACCACCAGCTAAATGACTCCAGTCGTTAACCTGTCTCGAGCCAATGCTAAAGACTTTAGTGGAGTGAGAACGAGTAAAACTCGAAACTTCAAACCTAGGATGCAAGTTCAAGTCAAGTTTTACAGCTAAGCATTCTAAAGAGTGGGCACCGATGATAATGCATAACAACCTTGTCAGAAATGCTAGCAAGCCATTGAACTAGTAAGCAATCGCACCTGTCGGCAGCAGCTTGGTTTGGAGGCGGTTGTCTTAGGAAAATAACTTTACCTTATTTATGAAACATTATATAGGTAATTGGTCGAGTCTCTGAGCCGGTTCTACAAGACCTCTCGGCAATTTTTGATACAACTGATCCCAGAGCTCTGCTTGGGCAGCAGCTGGTCCCACCTGTGCTCCATTGCCATTTCACTACTATGGTTTAGGTCTAATCGTAGTGGGAAGATTTCAGGGCATATATATATATATATATATATATATATATATATATATATATATATATTAACGATCAAAGATCATCCAGCAAGCCTTTGAAGTGGGGAGGTCTCCCAGAGATCTGTTCCAGGTCAACTTCTTTTTACAATGCATTCCTTATCTTTTACCGATGTGAAAATTGCCAAGCGCACACTACCTTCCTCATTATTAAAACGACAACAGCATGCTTTGCTTTGATCCTTCCTGCCTTCAAGAACCTCAAATTCCTTTTTAAATTCCTTTACAGATTTTAAAGTGTATTGTCAACATTTAGACTTGGCCGGCATCTAACTTTCTCAAATTGAATGACGTATGGGCAAATCTACCATTTAGCAACTAAAAGCCTAACCCTCAAAATTGATTCGGCCTGCATACCCTCTGCACCACCTACATGAAATCTGGGGGCCCTATTCCAAATGATCTATCTTTAGCTACATGACTATATCACTTCTGCAGTCAAGTACCCAATGGCAGCTCGTAAAGTGGCAATAATTCGGACTGGTCTAGATAAGGGCACCACAGCCATAAATTATTACATGCATTTCTGACATCCCATCAATAAGTCTGTAACTTCCTCTTGGCAGAAAAAAGGTACAAAACTAGATCGATAGGCCACTGTGACTTGAAAGTTACAATTACCACACAATACCACCTATCTCCTACCAGCAAATCTCCCTCTCAAATCTCCTCACCTCCCCATCAAACAGCCCATTGACTTCTAGGTTCTGCCACTCACTTTTAGGTCCCTTCATTCTCTTGCTCAGGCACATCTACCTGAAATACTTAGACGAAAGGCTTCCCATTGTACAAGTGTATCACTTGATCCTATGGTTCTGCTCATTCAGCTGATTCTCTCACGAACCTTAAATCTTGTGGGGACTGAGCCTACCCAAAGCCTGGAAATTGCCGCGGCCTTAAATTACGACATTCTCTAACTGATTAGCATGTCAAACGCGCAAAATCCTACCTATTATCACAACATTTGTTCATTCGTCACAGGTTAAATGCTTGCTGTACCGAGTATTAGTCGTTTGCATCTTTTCTTTATCTTGCTATAAGAGACTAGCGATATATCAATTTTTTTCATTAAAAAGACTTACTTGGAATATCGCACCATTGGCGCGCATATCTTGACGGGGTCAGAGGAATTAAACAGGTCTGATAAAACGAAACTCATTCCAGTAGTCAACCGCACCAATTTCGTTCTGCTAGATCCAGGTTACCTTCGGTCTGCGGCTACTCAATTAGTAAAACATCAAAAAGAGAGCCGGCTTAAAATACTTTCAGCTGGTGTAAGACCGAAGGTCAAACTCTGTCTTCGTATCTCTAAGCAGCATGGAGTAGTAGAGCCGGTGACCAACGGTCTCAAATGCAAAAGTCACTTGAGTCGCTGTGTTAATCTGTTTCCGCCCAAATGTATTTGGCTGAGCTCATATGGCTGCGCTCGCCGCCTCAACAACGCCCGCCTCCCTCATTCCCTCGCTTCGATTGGGCTTAATTTTCCTTCGAGATCTTGATCGCGTCGGGAGTTCTTTTAAACGGAAGGTTCGGCTAAGTTGAAATTTGGCCTTCGTTCGTTCAAGACTTGCTCAAACCGCTAAGGTTCCCCATCTTTTAGCCCTGGATGTAGCGACACTTGTTGGGTGGCATACCTCATTTCTATACTGAAATATCGTGAACCTTAAAAAATAATTTATTGCTGCTAAAGAAGATCGTGTAATTTTGACTCATTTCATATCTGCAGTGAGTTAGGTTATATCAACTTGCATTGGCTCTCTTTAACGTCTGTGTGTACTTTAACGTCAGCCATTTAAGTATAAAACTCCAAATTGGTCGTCAGAGACTGTTCAGCAGGAGAGTGCACTTTTGTTACGAACTTGGTGTAATAGCTCCCACTCGGACAGAGCTTGGCTGCAAGAACAGCGAGTAACACGAATATTGGTGAAACCCTGAAACTTGCTACATCACGGCTGGCGACTTGTAGGTGCAGCACCGATGCATAATAATAGTAATAGTAATATTAATACATTTTTATAGCAGCCTCAATCTCTATCACTCTAGGCACTTTACATGTGCTGCGTATAAAGCATTACCAAATGTTTAGTGGTAACATCTACAAGCAGTAGGCATGCATGTGGGTATGCCAAAAGTAGCAAAACACGGCAGCAATGAAGAGCCTTACCGTACCTTAACTTATCAAGTCCATATTCTTAGCTCAGAGAAGTCTATTCATCAGCGATGGACGGCTACAGGCAGTACCGACCAATCAACCCTGCAGCACCTATGTCTTTAAGCAGAGGAATGGAACAGCTAATTTTTTGTCCACACAGGAACTGAGGGTGCGAACAGGCTGAAACTGATCCTGAAATTCATCTCCCAGTCAAAGAAGACTGCTAGCCCTCTAGACCATATTCCTGCTGTCTTACTACTACAAGGCATAACTCTACTGCTGCCATGCATAAATAACATAATAAATATCCCCTTAGCCTCAGGTCTTATTCCTGCACCTTTCGAAAAGGTTGTAGTTAGGCCACTATTTGAAAGAGCAACGCTAGGTCAAGAGAGGTTGAGCAATTTCCACACAACCTCCCTACTGCTATTCCTATCAAAGGCACTGGAACGAGTTGTGACAGACCAGCTGAAATCTTGTATTGAAAGTTCGAAACCTAGCAAGTAAGTTCGAGTCTGGTTTTAGAGCTAATCACTCCATAGAGTCCGGACTGCTTTGGCTGTATAACGACCATATCAGAAATGCTGACTAAGGTAAAATCTCTCTGCTTGTTTTGTTTGATCTTACAGTAGCCCTTGATACTATTGATCACCAAGTCCTTTTCATGAACATCTAGCCTGGGCATCACTGGCACTGCACTGTAACGGTTTGATTACTGTCTCAGTGGGAGAATTAACAGTATTAGTAATAATAATAATAATAAATTTGTATAGTGCCCTCTGAGAACATAATCTCTTTCTAGGCACTTTACATTTGCTGCAAAGAAAGCATGATCGAATGGTTAGTGGTAGCATGCTCAATGACAACAGGCATAAAATGGTTAGAGATGACATGCACACCGTCTGCATGCAAATATGGTTAGTGGCAGCATGCTAAGCATCAGCACGCATGAGCACAAAAAGGACGAGTCACATGGACCCACTAAATGCTATGACAAATAGATGAGTTTTTAGCTTCCTAAATGTCGTCAAATCGGGGGGGGGGTGTCGTGATGCTAGTCGAAAGTGAGTTCCAGGCTTTGGGAGCATACGAACTAAAGGCACGGTCTCCAAAAAGGTTGAGGTTTATTTAAGGTATGACTAAATGATGAAATTCCGAAAGTGGGTGGTACGATTCTTACCCTGGTTGGGTAATAAACGTTCTTAAATTGGATCGTAAGAAACTTACTACGAACGGTCAAAACCAAACGGCATGACTTGCTAGTTGATATCAGTACGATCAGCAAGATCCTGCAGGAAGAAACACGAAAATTGACGTCGCCCGGGAGCCTATTAGAACCACACAGAGCTTGCTATGCAGCTATTGCAATACCGATACTCCCCTCTCACCAGCAGTCGACGCGGCAACCAACTTATGCCAACAACTAGGCATGCCAGCAGAGATTCCAGGCGAAAGGCACTGACGTGTGCCGTGCCGATTTGCACATGAAGATCGAGAAGACTCTTTCACCGATGCTTTGCACAAGTTTTTCGTACAGTTCTTCTTTCACGAAATCGAAGTCACTCTTGTCTTCCCTGGTGAACGGTTTCCCGTTTTGTGAATGCACAGTGACATCTTCGCATTTTCTCTAAATTCTTCGGCAGAAAGACTGCAAAAATCGGAGGCTTTTAGAACACTGTGCTGTTTTGTCCACCGCACTAACACCACATGCCGAAGGCGAAGTTGTCAGGGTATACATCAAGAAGACGAAGCTGATATAGTAGCTTCGGTTACCAATACATTTATTTTCACCTGAGTGGAGGGAAGTTCGTGGTGTTGTGTGGTGGATGATATCCTGAAATCCGGCCTAGCAGAGATTTTCTCGAATTCGATGGTCGCTTTATGAACCATTCTTCTAATCCCTGTCAGCGTTGCCACCGGAGTGTACAGTCTTTCTAAATTGAGCTCATCAAATACTTATTATACTGAACTATGACGCAGGAAAGGGTTCGTGAATTATCAGTGATATCCATCGAGCATGAACTAATTGAAGAGACTGAGTACGCTAAATTAATTGAAGCTTTTTCGAGCCGCAACGTGTGCCGCGTTCCTCTTTGAGTGAAAAATTAAATTTAGCACACATTTAACTTTAATTGTTTGTTTTAACTGTTAAGGATACATTAACTATGAACGAGAAACATACTATCAACTTTGAATGCAGGGCAAAAAAGCAAAAGTGGCACGGGGCCTCCAAAAATAATAATAATATTTAACACATTTGTATAGCGCTCCTCTCTCCGCTAGCGCTGGAGGAGAGATGGCACAGTCCCATAACGGTACAACTGAGAGTCAACTTGCTTTGGAGGGACTAAGCAAATGATGAGCCCAGTCATTGAACGGCTCTAGTTACAGGCGCTTAAGCTCGGTAATGCCTAAATTCAGTAAAATGGCTAATATTCGGACCTGCTTAGACCAGAAAAAATGCATGCAAATTGGTTAATGCATTTCTGACCTCCCGTCTCAACTTTTGTAACTGGCTTGCTGGTCTACCGACCAATGTAATCAGGCGCTTCCAGTTGGGGCCAAACTCTGCAGTTAGGCTTGTCTGTCATTATAGTCTCGGTTGCCACATCACACCACTTCTCGCCGACCTGCACTGGCTCCCAATCAAGTAGCGTATCGACTTAAAAGTTATGTCACTCACTTTTAGGTCCCTTCATTCTCTGGCTCCAGCCTACCTACCAGAAGTACACTTCGCATTTTACCTTTAGTCATGCTATGCTTGTTGACATGCAGATGTTACCGAAAACCAGTTGATCATGCTTCCTGTACAGCATATGGAAAGTGTCTGGAAATAGGGAAAGTTCTCTAATGTCGCTACACAAAGGTATTATTATTATCGTGACGTGCAGCTACTCTTGTACGGCTCAAAGCCTAGAGCTTAAATCGTCTCTGCTGCCTAGGCTGAGCATAAACTCCTGCAGAAACACGCCTGCCTAGTATATGGCTTATAAGGCTGCCCTGGTCTTTGATTATCCCATAATTGGCTAATAGCCGTTACAATTAAAAAAACTCCGAATAATAAACATTGGTCATAATCTGGCTGTTTTAGAGGGCAACCGATTTAAGTATATCTTATCATAATATTTTGCACGCTTTCCGTGAGGAAAGAAAGTGTGAAATATATTGCAAGATTGGGACAGTTAAAGAATTTCAACAGAACAAAATAAGCATAAGCGAGGGGCTTAGAAAAGGAACGCCAGAACGGTAGCAGGAGTAAATATTTTGTTGATTTGTTCGCTACCAAAGCCCTAGAACTCGCCACCGACTGACAACGGAACATCACCTTACTTTGGCGACATTTAAAAAAAAGTTAAGCAACCACCATTCGATTCACCCAGGATTTTCTCCGATCGCAAAAACTATCCTCCAAGTGCTTCTGTGGCTGCCTTCGCATTTCGGTGCGACGAAAGAACGACGAAGAAGCCACCGTGTGCGATTTCCGATACTACGACTGCTTTTACGCATGTGGATGAGCGGCGTAGCGCAGCGGTCGATCGATCGCAAGCGTCAATTGGCAGCTTTGTCAAGAGAAAGAGAGAAGACACGGCAGCATAGGCCTTCGGACTGGCGGAACGTGCAGACAGTGGGGCGATGGAGGCGCACGACGTTCGCGTTAATTAGCCATCTGAGCTGGCAGCTAGCGAAGTGCCGCAGCACCTGGCTTTAGGGCGTGGCAGCTGATCCCTGAGGTCGACTTTATGGGAATTGGGAAGCTGCAGCTGCTCGGCTGAAAAACACCGAGGCGTCGATAGTAGTCTTAGCTGACTCGTGTCAAATATAGCGGGCACTCTAACCTTGAATCTCGGCTAGCGCCGAGTAGGTGCATTACCTGCAGGTGCTGAACTCGGCAGCTACCAAGAGCGCCGCGCCCACACCTTAGCACAAAAAGGTCCTTATCCGGTAGTGCAGAGAGCTCCAGTTGACAGCAGCGGAGGTTTACAGGTATCTGGTAGCAACCTTGACGCACAACAACTCCAGTACGGCTGAAATCCTTTCGCCCAGCTCTGCTTAATTGCTGGTCCACAAGTCGCTGCCTAGTGCACTGCTTCGGCTTTTAGGCTGCCTAATCAAGGAGTATCGCAAGGCCCGTTCCAAACAGATATTATTCAGGAATGGAGAATAACAAATTTCTTGGCAGTCATACTCTGGCTGATTTAGAATGCAAATGTCTCAGAAGCGCTGGTCCTCGACCTCGACCCTGGACCGCTTCGAACTTTGTGCCTGTCTGTCGGCCTGCACGAACTCTGTCCCCCTCTTCTTCTTCTCAATCTGCAGCTGCTTGTTTGTCGGCCTTTAAGGACTCTGTCCTCTCTTTTTCTCCTCCTCAATCTGTTGCTGCCGCTTAGACGACAATTGAACCTGCTCTCTGCATGCACGCGAGCCGCGCTAGTCTTATCCGCGACGTCCAGAGAGTGAGATTGCTGATCATTCGTCCTTTGAAATAAATTCTTGTTCAAATATTATTCGTGGGCTGTGTGCACTTCTGGGCGCTGCACGCGTTCACGAGCCTTTCGGAGTCAGCTTAGAAAAACGCCGCGGCGGCTGACGCGCATCCAGACTCGAGAAGTGGACCAGCCCCGTCCCCGCCCTCGAAAGTCGGGCGAGGTCGTGCTCTACTTGACCATTCTTTTATTAAAAAAAGTCAAATTTTACGGAGATCCTTATGGTCATGTCAGCAATATTTTGAGCGCGAACCTCTTCGATTCCGCAGCACGCACACAGTGTGGCAAAATTCTTCTTTCTACGCCTCCATCCGCAGCTCCTCGAAGGCTCCTTGCACGGGCTCCTTGCTAGGCAGAGTACCGATCGATAGGGCAAAAGCCTATGGCGACCCACTCCTACGTCAGCTTGGTCTTCATGTATACAGTGGCCAGCTAGGTATTCGATTATTTTACGTGGTTAGAGAATTTTTTTTTATTTTAATTATTAATGCCCGAGTTGTTTCCAATCACCGGCCAGTATCCACTCTTCTGTTTTGTCAAAAGCCCGCAAATATAGCTTTTTGAGAGAATGTCTGAAAATTTGTAGTGTACGAATATGTATATGTGTATATATATATATATATGTGTGTGTGTGTGTGTGTGTCTGTAAATGTGGACATGTATATCTGCATGTACATAAATGTATACTTACATCGTGCTTACATTTATGCTCACAGGTTAATGCAGGTATTTACACGCAGTGCACGCTTGACGGGTGTATATACCTGTATATATTCACTCGTATAAATACACCAACTTCAGTTCACTAAAAGTAAAAGCTTTCTCTTTAGGCTTTCTTGGATCGCCTCTGAACTGGTCTAGGTTGAACCTCAACAGAGAGAAAGTAACTCGCTGTATCGGGAGGGAATCGCGATGCAGTTCAAGTATTCTCTGGATTCGGTGCTAGCTACTTTAATATTTCTGTAGGTATGGATCCTCCCGATAGCCAAATCAATTCTAAGTATATCTAACAATGATATACAGCTGTAACCGACACTGAATAAATTCATATTACCCGCATCCGTGAAATGCTTGCATTAAGACGATGTATTCGTGAGAGCAGTAGTATAACACCATCACATGACTACTGCTATAGTGAGTCCCGTTATTGCCATATCTGCTAGTGTGGCAAAATTACTCCGTCCGACATACGTAATCCTAACAAATAATCAGCAAGGGAAGTAAATAATTTTAAGATGCAGAAGACTATGCGGATCAGCGAAGAGCTGTCAGGCTAAACACGTGGTTTGTTTCACGACATACCCTCTTGAACGGCGAAGGATTTCACAAACTTTAGCTCCGCAGGAACCCAAGCGAGCTGAAGCTGACAAGCAGAACGGTGGGTGGTCGCCATTTTTTTAGCTGTGATTTGAGCACGTAAAAAATGCACGTAGTAAACAATCAACCTTCATTGGCATCCATATACGTTCTACTGTATTATTAAAAAAAAAAAGTGTTATTTCGGCACTGAACACAATGTGTTCGCAACGTCTCGGTTGGGGGATTTGCGAAGCAAAGCCGCCTACTCAGTTGTTGCGCTGATGTCTTCAGCCGCCACCGACTCGACTTCGGGTGCAATCTTTAGTAGAGAATAGCTATCCAAGGAACAGAATAGGGCTACTACTCGCCTCTGCAGAATTCTCTTCAGCGCGTAGAAATTACCAGCTCTAACACTTATTGTATACGCTTTAAACGGGTCGCAAACTTACGCATAAATGCACTGGGGAAAGTGCTTACGCCGGGCAGCGGTATAGTGACATCATTGTACGCGCATTAGACACATCTATATAGACAGAATCTTCATTTAAGCATTAATTAGAGACTAGCCACTCTACTCACTTTGGCTATTCTTCGCACGCCCCAGCGAAATGCATGCGGTGCGGTATGTTTATATTTACGTTAAATAAACAAGTTTTTTAGTTACCTTTTCCATTAGAGCTTCTCTCTAATACCTAAATACTAAACCCTAAACCTTAAGACTTAAACTCTGAACCTAAAAACTCAAACCCCCAAAAGATCTGACCAGTAAATTACAAGAAATTAACGCCGAAACATATAGCCATTAAATACTAAAATCAAAATTCTAAGCCCTAAGCTAAAAAGAAAACTATAAACTTGTTTATTTAACTAAAAAAATATCCTAGCGACCATGTTAAACAGGTTCCTGTGAGCACTGTGTCCATACCAGATCTGACTTTGTGGTATGAGCGAACGACGCCGTATTAAAAAAATACTAGCTGATTTAACAGCCTTTTTTATAGCGGCAGAATAGCCTCATAGGCTATCACCACCGCTTGCAGCGGCAATAAAGGATCGTCCACCGCAGGATTCGAACCCACAACCTCGGGACCAAAGCTGTGAAGGAAACTGCTTTACCTACTGTACCATCACGGCTCACCAGACGGGGCGAGGCACTATAATGTCGTCCCGTACAATGTCTAGCTGAAGTGTTCCTTAGAGCCTCCATTTCTGATTGCTCAGCTGGGGGCTTGCCGGGCTCCAGTGGTTGGCTAATCCGAGCGAATTCAGGGTTAATTCCCTTAGGAGAACTGGGAATGTTAGGTGCGATCTGGTCAAAAACTCCTGCTTATAATCAGACAGTAGCCGACTGCTACCCGGGGCTCGTAACAGCAGCTTATGCACTGGATAGTTCATAATGCATCTTTGGAAAGCCATGCTGAAGTTCGGCGTTTACTTATTTCAGGCCCAATCTCATTCACTATTACAAGGTTCTAGAGCTCGTTGGCCTGAGCTAGATCAAGCTACTAGGCAAGAATAGGGTATTTCTAACAAATCTTTATTCAAACGTGGGCAATGTCGCTGAGCCTGTCAGTCTTAATTCGACACCCTTTACATGCACTCAATACGGCAAACGCACAGACCTGATCCTATTTACGAAGTGCTAATACAGGAAAATGCCATTTATGTACTTGAGGCAGCTCCTCTTATGCCAAGTGCAGCCAAAGAGCTCAAAAATCAAAGGTCGCGACTCACGGCGTTGGCTCAGGCTCCCCGTAACCTCTGCTGCAATCCCGGGTGCCCAATTGACGATCTACTGAGGACCTACTGCCTAACCTGGAACGACCCTCACTTCTACCCCCTAACCGGAAGCAAGAACACTGAACGTTCTATTCCCCAACAGGGAAAGTTCTTCACCGCCCTAACTGGGGTTCATGAGCACTCAATCGTTCAGATCACAAGCGTTCGAACTCGAGAACAAGCATTCGAACTCGAGTACGTGCGTTCGAACTCGAGTACGTGACGACTTCCACGGTCGGCACGGTTCTCTGGGTCCTTTTCGCCGACCGCCGTGCAGTCGCCGATAGATGGACGAGTGCTCGCCCACCTCGAGACGCGTCCGCGACTCGAGCCGAGGTGGCTGGTCCCGAACCGGCATCGCCGGGCCTCATAGCTCCTCGGACCTTGGCTACACCCATTCTGACCTATTTAGCATCCTGTCGTCGCACCAGCCGCCTTAGGCGCACGCCGGCACGCTCCTCGCCATTCCAGTGCAGCGGCGTCCCTCATCGTCTAGCGTCTTCGGTGTTTTATTCTAAGCATCACTCTGGCGAACTCGCAGTTCCAGGCATCGCCATCTCACGCTCGCTTGCCATTCTGGGGCATCGAGCTGACTCGCTCTGGAGGGCACAGTTCCTTCATGCACGGCTCTCTCAAGCTTGCTCGTTCCCGAGGGCAGTAGCGTCGCTCTATTTAGCAATTCTGTATCCAATAAATCAGGGTCAACGCCGGTTAAGAGCTGCTTAGGTAACTCCAAACGGTGCATGGTACAAATGCTCTGCTCAATGGGCATGCGGTTTCTCGCTCACGTATACCTGTGTACATGAGCGATAAGTTGGTATTGTCTTATCTCGACTACATCGTGGCTGGCTAATTCATGATCCAGCCTTTAAACTTGGCTCTTTCTGTGGAACTTGACATGAACCACTAGGAATATAATTGCATCCAGACTAGCATGGCATGGCTTATCACTAGGATATGCTGTTTTTATAGAGGTGCATTCTTGCTTTCACTGCTACGGTGGCCTAAATGCACGAAGCATTACAAATCGACTAAATCTCTTGAATGAACAACAACGGAATATCGAACTCTGGTGCCACTGTGTACACCTTTCGCCCAGAAAGTTCCTCCGTAGCCGGCTGAGATTTTATAGTGGCATCTACCTTCCTGCGATATCAGGTCTATTAAAAAATCAGCTGCCACCCGTTTCACTTGCAAACTGGTAGGTGGCAGGTGCTTCTGCTCTGGTGGCTCACACTTAGAAGTTCTCTCTTGACATTCATAAGCAATCGCAAAGTCTTTTTTCCTACTGCTGACCTGAGAATTCCTTTGCCAGCCATCTTTCCAATCTGCTTATTGTATGCTACCTCGACTGTCCTCATAATTCAGCTTCACTTATCATTTTTCGTTGTTCAAGACAGGAATTCTATGACAGGCTTTAGATTGAGCTTCGAAAGCCGCTAACGCTTTGATTGACTGAAGAACACTCTCCGGAGAGATCGCTTCTTACTCCTCATACATTTCGGGAGTTACCTATGGCTAAGTATTATACTTATAGTTGATGTTTAGAAATTACGTTCAAGGCTTTGAGTGTTGTCCAGAAAATTGCGTCCTGAATGTTGTTGGACACTCCTATACTTTCGACTTGGCCAACCATTACATCGAGAACCATGCAGAATTCACTCAAGTCTCCAAGGCCTTTGCTGGAATCTCTAAGCCTCCGCTTTCACCGGTGAGTATTGGCTGAGCGTGGGACATGGATGCTGTTGCACTTTGTCCGGGTCCGCGCCAGGTACCATCACCACGCCCACGAGCTCGCCCTCGCCCTGACCCTGCGCGCGGCGGGTTGCGCCGGCGCTACCAATCCGGGCCAAGCGCCATCTCATAGGACTCGCTGTCTCCACGAGGTGTATGGGTAACGCTAGTTGGCCCGTGTTGGTTCCACGAGCGATGTCGTGACTAGCCTCAAACCCCGATCGCCTCTCCTCGGTAAGTGGCAGAAACATTCGAATCTGTGTGTAGGTGTGTTACATAATAGATAATATGCTACGGATTTCGATGGGTATCGCTTGTGGAAGTCTACAGCTCCTCGAAGGCTGCCGCTCGGAGGGGGCTCAACACTTCCGACTGGCGCGATATTCTTGGAATTCGGCGCAAGGCGCGCTGAGTAGATCCCATTGATATGCTTATAGCGCGAAGTTATTTTGTCAGTCGTGCCGTGCTCAGCAACTCATGGGTATGTCTGTCAAAGAGGAATATCGCGGTCGCTGGCTCGCGACATATACCTTGAGGCTAATGCTCCGAAACCACTCGTATATTGCTCAGAGCTGAGTGGCAAGAGTTCGGATCCAAGCGATATCTGTTGACGATGTTACATGTGCTGTTTTTTTGCAGAGATCACGGATGTGAGGTGCAGCAGGCTAACTGGTTTTGTGGTATTTGCCACCGTCTCCTAGCACGAGTCTGAAGCTGTGCTGGAGTCAGTACGGAAGAACTGTAAAGCCCGACCGTCGTACAACAGAAATGAACAGGGAAGACAAGTTATTATCTGCTTTTATCGCCCGAACTGGCATGACCGACCCAGGTTTGGCACGGGACTTACTAGCTGGTAAGGAACCTTTTGAAACCATTTAGTGTACCAACGTTGTCTTGAGTTTGGTAGCTAGGGCTTACTTGAGAATCCTTCTAGAGGGTTTTGATGGAATTCACCCTGCTGCAGTCATCTAGTGGTCGTGAGCAGAGCCCAATTTCTGTCATTTCGACCCATCACAATGCTGCAGTTTCTTTAAGCAACCAGACAACCGTTTTCTTGAGACGTTGTGGTCTGAGGTCAGGGGTATGCCAGTTTGGTATTTAGTGATCTTGATAGTCCATGTGCTATTTGATGACCCACATTGCATGATGTAGTGCTCCCAGTAGTAAAAGCTCCATGTAGTCTCCAGAGTCTGCTGTGGGGTGTAGCTCGAATTGTATGTGGCATTTTACACAGTGGGCTACTTTTATGAAGCCAGAGCATCTCTTAAGATTGGTAAAGTTATGAAAACTTCTTCAGCTCTACTAGGTATTTTAATATGCATGTTACTGGCTGTATTATGCAATCTCTCTAGGTTGCTGTTGTTTTCATTAATTGTAGCTAATGTTGTGACATCCCTCCAAGATAGGGCAACTTTTAGGAATGCTGTGCCCATGAGCAAGCAGCGTGCTCTCAACCCACTGAAGGTGCTGAATGGGCAATAGTGACACTGTGTTTCCTCGAGCAGAAGATCTGGTTGCTGGTTGCCCTGTCGGCCGATCTGAACTAACTATTGTCGTGCCTTCCGACGGTCTTTAGCCTTTTGTCAGTCAGCATTGCTCAGGTACCTTGTACAGTAAGGCCATTATTATTCAGATAGATAGATAAACATTATTCAGATAGATAGAAGCACATGCACAGAGATATGCAGGAGAGAGACACTGGGAGCAAGACGAATAGATAGGGGAATCTTCTGCTGGCATGTTTATATCCATTGAGGACATTACCAAAGCCATGAGAACGGCTTTATGGTAGGAGAGGCTCAGCTATCTGATGACTAATTTCCTAGCCGGAGTCGACCGGCCTGCCTTAGGCTGTGGTGCTTGATCTTTTTTTCTGCTCACGGCATCTGATGCTGTACACTCTGGTCACAGCGAGCAACCAGGCTTTGCTCAACCTACATGATTAGCTACCCCATTTGACTTGTTTGTGTCAGTTTCTTCATCAGTAGCATTTGCCAAACTCGGCCAACCCTTGGCCGGCTCAGCTTCTCAATTCAATTTTGCTTGCTGGCAGAAACACAGTTGGGAGCACTAAGTTATTATTATCATTATCATTATCGTTACTATAATTCCGCCATCGTACGTCGCGGCCGTAGCTCGGCTCCGTCGGGCTGCAGGTCGTGTGACCGCAATGCAGCGCGACGAGTCTCGCCGAGCTTCCCGCGACTTGATGCGGCTTCGCATCTTCCTCTGCCCCTCCTGCCACTCTGCTCCCTCCTGCCACTCTCCCACCCCTCTCTTCCCCACCCCTTCCCCACCCCACTTCTTCTCCCTTCCCTCGAATACCCCAACCGCTGTATTACGAGTCACTCTCGCCGAAGGCTTGCGGCAGACGATCGAGTCGAGGCTACGCAGCAGTCGCCTCGTCACTCGCTCCAGCGTCACCACGTCACCACAGCGTCGCTGGGTACGCTGGCACTTCCACTTTTTTGCTCCTTTTCAAGAACTTGCTTGAGTCGAGGCGCCGTGCTGCCTTGGTGGTACTTTGGCCGGTCGCTCAAGCGCGCTCGCCCGACGCCGATCGAGATGAGGCAGCGAGCGCTCTGGTGTGCTTTCGTCGCCGAGGCTATCGAAGACTGCGAGGAGACGCCGTATTTGAAGCTTTATGGGCAGTTCGTGGCCCAAAGGCGAGGGCGAAACATCCGCAACAGCTGCTGCCCGGGCATTGCCTGCACGGTGTGGTGAGACAGTGAAAAAAAAAAATAAAAAATAGGCTGAGCCAACAGCTGAACTTGTCTTGTACGAGCAGATCTATCAAAGCTTTCCAGTTGACTTTGGATTTTTTCGACTAACGAACACAAGTTCATGTGGTGCTTCAGCAGCATTTGCTCAGGATTCCCATTAGTTCTTTGGTTTTAGACTTCAGGCAGTTTCGAGCGCTTTGATGATGCTTGTGTGTAGGCTCGTACCAATCCACATGCAGGTATTGCTCTTTCCTAAGATGGCTTTTGACTATGAGCAGTCTTTGACTGTAAGTCTGTCGTAGAATGGTCACTGGTGTGTTACCTAAGCTTCGGAATTCTTCTCATAATATAAAGTGGATTTTGTTCATTTCAGTCGAAGATTTTCATAGTTGCTGGCCAAGCCTAAATCTTAGCTCTTAAATTGTCTCCAGCTAAAACCAGCCATTTTCCTTAGATAGTGCTTTGATGTGAATTGGAAACGATTTCCCAGAGGTCCTGACTTTGGTGTCCATGCTTCAGTATTGAGGTTTTCGTTGGCACAATATTGGTGCAGCCTGGTGCAACGGCAGATAGAAAGTCTACTGTGTTGTATATAATATAAATATGTATGTGTGTGTGTGTCTACTAGTGTTGTATATAATATGTGTGTGTGTGTGAGTGAGTGTGTGTGCTCGCGCGCACATGCGGTCGCGTGTGTAATTCATTTGTTTTGTGCCTTAAGGGAACTTGATCTGTATCCAGGTACTTCGCATAAGTCAAAGGTCTCTAGCCCATTATCATGGTCACTAAAGGCGAAGACCTTGCCCTTGGGTCAAACCTGGCGTGTTGGCAGTGAGTATGTAATATAATGTATCTCTGTCTGTAACTCCACAAAGCCACAGAGACTATGTGAGTGTTGCGCAGGAGAGTTGTGTATAGCGCACTCACAGCCAGCCTAAGCGGCTTTCGGTATGCATTCGGTAGCCTGCAGATTTCATCTCACATACCAAAGAGAAAGTGGGAAGGCATAGCAGAGTCAGGAGAGCAGTTTAGGTAGTGAATAGCATGTAGGTAGCAGCTCAGGACTGCTGGAAAGGATGTGTCATAGTAGGCAGCAAGGGAGTAGTTGTCGTTGGGTAAGAATCGTGGAAGTGAGTTCCACAGCCTAAGATCTGCAGAGCTAAAGCTTGTGTCACCTACTGTCTTTAAGCAGAGTAATGGGACAGCTAATTTATTTTCCATACATGACCAGAGGGCACGAGGAGGCTGAAACTAGCAAGCAGTTCAGCTAGGTACGAAGGAGCCAAGCCGTGGCATGCCTTGTGGGTCAGCTTAAGAACGTTGCTCTGTATCCGTTGATCAACTGGCAGCCATCCTAGCCCTTTTAGCAAAGGAGACACGTGGTCAGACCTCTTCTGGTTAGACTATCTTGAGCAGCTATCAGCACTTGCCACACTCAGTCAAGCTGTACTGTCAATCTGCCCGGCAGCTGAAATGCTTAACTGCTGCCTGTTGGCAGCTCCTATTGGATGCATTGTTAACTCACCCTCTGTACAACCTATGGAGAGCTGCCCTGGTGGGTTGACTCGGCATTCCAACAGCAAATCGGCATGTTTACTCCATCGGTAACGTCTTCCTGACGTTCCAAGGCCTCTCAGCCGATTGTATGGAGGAAAACAGTTACCCACACTTTGTGGTCACAAATACACTTACAACTTGGTCGCGTTTGGAAACTGGCCACCTTTACTTTGCTTCTAGCTAGCTTGCTCTCTAGTTTGTTGGAGACCGGGCAGATAAGGCAGTCAGTGTCAGGTGTTGATTGTTTGACGCTGTTACGAAGACCGCTGTTACGAAGACCGCCAGGAGCAGTCCCATCAGAAGTAGCAGTTGACAGCCAGCCAGCCGATGCAACCGAGCACGTGGCATCTCTGCTGCACGAAATGCCACACTCAAGGCAGTCTGAAGCTGCCCTTTTTCCTGGCTTGATCTTATGGTCCAGCTGGTATGCTTACCAGCTGCCTGTTGGCAGCTCCTACCGGATGCCTTATTAACCCATCATCTGTAAAACCTATCGAGAGCTGCCCTGGTGGGTTGACTCGGAATTCCAAAGGTAAATTGGCATGTTTACTTTGTCGGTAATGACTTGCTGACATTCCAAGGCTCCTCTCAGCTGAGTGTGTGGAAGAAAACAGTTACCCACATTGTTTAGGCAAACTCCCCTTGCAACTCGGTCGCGTTTGGAAACTGGTCACATTTACTTTGCCTCTAACTATCTTACCCTATAATTTGTTGGAGACTGGGCAGATAATGCAGTCAGTTTCAGGTGTTGATTGTTTGCCGCTGTTTCAAAGCCCAGTAGAAGGAGTCTCGTTATAAGTAGTGGTCGACATCTCTCGTCCCCCTCCCCCTCCCCCCATGCAGCCAAGCACGCGAATCTCATCGGCACGAAATGCCGCATTTAAGGCAGTCCGAGGCTGCCATTTCTCGTCGTACGTCTTACGATCCAGATCTTATTTAGCATGGGCTGAATGGTAAGCAGCTGCTCAGTGGTGAATGGAGTGCCCGGAGTCACGCACCACCACTGCCGCCATCCACCGTGTCGGCTGCTGTTTCTCTGCTTGAAGCTGGTGAGGTCAGCTGCACTGATAGCTGAAAGGTGGCATACCTGGCTGGCACAAAACGGCTGTCGCACTGGTGGTCTCACGGTCCTGAACTGGGCTTAGCCATTTAGCTGGCCGGGCATTGGGTCTTACTGGTCGGCAGGCATCAACAGATGCCAGCCAGCTCCCTACCGACCATCCGCCCCCTCCCCATTGATGTGACTGACCGGCAGGCAGTACAGCCCTTGCGGGTGGGCATTTTGAGGGTGGAAATGTCTAAACCAGCATGTTTCTTGTAGTTTAGTGGGAACGCAAGTTCAGTCTTCAGTTGCTACCTATCTCACCGGATGCGGTTTGTGAGCAGCTTCAGGTAGCCACTTAGTAAGCTGGGATACAGCCCTGATTATGCATTGGCAGTTGGAGTCAGCTAGTTGGATTGCCTAATTAGTTGCCTTGCTAGTTGGATCATTTCGATTGGGTGTGGACTTTCACAATATCTCATCAGTGCTGCTGCAACTGAAAAGAGACACCATATAATGGTATTCAACCTTTCCCTAACGTCTGGGGGGCGCCGCCTGCTGCTGGCGTGACCCCATGGGTTCTATTTCCATGCCTGCACTTGTGTGCAGCTCACTTTCGCTCACTTTAAACCGAGATAGTCATCAGAGTATCAACCGTACCAGCCCCCTATGTTGTCTTTACTTATTTATCTCAATGAGCTGGTTATGCTGTAAAAACTCTTCTGCAGAAGACAGAAGTTGAAATGTTTTTGCAATGCCCCTCTCTGCCAGTCTCACATATTGGATTTTCTGTAGACCTGGGGATTAGCTGTCACCAGCTTGTTTGGATGGTTGCTTTTGAAGTTAAGTCACTTTGCACATGGTAGCTCTCTAGTATGCAATATTGCCATTGCCATGGTCTTTTTGTGACTCGGCAGACAAGCATGACTTTATGGCTGTGACTTTATGGATCGATCATTTTACTACTCCGATGAAAGGATGTCATAAATCATTCCATTGATGCAGGACTTGCTCCAGTGTTGGCATTTTCCCTACTCACACGAAATAAATTCACGAAAAACAAACTGGCTGAATGAAAGTTTATCTGCACGTGTACAATCAAACTTGTTTATGATCTCTTCAACTGGTCATGTAAAAGTTAGGCTGTATTCAAGCCATCTTGGTTAGTGGTCAATGTGGGGGCTATCAGCGCTGAAGAAAAACACTCATTAGCTTAGGATGTTAATGGTAAACGATCCCATGCAGCCTTGCGGCCACATTCCTGTGCAGTACTAACGGAAGGACCAGCAGTCACACAACCACTCTGATCCGACCCCGAGGTCCTGCAACCGCAGCACTGGTTTTTAACCGGCCAGAAGGCCTGTCCACTGTACACATTGCTAATAATCCATGCACTGGCTGGGTAACCACAGATGGTCAGCAGCTCTGCTGAACACTCAGGTAGAATGCCATGACGACCGGAATGACAATGGGTGTGGCTGAGCTGGTCAGATTTCCCCATCGGATACCCATGCCGGTCAGATACCCATCGGAGGCCTGTGGCCTGTCGGGCCATGAGTACGTTTCGTGTGGAAAGCAATGTGTTAGTGGTAGCAGGAGGCCAGGTCTCCTGCCTTTGCAGTGCCGAGCAACCCATAGAGCCCATCTAACCTCAGCCCAGTGGCAAGGTGCTGGCACGTCCGAGGTGCAGGTCTCGGCTTCGAGTCTTACCCCTCATCTGCACCTGTATAAATGAGACCGGTGAATCTCTTCTCAGTGGGTGGTGCTCTTTGCACTGAATTGGCCTTCTGTGTTAGAAGGATGCAGGGATACTTGTCTTACCCATCTGTTCCAAATTTGTTTCTCGTAGTTGTGTCTTGCTATCTGTCAGTGTGCTGGTTTACTGCTTCTGCCGTTGTCACCGGCGATTGCCTCCTTTAGCGTTCAGTGTAGTTTCATACCTTCTGTTTCTGCAGGAACCATCGGGGGAGGAGGGAGGACATTTTTACTCTACTTGCTCTGCGCCTGCTTTTCCCGTGTACTCGCTGGGGATGAATGAAGCATTCGTGTCACCCTGATTCGGCCCAGGTGTAAATTTCTCACCTTTGACGGCCGTGGTCGTGGGCTCGAGATCTTCGGTATACGTAAAGCACGTGGATAGAGATTGAGCATTCTTAGAATGCTATAAAAAGGAATATGTTATATGTTATGCTATATCTAATATAGAGGTTAGTCTCAACAGAAAGGACAAGTAATTTGCATAATTCCACAAATTTCAAGTCTTCCGGCTGATCATAGCCTTTCCGATGTGCATAAGCTTTTGTAGAGTGAATTCAAAAGCCAATTCCTCATCCCCATAACGATACCATTGTCAGTGGCCTGCTTGTATACATTTCGTCTGTGATAGCATATGGCTCCATCCGACTTATCAGATCTACTGCCCCACCAGGCTAAGCATCTTACCACCTGCTTTTCGGAATCAAGCTGTTTACTTCTAACTCGTACAAACCTCAAATCTTTTGGAGACCGCGCCTTTAGTTCATATGCTCCCAAAGCCTGGAACTCACTCCCGACTTGCGTCACGACATCTCCCGACTTCTCCACATTTAAAAAGAACTAAAAACGCATGTATTTATGACAGCATTAATGGGTCCTGTGATTGGACCTTTATGTGCTTATGCGTGCTGACACTGAGCATGCTGCCACTGACCATGCTTGCATGCTGACCCTGTGCATGTCACCCCTAACCATGTTATTCTTGTTGTTTATTGAGCATGCTACCACTAACCATTCGATCGTGCTTCCTTTGCAGCAAATGTAAAGTGCCTGGAAAGAGATTTAGTTCTCTGAGGGTGCTATATCAAATTTATTATTTTTATTATTATTATGAAGCTGCTTTTAGCCAACTTTTAATGACCATGTGTCATGTAACTAGCAAAATCAACAGAGGAATCATCAGGAACATCAAAGGAGGCCATCATGCCGATTAGATGAAACCGAGTTGAGCTTACAAAAGTTGGACCTTGTAGCTGTCGCTGAGTCCCATGTAATTGCATATTGGGTTGTGGCCGACCAGGCTACATCATGGTACTTATATTTGTGATAGGCTTGCCCAAACGCATTGGCTAGTCTAAGCTATGTCGTGTTTCACCAGCTCACTTGAATAGCTTATGCACACAAGCATCAGCATGAAGCACAAGCATCAGCGTGTGGCACACAGGCATCGGCCTGAAAACTTACATTTGTGGCATGACGTCAATCATCTTCTCATACCATGGCGGCTGGCTGGCACAGGTGTAAGTAAACGATGACTCAGTGATGAGTGACAACCAATGTTTATACAGGTACAGACTGGGACCTGAAGGCAGCCGAGCAAACGTATCGCGTCTGGCACAGTGCGATGGCGGCACCGAGTGATCAGCACACGGCTCAGAGGCCAGCTGAGCTCACAAATGGTCGTTCTACGCCTGTTGGTTCTGAAAGGAGGTATCAGACTGCCTATTCCGTCCTGGAGACAGACTGCGGCCCAATCCCTACCGAGCACGCAGCACGCCGCGACCGAAATGGCAGTGAGTTCTGCAGCTGGTGAATTTCTGTTGATGTGCTGCAGAGTTTTAGCCACTTGCAAACGCGGTTGTTTTCGTAAAGATGATTGGCGTGTGTGCTGTCGTGTGCGCTGCTACTTTGCCGAGCATACATATAGCAGGGTCGGTTGCTGTTTGTTTCCATAGCATATTAGATGTGGTAAGATGATAGTAACAGTCAGATGTTAGAATGACAGCGATGTCGTGATATCAGTAGATAGCTGCTCACACCAGCCATTCATCGAGGGTTTCGATTGGCCATGTCATCGCACGGCTTCTGGTCGTGTCTTGAAGGAGTAGCAAGAAGGGTGCAAAAATGTGTTCGTTTATTGATTGTATAGAAATAGGATGCCCTTTAGAGTTGATAGTCAGACTTCTCCGGTTAGTGCCCAAGAAAATGGATGTACAGCATTATCAAAGCAGCAAGGTGGTTCCATATGCTGATGTTTTGAAGCAACTACCCAAGTATCAATGATTCCTATTTAGTTTGTGCAGATATTTTGCCTCCATTTTTCTGGCATCATGTAATGGTTTTAGATTGCAGCCACTCGTGCAGGGCAAGAAGGGATGGGGTGGTGAATAAATAATAGTAATAATAACAATACATTTTGTATAGCACCCTTGGAAAACTCAATCTCTTTCTAGGCACTTTACATTTGCTCCAAAGGAAGCACGTTAAAAAAGCCGTGCATGAATAACTGGCTGCAGCTGGATAACTCTGCGTGGGGGGCCTGAGCGCGACCACCCCACCCATTGACCAGCAATGCAGACTCTCCTCCCAGGGCAGCTGTCACCTATCTGACGGCGTGACACATGCCTTTCGTACGCCGGTCGATACCAGACCATCGCCCACTGCACTACAGCTGTTCGACTTGTCACGAGAATCTGTGGCCCTACTGCACCATTTTCCTATGTTGGATCGATTATATTACCTCACCAAATGTGTTCGTCCCAATAGCACACAGATGCTTAAAGCAATTACGGCTGGTGGTCGAGCATTTGGTCACCTAGATCCCATCACTCCCTCCGGGTCGTAATGGTGTGCTACTCCATGTCACAAATTTGTTATCGACAACCTGAAACTTTGTTATGCCCGTGAGCCTATAAACGTAGCTTCTCCCGTCCCATGGGCCTTTATGCCGTTTACTGGAAGTGGGGCTTCTGGTCACTGTAGGCATACTGAATAACTCCCCAGCTTGGCTGCTGTGATTCTTATTAAGTATTTTTCTTGTTTATTTCATTTCTATAACTAGTCCTTCGTACAAAATAGGTTGCCTGGTACTCTGATGCCATACTATTATTATTTTTATTATTATACCCCCTTCATTCGGCTGCCTGATTGGCCACTACGATCGGCCACTGGTTTGTAATCGATCGTTGCTGTGGAACTCGATACCAGACTAGGTGCCTAGGACACTTAATTATGATCTCTACTGCTGGCACCACAGGCAGCCATGTTCAAGTCTATTGAACTAACAAGGTAAGCCACAGGTTTCTTTTTGTACAACAAATGGATGGGAGAGCAATAGCGCTCATCGCTCAAGGAATGGCATTATTTCGTCCATATTTTTTTTATACCACTTCATTCAATTGAGATTTTCATTCAACAATAAAGTGACGTTCTCATTCTGGGGGCCCGTTTTTTAAGTAATGATTTAATGTCATAGCTTTGTCCCTCCAGTAGTGAAAGCTAATGTCCCTTATGGATGGACAAGAGTACACTTAGCTAGCCTGTGCATTAGAAATGTCTGTCGTTGAATTACAAGTATGCAAAAGCAGGTAGGAGAACACTGAGGGCTGCTGGTTCGTTTGAGCTAACTTGGTAGCCCGCACTGAATCGTGCGCAGTTAACCACGCAAATAAACAGAAACACAAGTTCACCGGGGCGCAGAGAAAGCTGAGTCAACCAAATGCGTCTTTAGATGAGACGTGATCTAAAGCCATTGCAGGTACGAACTCAAGCTAAGCGTATATTCCAGACTTTCGGTGCATTTGGACAGTAAGCCAGATCACCAAAGGGTGATTTCAATTTAGTTTGAGGAACTTCAAGACGATTGGAAGCCGAGGAGAAGGTATGTGAGAGCATACAATAGGAGACATGAGTTTGGATAGGTAGGCTTGTGCAAGCTAGTGAAGCTAGCTGTTATCCATTTAGGTGATTTTGAAATCGATGCTATGCTTGATCAGGAGCCAATGAAGTTCTGGCAGAAGTGATATGTAGCTGTATTGTTGATGAAAAATCAGCCGAGCTACTGAATTTTGCATCACTTGCAGACGATTTAAGGGCACACGAGTCTTAAACCAAGGAATGCAGTATCTTAGGCCTTATGTTATAAATACGCAAACTAGGTTGGCTGTCATACTTTTGTCTAATCTGGCCCTAATTCTGGCAATTTTCTTCTGCTGAAAGTAGGAAGAATTGACAGTGAAGGCAATGTGCTCATGCAATGGCAAGCCGTTTTGGAACAGAAGGCCCAGATTGCATGCATGAACTCACTTGATTGATATTAGATGAGCCACTCTTTGAGTTGAGGTACTGCGATTTAAAGATGTCGCTAGGCTTGCCCATAATTGTTAGCTTCATCTTATCATCGTAAGCTTTGGGAAGCTCGTGAACATCCAAGTGTGAATGTCACCGATGCCGGCTGAAAGGGAGGTAAGTGAGTCTGATGCAGAGCAAGGCTGACAATGATCTAAGGATAGGTAGAGCACAGTATCATCAGCATGGATATGGAAGCCATAATTGTGTTTGGAAATAACATCGCTCAGAGAGAGCCTATAGAGTGTGAAAAGAATGGGGCCTAAGACCAAAAACTGAAGTAACCCATAGTTTAGGACTCCCCTGATGCGAGAGAGTAAACGTAAATGTAAAGCGCTTAGAAAGAGATTAAATTTTCTGAGGGCGCTTTATCAAGTGTTATTATTATTATTAAATGCCCGACAGCCATTTACATCTACTCTCTGACATCTCTCACTGAGGTATGACCTAACCCAGTTTTGCACTGTGCCCATAATAGCTAGGTATGACGAGAGGTGCACCAATAGGATCTGATGTTCAATTGTGTCAAATGCTGCTAAAAGGTCTGGGACAGTCAGCAGGGAGGCCCGCCTGATTAGAATTTATCAGAAGGTCATTGTAAACTCTGGAAGAGCAGTTACTGGGGAATGGCTGGCTCTAGATCCCGACTGGAACTAACAAAAAAAGATGTGATGTACTGATGTAGTCGTTTAGCTTTTGGGCCACTAGTTTAAGTGTCTTAGATAAGAGAGGCAGAAGGGAAACTGGATAAAAGTTAACATAGCTTCTTATGGTTTAGGGTCGGCTTTTTAATGAGTGCCCTCAGAATCAGCTTTCGATTGTGACAGTTAAATGCCTGCTTTGCAAATGCAGACATGTGGTCATGGGTGTCGGTCAATTTCCTCAACATAAATGATGATTATTGAAAGCCGTGAATCTATGGCTAGAATGAGTGACTTGGCTCATGTTGAGTAAGTTTGCTCTCTCTCTCTCTCTCTCTCTCTCTCTCTCTCTCTCTCTCTCTCTCTCTCTCTCTCTCTCTCTCTCTCCTGCTCTTCTGGCTCTCTCTCTCTCTCTCTCTCTCTCTCTCTCCTGCTCTTCTGGAGAGGCTGTAGTGCGACAATGATCGACTCCTAGTAATCCCCAGTGTCAATTTTGACGACTGCTCGACGTCTAAAAGTTCTTATTCAGAAGGCATTCTCTGTAGCTAGTCATAATGATTGATCCCTGTCCATAATTATGGACTACTTACCTTAGCAGTTGGTTAAAGATCGTACTAGCTCATTGGTTTTCTTGAGACCAGTCTACCATAACTTAGTATTGTAAGTGTTAATGAAAGAGGTCATTTAGCCTCTACGGTTAGTGATGAATATGGCCGTAAGGAATATGGTTTTAATAATTATAATAATAAGCATACGCATAACACCTCAAGAGATTCAATTTTCTTTCTAGGCACTCAAGAAATTGTGGAAAGGAAGTGTGTCATTGTTAAGCTATAAAATGCAGAATTTTGCCACGAACAAACACTCAAAGGACAATTCAAGCTGTCGTGCAAAAGGTGTGACAAAAAGGTTGTTTTAGCTTCTTTTTTTAATCGAGTCAGTTCAGGAGATCATGTCTTGTCACTCATTAGTGAGGTCTAGGCTTTGCAAACATAGAAACTGGAGGCATGGTGTCCAAGGACGTTTTCAATTTTCACGATTTCAAGCTCGTTAAAGGCAAAACCACCAAATGACCAGAGTCAGGAGAACGGGTGGTGCAATATTTGGGCCAGAGCATTAGAATAATAAAACCTAGTGACGAGTCACATAATCTTGCACTGTTGATTAATGACCCCAGAGCAGAGAAGTATTACTGTATTACTTTGTTGAAGCTCGTGTGTGTCGTCACTAGCCGGGTGCGCATCATGTTTGGTTTCCCGTACCGTATCTGTTATCTTGCTTTTCTTTGTAGACTAGCTGCTATTTTTAAACTGGAATGATTAATCATAGCCCAATGCTGCCTATTCCCGGCACCCACTCATTCCATGCAAACGGTCACAATTAACCTGCAGAGCTGAAGTGTGCTGAACAGCCACGAGCGCAGCACTTTTAGGAGCAGTGTAAAGCTTTAGTAGACAAGTGGAAGGAGATAATGCGCGATGAAAGGAGTGGAAGGAGATCCTGCAATGTGCGCAGGAACTCCTCTGGTCAGCAGTGGCAGGATGTTATATCCAATAGTCGAAATCATGCTGTGACAACCACTGCTCTCTGTACCTAACTCAATGCTACACTGACGAGAGCAAAGGTGCAGTCAAACTGCACCGGATTGTTAGAACAGTTCTTGTGGCATGCTGGTAACGTTTTGAATCTTGACCTACCAGTAGTGTCAGTCAACTTATGAGGACGATAGTTGGCCAGAACAACCTCCCAGCATTGCTTGGTGGAGGATGCTGTGCTAAGGGGGTATCTCTTCCGTGCTTCTCAACATTTAAAAGGAACTTAAAAACACACCTATTTAGGACAGCATTTAGTGGGTCCCTGTGATTCGTCCTTCACGTGCTTATGCGTGCTGACACTGCATGCTGCCACTAACCATACTTTCGTGCTGACCCTGTGCATGTCACCCCTAACCATGTTATTCATTTTGTTTGTTTTGTTTTTTAAGCATGATTTTACTTACCATTTAATTGCATTTCCCTTTGCAGCAAATGTAAAGCGCCTATAAAGAGATTAAGTTCTGAGGGCGCTTTATCAAGTACATTATTATTAAAATGAGTCTGTTAAATCAGCTAACATTTTGTTTATTTTTTATTAAGGGGTCAGCTGGCCCTGGTTACTTTATCGTTGCTGGCCGGGCCGGCTGCTCGCTTGCGCTACAGCATCCGGGTGGTGCCACCCGCCTCTCCCCCCCCCCCCCCCCCGTTTCTGGATGATCAGATCTGGCTTGTCAGAGGCCGAGATGCGGTAAAAGTTTTGACCACTGTTTTTTGAATGGACCTTCCCGTCCGGAGCGAAACGGGTGGTAGTGACACATTTAAATACACCGAGTCTAAGGCTGTCTTAGAGATAGATGCATATGCTAGTACTTTCTCTCATTTTTTCCGAAGCTGGATGTGCTGGCAGCGAGGCTGTCTCGGTCAACCTTGCAGATGATAGCTCGTTACTCGGGAGCAAAGCAGCACTGTGCATGGAGAAGGGCCTGACGTCATGCCCGCTCGACGTGCGTGATAACACAGTCAACTCGGACAGAGAAGCTCATGGCGATGCCGCGTGGAGAGCCGCTGCCGCAGCAGCTGAGCCGCCGGTGTTCGTGCGAGGAACGGAGTACACGTTCAAGATGCCCGATACTAGCGCAGCAGAACCGGACTTTGCTGCCTTTGTTGAAAAGAAACTCATAGACACCACGATGCTATCAAACTTGGAAAGCACAGGTAGCCTCTTCCACTAATCGCTTTATCCGGTGGGCCAAGCGCTGGATCGTTGGCCTTTGCTTGTACGTGCAGCTTGCTGATTGGCCAAAGTCCTCCAACATTCTATGCCTCCTGTGCTTGTCTCTTGACTAATCACTGCACAACATCGATAGCATAGGCTGATGGCTCTTAACACTCTCTTGCGTGCATGCCTTGTTCATATTTTTTACCAATTATAATTTATAGAAGAAGAAATTGATGCATGGGCTTACTCTCATGGATGTATGCAAGGCTATCCTCACATGTGATCGTGATTGCTCATGCGTGCAGTGGCCTGTGTGTGTGTGTGTGTGTGTGTCTGTGTGTGTGTGTCTGTGTGTGTGTCTGTGTGTCTGTGTGTCTGTGTGTGTGTGTGTGTGTGTGTGTGTGTGTGTGTGTGTGTGTGTGTGTGTGTGTGTGTGTGTGTGTGTGTGTGTGTGTGTGTGTGTGTGTGTGTGTGTGTGTGTGTGTGTGTGTGTGTGTGTGTGTGTGCAGGCGCCGGTCTGTGTATGTGTACGTTTGTGTCTGTGGATCTGTGGACATTTTTGTGTTGCTAACTCCCTTGTGCATGTTCACAAATTTCTACACTGCGTTCCAGTGCTGCTTATAGCCGTTGTTATAGATGGTTGCTCTGTGATCTTGCCCTTCTCACCTTTGTAACAAACTTCCAGGGCCAAATCTCGGCATACTAATGGGGGAGCAGTGTGTGTAGAACATAATCAGATTTGCAGGAAAGTGCTTACTCCCAAAAGCTCTTTGAATAATACTCACATCTACTTAGCATCTGAATTTGAATAAGGACACGTTTATTGAGGGCATCATTGCTCTAGGTACAGGTACACGATCTTGAGGCAAAGGTCAGCTGCAGTGTTTTTGGAACTATAATCTCCTGATAGCTGCCAGTCTGATACGAGTAATGCTGAGAGTACTAAAGGGGCTGTAGGAATAAAACAGTCTACAGTTAATCTAAGAGATGTTCAAGGCGATATGGCGACAACAGTAGCACAGGTGCCAGGCCGAAGCTACGTGTTTAAAAATCAGCAGCCCCGATATACTGCTTTGAAAGCCCGAGTTTAAGATTGTACACGAGTGTGGAACTGGCTGTTGGTGATGCGCAGTTGTGTGATACCGTAGCTTTGACTGAAGATGCGACGAATGAAGTGATCGTGCTTCGTGTGCCAATTAACAATTAATCTGTGAAGCCTGTGACTTTTTGCTTCGAGTCTGCAGTGCTGTTGTGATGGGGTGCTGTTCTGCTGCTGATCAAGCTACATTACTGCTCTGTCATCGTGCTTCTGATGGTGTCCGAATTGTGATCATTGTGACAGTAGATTGCCCTAGTAAAGGGTATTGAAGCTTTGATTAACTACTCGACTATTGTTTCATCTTCAGGGAGGCTCAACTGGTGGGCTGCCGTTTGCTGCAAGTTGCTACCCCGCCATACGACGGCCGACGGTAACTGCTTACTTCATGCAGCATCACTCGGTAAGATTCTATCTCTCTCTCCTCTCTCCTCTCTCTCTCTCTCTCTCTCTCTCTCGTGATTCGTCGAAGGTCTTTTGTCGCTTAGCGACGAGAGGCATTTCCTGTTTTGCTGTTCTTCTGTTCGTCTTTAGAAATTGTCATTCGGAAGACCGTGCTTGGCTCTCGTCTCGACATGCGCTGCTCTATCAGAGTCGTGTCGAGTCGTCGCTTGCCACTTCCATTAGCAGTAAATAGGGGAACGATGGCTCTGCAGAAATCGTCCTGTAGACCTCGGGGCAATGGGTGCTATCTGCGAGGTGGTGCGAGTGGTAGTCTTGCGAGGTGGCGTGCCTCGGCTTTCTTGAGAAGCCTCTTTGAGCAAGCTCCTCTCCTCGACCGCTTGTTATCGGCCAGTCTTGCACCACCACCACCACCGCCGCCGCCACCACCTCTCTTTCCCTAACCCCCCCCCACAGCCAGGTGAGGAGTGCTCTGCGGGAGGATTCCAGTTACAAAAGAAGAAGGCCATGCCATTCTCTGTTGGTTCGCTTTCTTTGTTTCGTTGTGCAATCCCGTTGAGACAGGAAATACGCGTCCTCAGAGAGGGCAAGGCAAAAGGCGGCTGTCTGGTAGCAAGCTTAAGCAGTCGGCCATGTGAAGTCGAGCAGCAGAGCTGCCTTTGGAAGCTGCTCGGTCTTCCCGACAGATTCTGGACGGGCAGCGTGTCGGCAGCGACGTCTGTAGCTGCCGCGCCGGGAACGCAGCAGGAAACCGTATCGGCCTCGGACAAGCCTCGCAGCATTGCTTGGCCTCACGCCTCTCAGAGAGCGCAGCTTTGTCGGCACGCGAAATCGCAAGAGTTGGGCGCCCTGCAGCGCTGTTCGGCGCCGTTGCCGACCAGCAGCTCATCCACTTGCCTCCCTCCCCCCCCCCCCCCCGACCCGAGCTCTGGCACTGAAGCGTGTTTCACGCGGCACTGGAAAGGCTGCCGTTCGGCGGCCGGCGAGCTGGCAAAAAAGAACGCCTGAGAACGCGCACGAATAGGAAAGCCGCTGCGCTGCTGCTGAGCTGCTGCTGCGCCGGTCGAGCATGTGCTGATCTGCCGCTGCCCACTTACCGTCCTCCGACTGTTCCACACGGTCGCGTGGTCCCCTTCTGGGTGATTAGCTAACCGTTGAGTGATTCACCACCCTCCAGTACCGTGGCCGGCCGCGGTCGTCAGAGGAATGGCCTAATTGCAAAAGGTAAATACACGAAGTGGAAACAGTAAGCCGGATTTATAAAGCACTAAGCACTCTAAGTAAAAGAACGTAAGGTAGCGCAGGGAAGAAAGACTGCTTCGGCGGCGTGGCGGCAGCGATAGTTTAAGACCTAGCTTTGCTAGCGGCAGGATTTCAAACGTTTGGACCGAAGCACTCGGCTGCCAATCGCGTAAGCAGCAGGCTCCTCCCCCTTCTACCGCAAGGCTCTCAGCAGAGGCTGACATGACTCATGGCTGACAAAATTTTGGAAGCCCTGGCGAAGACTTCCTCCTCTATCCACCCCCCCACGCACCCAGATAATTCTGTCGGGCATCTTCCTTTCAATCAGCCTCTCGGCTTGGAGCCTGGTCTTATCGTAACCAGGAGCCTGGTCTTATCCTAACCAGTTGCCAGCAGACTAACACCTACCTCGAGGTCGCGGAGGTCACAGAATGATAGTAATGACACGATGCTAAATTCCTGATGTCTTGAACGTCGGCACACATCGGGTGAATTCGCGAGCAATGACCAACCAGAGAGAGAGAGAGAGAGAGAGAGAGAGAGAGAGAGAGAGAGAGAGAGAGAGAGAGAGAGAGAGAGAGAGAGAGAGAGAGAGAGAGAGAGAGAGAGAGAGAGAGACAGGGCGGCTCCTGTGGGTATGGGTTGACCGTAGATAATCGTTTGGGCTGGAGTTCTGCTGAGAAAAAGGGTCCTCCTTCCTGCCCCAGTGAAAGCAGCGGTACATCGCATTCCTAGTCAGTTGCCGGCTCGTAATTTTATAGTTATGGTCGAACGCAGTATCTAATGATACTAGACCCCTAGCGATGGTGTGCCAGCTTGATTGGAGCTAGTTCAGAGACTAGTCTGGAAATTGTTTCGCCAAACCGATTGCCTGCTCGTCCAAACTCACGAGGCTAAATGCTGCGTTTATTTGTTTGCATCACCAGCCAAAGGCATTCAAAGCGGCCGACGATTTATAGGGTGAAGCCATAGCCCGCCAAGCTGCCGTTGCTTGCTGCCGAAGCTGCCCTCACCTTGAGCGCTTGCCTTGCACTCGCTGCAGCAGCTGCTGCGTGCGACCGGTGCCGGAGCCGCGGTCCATCGCTGTGGTGCGTGTGAGGTTCGGTTCGAGCCGTAGCCCGTGGCAACGTCGCACGAGTAATGGGCTCCCATGCTGCAGCCAGCCGCAAGCAGCTTCGCATCGGCAGGCAGGCGCTGGCGGCGCGAGCAGTAAGCGATCGTGCACGTGCTGATACCCGATCGGGCTGCGAAGGCGAGTGTGGGTGCTGCACGTTGTGCCTTCTGCGGCCCTTGTGTGTCACGCCCCTCGGGTTTGGCCGAGTTCGCTGGAAGGGAATCGGTCGGTTGGGAGGTGAGATCGAGTGAGTCGGTTGTATTGCTGATAGTAATAATGATAGCAGCACGCTTCGCTTGATAAAGCGCCCCTGGAGAACTCAATCTCTCTCTTGGCGCTTTACATTTGCTGTGAAGGAGACAGAGAGAGCCGCTGCAGATTCTCTGGGTGGGATGAGGGAAGCGTCGTGAGAGAAGACGGGCATAAACGACGGAGGGGGACAGAGCTGCTGTCCTGTGCAGCTCGCTTTGGATGTTTAGACGTAGCTCTGGCACGAGGTACTCGGCTCTTAGGGAGTCCTGCTAGATGCCACTCCCCTCTGCCCTGGCTGGCATCCACGAGAGATCGGCTCGCTTTCGTCTCCTACATTATCCAGCGCAGCTGGACTGTAGCACCGGTCGAGACCGAGTATTTATGAGCTACAACGTTTGGCATATGCAAAATCGGTCAGCCCGGGGCATGCAGCGAGCAATAGGCAGCATTGTGTTTCGGAATCCAAAGTAAAAACACAAGACGGCCTAGACAGTAGATCGTGACTAAGTTCGCACGAGGTCGACTTTGAGTCATTAGATTATACTACTGTCCAATGGAGCATGCTATCGAGCAATGCTTAAATGCCAATTGTACTGCTAGTGATGCAACAGCAAATCGAAGCCTATACAATGGGTTGGCTAACTGGCAACCGGTCATTTCGTTTGGTTTTACTTGGAGAGCAGCCAAGTTTTGCGTACGTGCTGATGGTACCCCTAGATTGTATACCTCACCGACTTGCTTGTAATTGATTGCAGATTAAAGTGAAGCCGGTGCTGCTTTTGCGTTTCAGCAGAACACAAATCCATTCAACTAGATGTCCATTATAAAAAACCTCAACCTTTGTCACTGAACCGATGTCTGATGCTTGCAACTGCCCAGAAGTTGGTGTGTGTGTGTGCGCGCGAGCGTGTCTGTGTGCGGGCATGGGCTTGTGTAAGTGGGCGGATTCTTGTAGTGCCATAGTGCCAGCAGAGTAGTCTTGCACTAATTTTGCAGAGTGCAGTAATTGTATACTTAATTTCATGCAGGCATGTGGGGATGTGATGACAAAGAGCTACAGCTTCGAAAGGCTTTGTATCGGGTCATGGTCGAGACCAGGAAAGGTGACTCTCTTTACCGACGATGGCGCTGGCAGCAAATGCAGCTGAACAAACAGGTATAGTGCCTGAATACCTTGCTAGACCGGCTGCCCCTGACTTTCCTGTGCATGACTGTGCCTCCAATCTTCTATCAAGAAAGTATACCCTCCTGCTACTTTCTCATGCCTGGCCGCCTAGAACTACTCTGCATTAATGTGTATCCGTCTGTGACTCCGCAGATACTCAAAGATTAAAAAACAAGATTAGCTGAATAAATAGCCTCATTTATATAGCAGCACAAGAGCCTTAACTGCTATCACCGCTGCGTTAGTGGGTAATAAAAGATTGCCCACGGCAGGCCTTCGAACCCACGACCTGGATCGTGAAGAGCAAGTAACTTAACCCTGGACCAAGACCAATTCTCTGGAAAAATTTTCTCTAGTGCAGTCAAAGGCTGTGGAGTTTTTCGTTGAGCATACGTTAGCCAACAGACTCAATCTCATTAAAAAGGAAATCGTGAGATACATAGCTGAGTCAGTAAGGCAGTCGAGGAAGTGAGTAGCATGGAAGTAGCTGCGGGTGTAGCATGAGAGGGGAAAGCATGTTTCACATTTGGCACAAGAAGGCTGTGCATAAGAATGGTGGAATCAAGTTCCACATTCATGGACTCGCAGAGCAAAAGCTTTTGTCACCAGCGGTCTTTAAGCAAAAGAATGGAGCAGCTAAATGTATAATAATAATAATAATGCACTGGATAAAGCGCCCTCAGAGAACTCAATCTCTTTCTAGGCGCTTTACATTTGCTGCAAAGGGTACCGCGATTGAATGGTGAGTAATATCATGCTTGATAGACAACATGAATAACATGGTTATGGGTGCCGGGGTCAGCATGCAAGTGTGGTTAATGGCAGCATGCACAGTGTCAGCACGCATAAGTACATGAAGGACGAATCACAGGGACCCACTAAATGCTGTCCTAAATAGGTGTTTTTAAGTTCTTTTTAAATGTGGTCAAGTCAGGGGATGTTCTGACGCAAGTCGGGAGTGAGTTCAAGGCTTTGGGAGCATACGAACTAAATGCACGGTCTCCAACAGATTTGAGGTTTGTACGAGGTATTGGTAAACTGTTGGATTCCGAAAAGCAGGTGGGACGATGCTTGGCCTGGTGGGGGAGTAGATCTGAGAGATAGGCTGGAGCCAAAGAATGAAGTGACCTAAAAGTGAGCGACAAAACCTTGAAGTCGATCCGTTGCTTGACTTGTAGCCAGTGCAGGTCGGAGAAGTGGTGTGATGTGACAACTGCGATGCTCACGACAGAATACATTTTGTTCAGTGATGACTCGTGAGCTAGTGCAGGCTGATACTCTTGAGCTAGTTCAGCTAGGTATAAAGTAGAAGTATGTTTTGCAGCCTAGATCCAGCTATATTCTGTATGGCTTTTGGGGAGTGGTTGGCGAAGTTCTTTGTGGCTCTACAGAGTTAAAGCGAAGGTACATGTTTACGTTTATACGCATGCTTGCATATGTACATGTATTTCTCTATCATGTCTGCAAGAGTCCCGTGACTTTTAGGAACCTGAAATGTGCCAGGGAAGGTGACATTGCCTTGTACCTTTGGTATTTGTGTAGAAGGACTAAAAAACAGAATGATTAGCAGTTTTGTAACTCTTCCTCCACCTTCACTCACGCCATTCCCAATTGCCAAGTCCTATGATTATATTATTAGTCCCTGTGGCAAAAAAAGAACATATCTTCTTGGTCTTGGAAGTTAAACCCAGGTTTTTTGGCTGTGAATGAAATCGTATAACAGCTCCATTCCAGGAGATGATACCTCAGGATGATCCTCTGTCGGATGCTCATATGTACCTTATCACTTGACCTTTTTGATATTCCTCTTTCTCCAGGCCCATGGTCTTTGTAGAATTGTGAATCTTGTTTCTAATTTAGGTACACTTATACTTGTGTATCTGTCGTGAACCATGATCATAATTCATGTGGTTAGTAGGATGGCTCACTTGCTACTCAATGTCACTATGGACAATGTGTGCATAGTTTATTGCTCAATTCGTGCATATTTTACTGTTCAAATGGTCATTATTGGCAGTACCGACATTAGGAGTCGATTTTTAGTAAAGTAAACGGCCAAATTTAACTTACTTATTCGAAACAATCGAGCAGTGATTAGATCTGAACCATTGCAGCGTTGTAGCAGAGCGACGAATATTCTTTGCAACGATTGTGACTAAATTCATTAGTTTGTGCTTCTGGCCAGAGTACTCCTGCTTGTCGGGTCGCGCTAAGCTTTGTCTACAATCCCGCTGAGTCAGAAACCATAGCAGATGAACTTCTCACGATATTGCTCAGGACGTGCAACTTGCTGCAGCACAGTTTGCTTGTACTACAGCGCTTAATTCCTGGAAGGAAATAGGACAGGGTGGCTCACCTAGTGAAGGTCAAGCCTTTTTCTGCGGGCTATTTATTGCCCAAAGTGTCATGCTGGCTGTTACTGTGTAGCACTGGAGGGGTTACTCGGACACTCACTTGTGCTTCTACTTAATGCCAGCTTAGCATTTTGTCTAATGATACAGCTGATTTTGTTTTGCATTGTCGGCTGCACTTTTTTCTTATTATTTTTAAACCATACGTCTGCTGGTAATGAAAATCCTGAAAAAGACAAGCCAGGTAAAGGTATCGTAAAAACAATTCCATAAAGATGTGAGACTCTTGAAAGATGAAACATCATCAGCATGTTGTTTGTCTCATGTTTAGGCATCATGTTTTGGAAAGATTGTCATGACAACTCCATACTGGTTGCCATGAGCCCTAGCTGCTTTCCTTGCCTACGTTGCTTTGCAGGATATTGCATGTCATGGCCGCCTTTAGAATGTCATCGTAATTTCTGTTCTGAGACCTGATCAGTGGTTCCTGCTGTGCCGGTAATTTTTCCCTCTCTCTGTGTCTCTCTGTCTCTGTCTCTGTCTCTCTCTGTCTCTCTGTCTCTGTCTCTGTCTGTCTCTGTCTCTCTCTCTCTCTCTCTCTCTCTCTCTCTCTCTCTCTCTCTCTCTCTCTCTCTCTCTCTCTCTCTCTCTCTCTCTCTCTCTCTCTCTCTCTCTCTCTCTCTCTCTCTCTCTCTCTCTCTCTCTCTCTCTCTCTCTCTCTCTCTCTCTCTCTCTCTCTCTCTCTCTCTCTCTCTCTCTCTCTCTCTCTCTCTCTCTCTCTCTCTCTCTCTCTCTCTCTCTCTCTCTGTCTCTGTCTCTCTCTCTGTCTCTGTCTGTCTCTGTCTGTCTGTCTCTCTCTGTCTGTCTGTCTCTCTCTCTCTCTCTCTCTCTCTCTCTCTCTCTCTCTCTCTCTCCTCTCTCTCTCTCTCTCTCTCTCTCTCTCTCTCCCTCTCTCTCTCTCTCTCTCTCTCTCTCTCTCTCTCTCTCTCAGTTGTTGTGCTCCACAAGCATAAGTACCACCTATACTGCTCTCGTCAATTGCCAGATGGAGCTGGTCTACTCCGAAGCCGAGTGGGACCGTGAGTGGCAGGAACTGCTGAATCTTGCCTCGCCTAAGCCGAAGTACGTAGCTAGCAGAGCCAGCATCGACGGCAGCAGTGGCAACGGTAGCAGTGAGCCTGCCAGGAGAAGCAGAAGCAGCAGCGTTGGATCTAAGAGTGGCAGCAGCAGCAGGTAGAGTACATTACATCGCTTGTATCGGTTTTTGGCTACCGGCACTATCGTTAGTGGGCGTATGTATGGAGTACGTACTTGTATGGAGCTCCTTCTCTCTCCCCCCCACCCGTTCTCCATGGCATTATTGTGCTGTTTCAGGCCTGTATTGACTATTTAGCCGCCATTAAGTTATCTGTTTAGTCTTTGCTTGGTCTGACTGCAGGTTTGTCCCTGTCTCTGTCGCTGTCCACGTCTTTGTCCCTGTCTCTACCTCTGTCCCCGTCTCTGTCCATGTCTCTGTCCCTGTCCCTGTCTTTGTCCCTAACAAACTGCATTACAAAGTTTGTATTACAATTGTAGCATCAACCTATAGGATTTTGAATTTACCTATATGTACATCTCCGTAAGTGTGAGTCACTGCTGATTCGCATACCGGAGCAGACTAATCCGATGAGAGCCTAAGCGAATGTAAATGCGAATGGCCAACTGCACTCTTGATAGTTGGAAGATGAGTTTAATTAGAAAAAGAAGCATGCAAATATCAACTGAGATAGCAATGGATCCTGAACTAAAGATAAGAAATTTCATAGGATACACGTGTAGCTATCGGGAGGCAACAGCAGAAAAAAGCGAACAGTCACTCAGCCAAAACTCGTGGATTTTGCATGATTTTTTCAAACCCGACAATAGCCAGAGATCGTCGTGCTCGCGAAGCTCAGCGAGTACGTCCCTCACAACTAACGTTTCGTGTTGGAAATTAGGTTTTTAAGTTTGGACGATTATAAAATTAATTAAAACTGGTGAAATATTTTTTTAATTATTACCCTATGCAGATTTTGCTACGTAAAGAAGAGCTGCAAGATTGCCCTTAATAGGGCGTACTCATCAGCTAGGTCTAGGGACACTGGCGGCGTCTTTCAAAGCAAAGCTGGAGTTGCAAGGGACGACAAGTGGGTATACTCCGAGGAGTAGGTATTGTGAGAGCACGACGTGGGAGCAAGGAAGTAGGCTGGTGCAACAGATTAAAGTGATGTGTAAACCAGGTTGATCATTTTGAAATCACATTACACAATGTGCCTTGTTCACGGAGGAACTTCAAAGATGAGGCACTTTAGGCTTTTCTGTAGGAGTTTCGCATGTAAGGATTTCTTATTGAGAACGCCAAAAGTTTGTTAAGTGGCTAACAGCTGATGACACGGGAGCCGCCTGTGGTAGTGAAGGACTTCTTTATTCTGCCAAGAAAGGCAGGCACGTGGGTCTGTCGTGTCAGTGAACACAGCTGCCGTCAGCTGTGACTGGCCACCACGGCTAGTCGGTCACGGTCAATAGCAGTCGCCACCCGGAAAATAGCTGCAAGAGACCAGCTCATGTTGCAATGTTCGGACCAGTGGTGGCAAGCAGTGGACTTTGCCCGCTTGCCATGCTGACCTGTTTGACCTTGGCAGGTCTCACCGACGCGAGGAAGTGTACTATAAAAGCCTCGAGGAATTCCACGTGTTCGTCCTTGCACAAGTCCTGAGGCGCCCCATCGTCGTCGTGGCCGACACGGTGCTGAAAAGCTTGTCCGGCGATGCCCTCCATCCGCTCACGTTCGGCGGCGTATACCTTCCGCTCGACTGCAGCCAGTCTGACCGCCACCAGGCGCCGCTGCTGATCGCCTACGATAGCTCGCACTTCAGCGCCCTCATGCCACTCGTGGGCGGCAGCGATGGCAGTTGCACCGACGGCCCGTGGTCGCCGACCCCTGAAGCGCCTGGTAATTTCGCAATTTTCCTGCTCGTGAGCGTCGCTTTTGTCTCTGTCACCAGTTGGTTATCTTTCTTTCTTTGTGCTTGTCTGCCTTCGTGTAATTTCTTTCAAAGCTGTGTGGATCGCTTGGTCGTGTCTCAAGCACAACTTGAAGAGCTTCCTCGCGATGTGAAGAGGAGCGGCTGCTGCTTTTGCTGTGCCGTTAGGCCACGCTGCAAGCCGCTCTCCTCGAAGTTTCAGTCGAACGTGCGAGTAGAGAGACTCGACAGTCTTTGTTGTAGCTTGATGCTCTGTTGCTAGCTGATTGAATTTACCTGGATCCATAGGCAGCTGTTTTCACAATCGACCGACCAATCAAAGCTACACTTGCTTTCAGGATTTGTAGCATTGCCCGTCGCCTGTCGCTAAAGAATATTTTACAGACGATGGTGTAGTCGAGTACTCTTAGAAAACAGAAGGCAGTTGTATGCATGTAACTGCTTGAGCGTGTCACCTGCATTGTCCGGCCGATCACCCATTCCCCAGTTTTCTTTCTCTCATTCTTAGTCGAAGGCCGAATAGTTATAAAAAAAATGGCTTCGGTCTTTGTCGTGTCTTCCTCGGGTTTACCCTAGACAGTAGTGACCGAATCTCAACGTTGCATTCACTTGTCGTCTATTTTTGGCCATCTGTCAGTATTAAACTTCAAATCGATTTCCACTTTCGTTTTACCGTAGAGAAGATGCTCATGGTATGCTAGCTTTTCCCGAAGTATGTGGCTTGTTGTTAATACAGTGTCTCGTGGGGCTAACGTGCATTTCGGTGTTCCTCTTATCTTTGGATGCCTAGCGTTGCTTGTTCTCAATTTTTCACTATCCGCTGGCACTGTATACCTTGCATTGATGCCCTTTGTTTGTGACGGTAACGTTATTCGTCATTGTGTGCTTTGGATTTTTGTTGTTTCGAGTGTTTTTTTGCACCAACAACCATCTACTTGTACCGTGTTGCTGGGGGTTTTTTATTAGCGATTGGCGGCTGTCGTTTAATCCCTCTAATTTTAGCAGTCGACCAGTATGAGCCCAGGCATTTTCTTAATTGGGGCTTTCAAAAGCCAACTTAATCATTTTTATGCTAAGGTGGTAAAAACGTCATAATTGGGTGCTTGTGGTTTGACTGGCCGATCTATTGGATGCCTTGCAACAATCAGAAATGTAGCATTCGGTGTCGGCATGGTGAAAGAATTCGTACGTGGGAGTTGAGGAAACATGCAGCCACTTTTTTCTCTAGTTTCCTGTCTTGCAAAGTAAACCCGTGGAGGCTCACCAACTGATATAGGATTATTGTTGTACATCTTGAGCTGTCTAGCAAAAATTTCATTTGACTCCTTGCTGTTTCTATTCATTTTCTGCTCTTGATGGTCGGCAGCCACTTTTGACGTGGGAAATTAGTGTGCTGACCACATCTCTAGATCATCATTACATTAGACATATAATCTGATCCCAATCCCCTGCAGGTGCACCTACCATTCTATCCTGGTTGATCGTACAGGGGTCCCTTGCAGGAAGTCTTCATACACACTCGCCTTCAATAATAAACTTGTATGCTTCCATGCACCCATAAGGCATGCCAAGCCAATTCTGTCACACAATCACAAAAAAAGAATTGTCTTAATTGTCGAGGAGTAGTTTGGCAGGCCTTAGGCTTTAATATCACTTAATAATTTATAATAATAATAACACGCTCGACAAAGCACCCTCCAAGAACTCAATCTCTTTCTAGGCACTTTACAATTGCTGCAAAGGAAACACGATCGAATGTTTAGTGGTAGCATGCTCGATAAACAACAAGAATAACATGGTTAAGTAGGTACTACTGAGTGTCATCCACATAAAAGTTATCATCCACATAAAAGCCTAGATTGTGCTTGGCAGTCACATCGGCAAGAGCTGGCCGGAGATGCATGCTTAACTTCATGTTTGAAAGATTTGCTCGTGATTTTTTTTTTTATAAATGACTAGAGATGACAAATAACAAATTTAAGCATAAAAAAGTATGGGCTGCATACTCTCCCACGAAACCGGTAAGCGCAATACCTCATTTCATACTTCTATTTTGTTGCTTAGCTGTTGGACCTTGATTTTTTTGTAGTTGCTCCTTTGCTTCGTGCTGTTTTTATGTTTCGATGTATGACTAGCCAATCGTTGGTGCTTTTGCAGCTCTGGTACCACTGACGGATCCCGAGGGCAACTTGCTACCGCTTCGCTTTGTTGTTGATCCCGGTGAAAATTTCGACTGGACTGAAAAAAGCGAAAGCACTTTCCAAGACATGAGTGCCGATAGCATCATAACACTTTTGCGGAATTACTTGAAGGCAAGCTGGCTCAGCCGTAGCTTAATTAGACAGTTGTACTGCTGCATTGCAAGGTCTTACGGTCGTTCCTGGGTCTGTGCCAGGCCGTCTGAGAATTTTTTGTCAACAAGCAGGTTGCATTTGTCCGTCTTGGTTGCCATCTGTTTGAGTGCCTGTTGACCATCAACCATACCCAACTGATCTTTAATACTAAGCAATGACCACATCATTTGGTTCAACGGTTTAGTATTTTTTCTTGCTGCAGGGTCTTAAAACCCTACTTTCCTCCTCCATTGTCACCCAAATGCTAGTGTGTGTGTGTGTGTGCGTGCGTGTGTGTGTGTGTGTGTGTGTGTGTGTGTGTGTTTAGCTTATGAGCTCCTAAGAATTTTTTAGTTTAAACATTACGACTTCTAGTGAGACTATCTTTGAGATGACAGGTGCCAGTAGCAACAGTGAAGGGGATTTCTGGTGTAAGACTGACTAGGAGTACACCGAACATTAACTTCGTATTCGTTTCGGAGTCGAATGGTGAGACAAATAGGTATTCGGTATTCTGCCGAATTGTAACGTCGCGGCCGAAAACGAATAATGGTCACGTGTCACCTGGTTCTCCATATGCGGCTGCTGCAAATGGACGGAAGTAACTCTCTCATTAACATAGTGTATGTGTAAAGATTATTACGCTGACGATTAATGTAAAAAAAATGTGCATACTTTTAAAATTAAATTAGCTTGTTGCTTTTAGTGTATGTAATAAATTATCGATGTTCTACTTTTGCATACATTTTAAATGCTGAATGTTGTCAATAGACCTATACTGCATTCCATTTGTATTAGCCCGAGTAGTTGGTCAATTATTTATATTTGGCCTCATAGTGACTATCAACTTCTGGATCGGCCCTAAGAATGATGCAGCTGATCTTTGATCACTCAGTTCCTACAGGATTGCAGCTTTATTATAAAACTCGGATCGATATGCGCCTGTTATCTGGATTCCCTTCTGCCTGACTGCTCTGGTTACTTGGTGACACATTGCTTGACTATCGTGGTGTTCTTAAGTGATTTAAGCCTCTTGATTATGATCATCACCTGCTCACGTTGTATGTCGTAGGCCAATGTAACATGCCCATACCGTCAGTAAATATCCTTCAAGGCTGTCAAGTCCTATGCTGTATATGCTTCGGGGTCAAGCGAGGCAACCTTGATTTTTAGTGCCATGGACAACTCGGTGTTGCTACGGCTCGTGCCTTTTCAGCATGTCTGTTGAGTTTCCTTTAATAGAATTTGTGTTTGCCTTGTGCCCGCTGTAAGCAGCTGTTGTGGTTCTGCTCTTTAGATTGAGTACGTGGAGTGGCCTGGTTCGGCTAGTAATGGTAAAGTCACATCTGTTGAAACAGACGTGGGACCCAACAAAAGCACAAAGGTGAGTACCATGCTATGCTGCGGATAATGTGCACATTATTGTGATTGTGATGTGGTTCGTCGTGCTAGCTACAGCTGACTATTGTGGGTTATTGCAGAAAGGCATGAAGGCGTTCATCGGCCTAAAAAACTGGACGTTGGGTCGAAAGTCTAAAAAGCTGGCGAATGGCACACTTAAGGGCAAAACTCGCTCGAAGGATTCCTTGGATGAAGCTAGCTCTATGGATAGTTTGCGTGGCGCAACCGTTGACGGCAAACGGAATGCCGAATCTCCATCGGAGTACCTGCTCTGTGCATGGCTGCTGATTAAGACTGTGCCGCACTACGACGAACTCACCAGGCATTACCTGAATGACTGTTTTCATGCTTTTGAATTGGAAAGAAGGTGGCAAAATCCACACACAACTACACCCCCGGATATGCCATCGGCATCCAGTGAATCTCGTACCGGTAGCGAGCAAGCATTTAGTGGACGTGGTGCTACAGTGCATGACTTGGTCGGCAAGGCAGGCCATGGATCTAAGGTGGATATTGTAACAAAGGGAGACTCGGCCTCCTCGTTTTGCCGTGTGCTGAGTGGAGGAGCCGACGTTCCAATTGAAAGCCGGCTAGATGCCGTGTGTATTCTTGATCCGCGTGAGTCCCAATGCACGACAATGGATCAGCCAGCCATATCATGCCGAACCAATGGCTGCTCCATGTTTGGTACGGCTGCTAATGATCATTTCTGTTCGCAGTGTTATTCTGCCAGATCTAAGCAGCGACTGTTCTCACCAACCCCAGCTCCTCGACACACCTTGCTACACGCTGCTACCGATTCCGATGTGGTGCCTAACCCCCAAGTCAGTCGGCAGTGGTCCCGTGACAAGTGTACAGGCGATGCTGCTTCAAGCGATCTCACGGACGATGAGCCTTCTTACCGCAACATGAGTCAGCATAATTCAACTCTACGACACTGCAACTCTGCAGAACTCTACGACAACCTGCCTAGTGAAAGCGAAGGCGTTCCTATTGCTCATCAGTCAACATCTCGTGGCTACATCACAACCGCCGTCGCCACCGAATTCGACGATCCGTCTCCTCCTTCCGCATGTGCAACGCTCGTTTTGTACAGCGATAACGGATACAGCCCAAGAGATTTCGGGTCCGGTAAGGAAGCCCAATTGTCCTCGAGCAAATGGCCACCCCAACAGAATCATCAGGGAGTGGGCGGCAGCCGAGGCAGCACTCTAGTCGGTAGTCAGGTGGCCGAGGATGGCGCTGCTGCTTCGGCTGGCGCTGCGTGCCTCGGCAGCACCAGGAGCAGCGACGTCAAGGCAAGCAACGGTAGCTTCCGTCTGCAGCCACAGTACGACTCTCTGGACAGGATTCAGACCTCTGCAAGTGGCTATGCTATGCAGCCTGCTCCGTTACGAGCAGCTGCCCATCACCAGTTTCCCACGGCGCTAGTAGTGGGCCCGATCTCGAGGCAACAGCCTGAAGTGCATCCCCGGGCCGCCGTGCGAAGTGCGGCGTCGCAGGCCCCGGTGGTGGCAACGACAGTGTCGCGACCCGAGCCGCATCGTCCGGCAGCAGCAGCGACCTCGTCAGTGGCGGCGCAAAGGGGCCCTCAGCAGAGGCCCTCAGCCCTTGGGCCCCCTGCAGCAGTCGTCTCCGTAGCTACTCCTGCCGAGAGATCCATAGCTGCCTCGCGAGCGGCCACTGCCGCCGTCACCCCACCGCTGCCGCTCTACTATGCTCAACGCCAGCAGCCAGCGGCCCCGCTTCTGCAGCCGTCAGCTAGCGGGAGCTGCCGCCTGAAAGGGTGCAAGGAGCCGGCAAAGTTCGACGGAAAGTGTGTTAAGTGCTACAATAGCACGCAGAGTGCATGGCAGTATGGTCAGAAGCTTCGTCGCAGTATCAGGCAGCCGCGGAGCGCTACCAATTTCCAGCTGTAGTTGCACAATATCCGTGCACCTTCTCTCTCATCGTATTTTTTTTAACTGCCGTCCATGCATCGTAGCGTTGCAGCTTAAGCCGGAGTCCACTTGATGGCCAAAGCTGACTAGCTTCGTCGCGTGGTCCCGTGGAATGTGCACCATGGGCAGACGTGTCGGCTGTACTTAACCTGTGATTCAGATGCTAGCTTAGCCCAGATGGCCAGGTCGTTGGACTTACACAAGTTTAGACCTCTTTTTAAAGCTCTGCTTACTAGCACAGTTGGACTTGGTGCGATTTGACTCGTTCTACTTTCTGTTTGCAGCAGTGCAAGTGCAAGTGCAAGCAGAGCTGCCTGGACGCTGCTCGCTTTGCACTGTATACTAATAAACTATATGCTAGTCATTATCACGTCCACAGCCAGCTCGTTAGGGGCGACACGGCGAGTCTTTAAAGTTTTCTCAAATTGCACTTTTGGCATCCTATGGATTCCTGGAATTGACAAGACACGCATCTTCCTGATACCTGAGCTTGGGCAGCGAGATGCTGCATGTGCTTCCTTCGTAGAGAGCCTTTTATGCGTTTTATGTATTTTATGTGTTTATTACTCTTTTTTTTAGGATGAGTGAAGGCTGTGTGATATAGTAATCTGTGTAAGTGGGTCAGGTAGGGCTGCCATCGAGCTGCCATCGCCTCGAGGTCTCTAAGCAGGAACTCGACGAGACCTGCACCGTCCGCTAGGAAGCCTACTTGATGGTGCTCATACAGGAAACTGGAGGCCGCTATAGGGACTGCAGTTGGCCGGCCAGCGGTGAGTCGTCGACTTGTGGGAGCTTGTTTGACGAGTGGGTTAGAAGACGCGGTGGCCGAGTAAAGTGGTGGGAAGCCGTCAGGCGAGAGTGGGCTAAAAAGTGCTGTGCCCACCTGATGGAGAGTGACCCAGTGTTCGTTACATTTTAACGATCGTAGAAGATTTCAGCTCTGGTACTCGTAAACGATGCCGCTAAGTTGGCTGAAGAAAGGTTGAGTAAAAAAAAAATACTAGCACATTTAGTGGCCTCGTTTATATAGCTGCAGAGGAGCCTCCAACGGCCATCGCCACAGCTTGTCGAAGTTGGTAATAAAGGATCAAAGCAAAAAGGATCAAAGCCCGCTGCAGGATTCGAATCCACAATCTCAGTAGGGCTATCGAACAGCGAGCACGGCGCCTCCTGCGCTATCTATGAGTACCCACCCCGTCCGTCTACTGCACGCTGCTTTACGAGCTGCGGAATCGTAATTACCGTCGTCGTTGTAAGGCGTCCCGTCCGTCAGCTCTCATTCCCGGCTGCATAACGGACCAGCATTGGTATGTCTACGCGAAGGGAACTCTGTTTGTCGGAAGTGTGTCCGAGGATAAGTTTATACACGCAGGACAATGACAAGGAGATGTGGGCGAATTGGGTCCGAAAATAACTTGTAACTCGTTTGTAAACATCGTGGGTTGGCCCAGTCAGTCGCACGATTAGCGATTCGCTGCCCCGCGGATTATTTAAGAAACTATGCTGGACCAGCGAGTGAGCAGCAGCCCAAATCCGCCTACCCTGGCGGATGATATTTTTTTGAACCGTTCGAGTGCCACTAGTCGCTCGGCCGTTGAAAAGTTGGAGGCGTCAATGCCCAGCCGAGATTAGGCGGCGGTAATCAACAACTTTGGTGGGCGTACTTCTCACCGAAAAAAAAGTGGTGTGTTGCAGTTCCATATACTTTTTAGAGCTTGATAGAAAATTTTTACGCATTGCGCGCACCTTTTGTACTCCATCCACTACGGCGAAAGCGTGGAAGTCCCCGTCGGCCTGATCGGGGTTGGGTTAAAACCGTGGACATGAGTGGGTGTGTCTCTACGACTGCTACACCGATAAGACGAAGTGGATGTTATACTTTTGAACTTCTGCAGTGCACTATAAGCTGCTGCGACTTTCGGCGCACCCACGGTACCCAGCAGACACAGATCTTAGGTAACAGAGAGACAGTGAGAAGCATAGCCGCGTACGAAGGGCCGTCGACGGAGTGAGTATCGCGTAAGTAGTAGTGCAGGATGACGCGAAAGAATGGGCCAGAATTGGCAGCAGATGAGAAGACATTGCATACAAGTTGTTGGAGCGACTTCATAATAATTATAACAGCAATTTTTTACAGCGCCCAAAGCCACAAGTGAGCTCTAGATTTTCGAAATCTACGGAAGTAGTGTGATGGGGCAGCTACGCCTTCGACGAACCACTGAGTTTTTTCAAAAGTGCGTATGAGTACTGGCCGGGTCGTGAATACACGGAATCTGGAATCTACAGCTATTTTGATGTGAAACTCTTGTCTAAGCAGGTTCCGATTTTGGTAATGTTCGTCGACTCAAAGTAGGCGCACAGTGTGAGACCTGTCTGTAGGTCAAAAGCTGCTGTCGTCAATGCTTTTTTTTAAAAGCTTAGTGTAGAGTCGCTTGTCTGACTGACAGCAAAGCTTAGAGATCTTATTTAATGGTGCGAAATCTGTACTGGAGGAAAAATGAAGAAGGATTTTAAAATTATATTTCATGATTTTATATATTAAAAACGAATATATTGTATGAAAGATTTGAATTTCAGCTCATCTATGCTCTTTTAAAATTAAAATGGATAAAGATAAGCTGACATTCAAATCTTCAAAGCTTATTTGACTCTTTTATCGAGTCCAGTCAGCGGTAATCTTATCTGCCCTTGCATACATACATTTATCGTAAATTACTGCAATGTCGTGCGTCGTAATGAAAACCTACGCATACCCTAGTTTTATACTCACCGTTCAAATGGCTGGGAAAGCGACGTCAGCCGTTCGACGGTTTAAATGTCCACGGCGAAGTGTCAGCGACGACGTCGTCAGCTCCGTACGTCCGACGCGCATCTCCAGACTATACTGTCACCTTTGTTGTGGATAGGAGATAAACGACTAAATAGGCCACGGGGCGGAGCTTATCCTTCGCATACCTCCACGGTCATCTGTAGTACGAGGGAGCTACCGAGGGGGCTGGAAGGAGGGAGAGAGGGCGTTCCTCCGAGCGGCGGCGGAGAGCTCCGCCGCGGAGTTCGTCTCTTTACTGGCGCTTGCAGTTTTCTAGATACTCTCTCTCTCTCTCTCTCTCTCTCTCTCTCTCTCTCTCTGGCGGCGGAATTTCCCGGATGCATGCTCGCCTCCAGCAACGCAGCAGCGTAACCCGGCGAGTAGGCACTGCCTTCGGGCCGCCACTTGTCGCGACAATTTGTCGCTGACTCGCGCGTTCGGCAAGGTCGTTCCTGGCTGCGCTAGCCTGGCGCCGCCGCGGAGCTCAGCGAGCGACGTAATTTCAATGAGCGGCTTAAGCTGCTCATTAAGCGCGCGCGACCGCGGTGTCCAGTTGGCCACCGCGGTCGCTTTTGTAGCGAATTGCAGAAAATGTTGCCGTCAGCACCGGTCGATGTTAATGCAGCGGAGTCTTAGCCGAACGCCCTTCGCCGAGATGGCAGAATAGGTCAGATTTAAGCACGCAACTGCTAAAATAAGCAGAATTCGCGCGCCGCCAGCACTCGCTACCGCGTGCTCAAGTTGCGGCGGCGCGTGCACTTCCCGCGACTGGCCCGCCGAACGGCGGCGCTCGTGTCTCCGGTCGCCGGGCCGCCTGTTGCCCTGAGGCGGTATCCGCCTGGGCATGTCGTTCGTGCAGATCGGTTACTCTGTAAAGGTTGCAGGGGAAATTCCGTTGTAAATATGAATATTTATCGACAGCTATCCGTAATTTTCGCATCTGAACGCATGGACCGGGACACCCGCGCGCCAGTACGGCCCTCGGAACGCTGGGCGACCAATAAGAAGAGTCGATGACGTCACGCGTGTTAACCGCACGCCCATTTTGATCGCGGCGTGGCCGTATGCCTTTTGCGCGAATACGGAATGGTACCTCAGCGACGACAGTGGTAGAACGCCAACCGTGCTTTATCTTGCAGTAAGACTTTTAGAGTGAGAATTTGCTTCTTCTTTCACGTAATACGAGGCCGAGAGTGTCCGCAGACCGTCGGTCTGTTCGTCGGGCGAGCAACACCCATATTTGAGGGCGCGCCGCCTTTGCCGTGTTATGACTAACTGTGCCAATGCCTAACCAGAGTGGTACGTCGTTGGCTATAGAAGGATTGCTAGCTATGTCAAATTCAAGCGGTGATGCATTAAATGTCCAAGATGCGAAGGCTCTTACTGCTCAAGAGCTGTCGCAGTTCAGATTTGTGGAGGCGCCAAACCACGCGCCTGCGCCCGGGAACGCTGGCAACGACGAAGACGCCCGCCAGGTGCTCGGCGTTGCTCAGATCCTTACCGACTTAACGAAGCTTAAGCAGGAGCATCAGGCAACGTCTGAAGACCAGGAGCCGCTCGATTCGAAAAAGAAGAAGAAACGGGACTCGTCCAGGGATGCCTCGCTGAGAAAGGTGTTCAGCTGCAATTTCGAAGGCTGCGATAAGGTCTACGGAAAGTCGTCTCATCTTAAGGCGCACATGCGTGCTCATACAGGTACGCAGGCGCTAGCTGGAGGTAGCTGTGCACTCGCTAGCGATTCGTGCCCGTGGCTTAAGTGTGTCTTTGCTACGTCGGAAGTCGGTCGGCTGGCATTTTTTAGCGCGTACACGACGAATCCAGCTGACAGCCGCGTGCGTTTAGCGTGGCTGATTTCTTGTTTTTGGGCACTCTTCGGCCCACGATCTATCTGCCCACGTGTTTTGACAGTTATGGACACAAGTTGCCGTTTGCACAAGCACGGCACCTTTTGTGGAGTCCATTTGGAGCAGCAGCTCTACTATGCGGTCACCCGTGGTCAAAAAGGATGCCCGTATCTAGTATCTATCTGCGGAAGCTCCCGGCTTTCGACCGTAGAAGATCCGTGGGCAGATTTCCGTTGACGGATAACTGAAGCCGAGTGCTCTGTTGTGCTTGGACAATGCTGAGACTGTGGCACGTAGTGGTTGCCGTTATTGGCTACTCGGATAATGTTATACTTTTCATCTTGTAGGTGAGCGACCTTTCCCGTGCGGGTGGAGCGGGTGTGGCAAGGCTTTTGCTCGATCCGACGAGCTCGCCAGACATCACAGGACTCATACAGGTGAGTCGACATAGTGTACTGTTTTGTGTGTGTCAGTAGTATGTTTGTAATGATCCAACCTAGCCAAGCTGCCCTGCACACGTTTGGCATAGCTTAGCCTGTAAGACTTCATACTATGTTGTTTTATATGACGGCAATTTTCATGTGCTCTGAACATCGGTTGATTGCTTAAGTGGTTTGAGAAATTATCATATGTCATCACTCTTTCCGTGCATTGAGGATTTGGTAATTTGGATTTTGGTTGCGTAAGCAGTATGGATTTATTGCTAATAGTCAGTGCTAGACGAGTTGCTTATGTCCTGGAGTTAATACAATTAACCGTAACAGTGGCATGTTTCTAAGAGCATAACCTAGTGTGAGTGCTAAATTCCAGTTATGGAAGTCTGATTGCAAGTCTTATTTGAACTGGTGACTATTTAATTGGCTTATTCAAGATTTGCAACCCACGTTTAACAAACAGAACTGAACTTAACCTTATCATACGTGTATGTTTAGCTGTTAGATATGCCTGATAATTGAAGGTATGTCTGTGAAGGTACCACCTAGAGCAATAGCAGATGCACTTTATTTGTTCATGTCGGCTCAGTGTACTCCGATTCCAGTCTATATTTTTATGGGATCTTATGCCAGGCCTCTGCAAGAGCCATGTATTGCCAATATCTTTGATATATCATAGCATTAATAATAATAATATTTCATTTGCATAGCACCCTAGACAACTTAATCTCTATCTGGGTGCTTTATGCTTTACTACTCGCTGCAAGAGAATCACTGCCCTGAGATTAGTGATGTGTGCCAGCATGCAAAAGAAATCAAGCATCATGCTTAGGCTAGCGTGGCAAAGCAAACATTAAGACAATCATAGCTACCGGTTAGTAAGACCTCTGGCTAGTAATGTGCACTGTGTTATGGACAGGTGCTCAAGCAAAGCACACTAGAATAAAGAAAAACTGACAATTTCACCGGGGCAAAGGAAAGCTGGCCGAAAAAGGCGAGCCTTTAACTGAAGCATTAAAAATGTAAGGTCATTACAGGTTTTGACTATGGCCCCAGGCCAGCTCCAGACTTTCGGTGCATACGAGCTCAAGGCTCGATCACCTAAATATTTCAATGAAGTACGAGGGACGGTAAGTTGACTAGATGCTGACGAGTGGTTAGGTTAGGTAGGCTAATGCGAGGGAGGAAAGTGACCTGAAAGTGAGCCAGACTCTAGGGATCTTGAACGATGTGATGCTTAGTAGGTGAAGCCTGTGAAGCTCAGGCCGAAGTAGTATTGTGATAGTGCGACGACGATGATAGATGCTGATGACAGCAGCCGAGGCCCGGAGCTTGGCACCAGTTGCAGACGATTGAGGGCTCACGAGAGTCTCGAATAAAGGCAACTGCACCAATTTAGATGCAATGTCACAAATGGATGGGCTAGTTCGGCTGTCATTCGGCTAAATTTGGCTAAAATTTGGGCTTGTTTAGATGAGGATACCACGTCTAAGTTGGTCCATGCATTCGTGACATCCCGACTTGACTTCTGTAACTCACTGCTTGCTGGCCTACCGGCATGTGCAATCAGGCGATTACATCTTGTGCACAACTCTGCAGCTAGGCTTGTCTGTCGTGAACGTCGCAGTTGCCACATCACACCACTTCTCGCCGACCTGTACTGGCTACCAGTCAAGCAACGGATCGACTTCAAAGTTTTGTCGCTCACTTTTAGGTCTCTTCATTCCTTGGCTCCAGCCTATCTCTCAGATCTACTCCCCCACCAGGCCAAGCATTGTACCACCCGCTTTTCGGAATCCAACAGTATACCAATACCTCGTACAAACCTCAAATCCTTTGGAGACCGTGCATTTAGTTTCTGTGCTCCCAAATTCGTCCTTCATGTGCTTATGCATGCTGTGCACTGTGCATGCTGCCACTAACCACATTTGCATGCTGACACTGTGCATGTCACCCCTAACCACGTTGTTCACGTTTATCAAGCATGATATTACTCACGATTCAATCGCGTTTCCCTTTGCAGCAAATGTTAAGTTCCTAGGAAGAGATTGGGTTCTCTGAGGGTGCTTTTCAAGTGCATTATTATTATTACTATTATTATTATTATTATACTCTTATAGAAGGCCTGATTTGTGGCGATGTTCTTTAGCAGATAGTATACTGACTTGACTGTGGAAGAAAGGTACTCATCAAATGACAAGTCGTTTTGTAATAGTACACCTCGATTATGGGCTGACTTCTCGGGAGTGAACGAATGCTAGCTGAACGAATTTTGAGGGTTTGGTCTTCCAAGTTTCAGATGTTACTCGTTTTGCTGTTGGTTGGTTTTATAGTCCTAACGCTAACATAGACCACTCTGTCCGTGAAGTCGTGCTGCATCCCCTGAACAGATGTTACTTACGAATGGTAGCAAGGCGAAAGGTATGTTAGCTCTTTAGTCATGCAGCAGCTAGTGATCACAGAAATAGCTTGGAGGCCAAAACCAAAGAAACGAACCTTAAAAAGCTGACAGGTAATCTCTTGTCTGTCGATGTACTTTTATGTTCGTGGCTCTAGATCTCTCTTTTGAGGTCCAGCTCACTCCTGTAGCCAGCCCTGGGCACTATGTAGGGATCATGCTTATGCTTCCGGATCTTGTTTATCTAAACTTGGGTTCTTTGAATTAGAGCCGAACTCGTAGGACTGTCTTTTAGGGAGAAATTTCAAATCTTGCCCAGGCAGAGCGGTGGCAGATGCTTTTAGAGGAACTTCAGACTCCCCTCTCCCCAGTGAAAGGCTGTTACTAAACTTATCTGGAGCCAATTGCAGTGTTTTTGTATTAACAGTGCTTGTGCCACCAGATTATGCTGCCAGTCGAGCAATCGTGCTGGGGAGACTATATGCCTGCCTTCTGCTATTTGCATATGGCTGCTGAGCTATGATACTGCGTTGCCTACATCCTGCTCCCGGTCTCGACCTGATCAGTGAGACGTTCACGCTTTTCGACTCCTTTAGGGGAGAAGAACTTTGTTTGCCCGGTATGTGAGAAACGTTTCATGCGGAGCGATCATCTGAATAAGCATGCCAAGCGTCATCCTAACTTCCATCCGGATATGCTGCTCATGAAAAAGAAAATCACTCCATACCCGGCTCCACTGGCAGCCACTGCAGCAGCTGCTGCTGTTGCTGCGGCTGCTGCTGCCGTTGCCGTGACCACTCCGGCGCCTCTGTCAGCTGCTTGCCTTTAGCCGGCTTCTGCTGAGGTCGCTCATACCTAAAGGCTCTCATCAAACCGATCGTAGGCCATCACATGGTTCGTCACAGTGGCATAGCTTGTACGTGCATGACCATTACACTCTCCAGATACATTGCTTTTGGCTGTCTGGTGCTCGAGCAATTTCTGAATATGTATTGCCAATTGGAAGAGCTAAGCAGGCTGGCATTGCCATCTTATCCGATAATGGCTTCGAGTACAATGATTCGCTTTCGGTGCCGAGGTACTGGCCCTGTGCACGAGAAGATGCAACTGCTAATAGACTGATGGTGTATGCTGTACTAGATTCTCGATGTATTAGTGAGAGTTGTGCTTATCGGACCTGTCCTAGCGTTTCTCTTGCATCAATGGAGGATAGGCACCGATGTGGCTCAGCTGGAAATGTGGCATGCACATTTCTAGGTGACTTGTGCAGCCGTGCTACTCTGCTGAGACCCAAGTTGTAACTAGGTAGAATCTCACACGTGGGCTGATCCACACTCATCGCCTGTTGCCGGATGACTGTGAGTTGAACTGTTTACTTTTTACTACATTCTGTGTAAATTTCCACTCTGTTTCCTCGTTTCCGTGTTTGCTGTTATGAAAGAAAGTATTTATTGTTTATAATCAGGATGATAGGGTCACTACTTGCAGTGCCGTATTTATTTGTTTGTAATCACGAAAGGTAGTGTTGCCAGATTTGGCAACTTTCACGGTGCTGCCTTGATGTGTCACTATGATTTTGGAACATGCAATAAATACTGTGACTGAACCTCAGCATGAGTAATTTGCACGGAGTAAATGTTTTGTAGATCTGTGTGCAATCATCATCTTTATATGTACAGGTGTGATAATAAGGCATTTTTATAGCACCCTCAACAAACCTAATCTCTCTCTAGGCACTTTATATATTCTGCAAAAGAAGCATGATGGAATGGTTAGTGGTTGCATGCTCAACGTTAACAAGCATAATATGTTTAGAGGTGTCATACTCAGGGTCAGCATGCAAATATGGTTAATGGCAGCATGCACAGTGTCAGCACGCATAAGCTCACAAAGGGCGAATCACACAGACCTGCTAAATGCTGTGATAAATAGATGCGTTTTAGCTTTTTTGAAATATGATCAAGTCAGTGGATGTCGTGACGCCAACTCGGAAGTGAGTTCCAGGCTTTGGGAGCATGTTTACTAATACTCTATACAATTACTCAATAATGTAATGTATGCATAGATTGCCTGGCAACACAATTCACCAAACCATAGGGTTTGCATGCTCCAGCGATATTTATAACAAAACAGTTAAATCAGCTAATATGTTTTAAAATTGTGCATGTTACCATTTGTTGCTCTTACTGGGTACAAAATTATGCGAAATGACCATATTTTACAGTCTCTGGGACCACTTTCGGCTACTGACATTGTCACCGTTTCTCGGTGGATGTTATTTGCTAATGGCAATAATGATAGCACCCTCAGAGACCTTATTCTCTTTTTAGGCACCTTACGTATACTGTAAAAAAAAGCATGGCAGTAATGGTTAGTGGTAACATGCTTGGTGTTAGCTTGCTTATTATGGTTACTGGTTAACAGACACGGCGTCAACAGACATAATGTGGTATGTGTAACATGCACTGTTTTAGCACGAACGAGCACACACGGGAAATCACGAGGACCTAGCCATGCTTCAAGAACAGGTGCGTTTTTAGCTTCTCTTTTTAATGTCGTCAAGTCCGGGATGTCATGACGTCAGTCGGGTGTGAGATCCAGGCATTGGGAACATACGAACTAAAGGCACGGTCTCTAAAGGGTTTGACGTTGGTTCGAGACATAGCTAAACGATTTGTCAGACGAGTGAGTGGTTCGGTGCCTAGCCTGATTAGGAAGTAGTTCTGATAGGCACGAGCCAGAGAATGAAAGGACCCAATAGTGAGGTACCGTCGGGATACTGAAAAGTAATCAATTAGACCGGGGAGCGAGCCAGGTAGGAAACGCTCGACCGGACAGAGTGTTTATACCAAGCAGCGTCATCCTCTCTGAAAATGTATCTCAGCAACTATTTGGCATTTTTCTGAAATCATCTTGAGTTTGAATCATGCTAATTTAAGCATGCGCAACCGTAGGCTTGACATGGTTCGAAAAGACGCAAGAAATCACAGGCCGGTCTTGATGAAGGCAAGGGAAAACCATCCGACAGCATTTTCAGATAAAAAAGGAATGCGTCTTTCAAATTTTTTCTAGGTCTTAACTCCACCGCTTTGCCAAATGCAAGCACTAAATGAAACTACCTTCCCATAGTTTCGGTGAACTCTTATGACCCATTCAGGTCACAAATGATTTTAGCGAATCAGGTGTTTACCAAGACTTCTAAAGCAGTTATCTGTATTGCCGAGCTGGTTTGGTCCAGCGGTTAAGGTGCTCGCCCCGACCCATGTCTGGCTGAGGTCGTGGGCTCGGCCCCGAGGCATATGTGAAGCGCCTAAATAGAGATTAAGTTCTCTTGGGGCGCTATACAAATGAATATATATATATATATATATATATATATATAACAGCAGTTTCAGATTTGTTTCCAGGGTGTGGATTTTTCGGGCAAGTACATCCACACCCTGTGTACGATGCATTCAGTCGCAAGTCAATAACTAGAGAGTTGGACCACTCGCTTTGTTAAGCAAATCTTGCAAATTGCTTAGGGTCTGACTGGCAAGACTAAAGCTTGCGAAAAAAGAAGCCCTGGCATCCACGTGCATAAATACAGAATAGTTTTTGGACTGGGTAAGATCAGTGCCTGTGTTCTTAAAGTAGCGTTCGCGTCTACGCATTAAAAAAACGCGTTTTTCGAAGCTTATTTAGTAAACGGATAAGCACTACACTTGGGTACCTTACACCGAGAGCCTTTAGGGAAAGCTCTGAAGCTGCATAGAAAATATGGTCAGCGGTAAGGGCTCGGCGACCGTAGCCGTCGACCTTACCGTTCGACGGTCGAGTCACTAACATACGACGAGGAACTGCTAAGCAGCTAGAGGCAGCCGAAATAGCTGTACACCGTTGGCTTTCTGCCAACCCAGGTTCTAAAGATCTAATGGTGGAGAAACCATGGACCACTTTTGCTGGAATGCTTCACCAAAATTCAAAGATCGGCAGAATACCAAAAATCTCAAATTTTCTTTTAAGAGATTGGAAGGCCATCATTTTCTGCATCGTTGTTGAAGGGTTTGTTTCAAAGGTAAAAAAAAGGTCAAATTTGGCTGAATTTGAAGCATCATTTAAGTAGCGGCAGAAAGGCCTTAGCGGCTCTAACTCTTGAGGGGTTGAACATTGGCACCATAAGGATTGCCTGTTGCATGACTCGATCCCACGACCGCTGGGTCGCGAATAGCGAGCATCTTACCCGTAGGCTACGACCGAGGGGTATCGGGTGATTGGAAGAAATACAATACCCGCACGGTATACGTCGCCTTCACTTTTCGAGCGTATTAGTGACACCGAAACGGAGATTTCTAGACGGCAGTGGAGAAATTGTGGCCTGTTTATAGCAAGTTGATATTTATGGTCTGGGGGATCGCGATGTGGCCCGTTTATGGCCAGTCGACGTGTATGGCCTTCGTGATCGTATTTCGACCGGTTTATGGCCAATTGATAGACCTTTATGACCGGGGACCGAGATTAGCCTGGATAGAGTGAGAGCCCACCGAGTGTGGAGTATGGACGTGCAGGTTTTGGTGGACGTGCTGTTGGGAGAAATACATAGCTACGGTACCATCGTGTGGTCGTGTTATAATAAATATGCCTAGTGGAGTTTATGACTTTGCCGTGGGTTTATGGGGAAATTATTTTATGAGTATATGGGCCTTGCCAGTGCATGGGAAATAGTTTTATTAGGGTGAATCACGGCCTGCAGAGGCGGACAGATAACGAAGTCTGCCTGGCGAACCTCGGGTTTCGGACTCGGATCTGACAGTATTGCGTCAGCAGTACGTTTCGGACGCCATTTCCGGGTGGGAAGCCGTGTGGTCCATGTTCCTGAACCGGTTGTCGCAGGTAGTCCCCAGCGGCACCGGCGGGGCAGGGCTCCTTCTAATGTAATGTTCTAGATTCTAACATTTTAATACACACACACACACACACACACACACACACACACACACACACACACACACACACATATATATAATACATTTGATATAGCGCCCTCAGAGAACTAAATTTCTTTATAGGCACTTTAAATTTGCTGCAAAGGAAGCACGGTCGAATGGTTAGTGCTCATTTAGCCAGTGCATTTGGCTGAAATCATATTTCAGAAATAAACCTATGCTCCCAGATAGATCGCGCAATTTCATACTCTTGAGGATTAATCGAATCGATTCATCAAAAAGCCAAAAGTCAACTAATTGGCAATTGATAAAGTTCAATTCCATCGAGCTTTCTTAGCTGCTCCAGCGAGTAACTCTATACGACCAAATGTAAGGGCAGCTATGTCTACGTACAGTTCAACGTCAATTTTGCCTTAACAGTTTTCTGAAGCCAGCTCAGTGATATATTACTTTCTGAGGGAGTATTAAAGATGTTTTTACTTACTGTGACCTAATTAAGTTTCAGGTGTTTTTGCCTCATTGCCCAATAATATATATATATATATATATATATATATATATATATATATATATATATACATGTATAATTGTCTTCCTGCAAGTAATCGCTCTCAAAGATCATCACACAATGATTGGGATAGTGTGATACCGGCTACCATGTGGTAGCTCTCAACGGACCTCGTAGCCTCTCACTCCATCCGTCTAATGCAATCCAGTCAAGCTGTCTTATCCCTTCTTTGTGGTAAGAGCGACAGCTTATCGGAACATATAGTAGAATATTTAACATTATAGCTTTGTTCAGTTCAGGCATTCTGATAATTGATAGCTTATATAGAGACAGCCAAGGAAAGAGACCACTTTGTTAGAATGCGGTTAGAATGCTTCCTACCTAAAACAGCTTCTCGGAAAAGTGGGAATGCACTGCTAATGGCAGCTAATACTGCCGATTTAAGTGTCTTTTGGTGCTGAAGCTACCATTCGTGCACAGAAACAAATGAATATAAGATCCCATGCTTAATGTTCTAAGTGAACTTTCTAGCAGATACAACTATCTAGTACGTCGACATGACAGTAACGAGCCTGCCCTAGTTAGAAATATATCGCGTACCCCATTGTAGTTAATAATAATAATGCACTTGATAAAGCACCCTCAGAGAACTCAATCTCGTTCTAGGCGCTTTACATTTGCTGCAAAGGGAACCGCGATTGAACGGTGAGTAAAATCATGCTTGATAAACATGAATAACATGGTTAGGGGTGACATGCACAGGGTCAGCATGCAAATGTGGTTAGTGGCAGCATGCAGTGTCAGCACGCATAAGCACGTGAAGGACGATTCACAGGGACCCACTAAATGCTGTCCTAAATAGGTGTTTTTAAGTTCTTTTTAAATGTGGTCAAGTCAGGGGATGTTCTGACGCAAGTCGGGATGGAGTTCCAGGCTTTGGGAGCATACGAGCTAAATGCATGGTCTCCGTCGATTTGAGGTTTGTACGAGGTATTGGTATACTGTTGGATTCTGAAAAGCGGGTGGTACGATGCTTGGCCTGGTGGGGGAGTAGATCTGAAAGATAGGTTGGAGCCATAGAATGAAGTGACCTAAAAGTGAGCGACAAAACTTTGAAGTCGATCCGTTGCTTGACTGGTAGCCAGTACAGGTCGGCGAGAAGTGGTGTGATGTGGCAACTGCGACGCTCACGACAGACAAGCCTAGCTATGGAGTTTTGCACAAGATGTAATCGCCTGATTGCACATGCCGGTAGGCCAGCAAGCAGTGAGTAACAGAAGTCAAGTCGGGATGTCACGAATGCATGGACCAACTTAGATGTGGTATCCTTATCTAACTAAACAAGCCCGAATTTTAGCAATGTTATGTAGCTGAAAGTAGGCAGACTTGATTGTGGAGCTTATGTGGTCGTCTAACGAGAGGTCACTTAGGAGCATGACACCTAGATTTCGGGCTGATTCAACAGGAGATATGCTGGCAGAGCCAACCATGAGCGTCAGCCTTTCCAATTTCTGAATCACACTGGGTTTGACCATAACTGGTAAGTTAGTTTTATCATCTAGTTCACAAAGCTAAGAAGCCAGGGTAGTTTTCAATTGCCTCTCGGTGCACAATCAGTTGCAAACAGCTGTGCACCATAAACAATTTATAGGGAATGTCACCTCTTGCAAAATCCAATTGCTAGTTTTGTACTGTACCACCATTAATTTCGACAGATTACTCATTTAGATGGGTCATACCTGCTATATTCCACGGTAGTCACACTGTCAGCAAAACTCAAGACTCTTGGATACTAAAATCGTTAGCACTATGCTAACTTTTCTCACGTGCCTTGATAGCTATGACCGCTCCAAGGGTTCGAGCTGAGAGATTTACTCATTTATTATCAGCACGAAATATCCAATTGTAACGCCATTGGCAGCCCGACATCTTATTCACCATTATCCGATGGCTAGGAAGTAATAAGCAGAAAGTAGGGGTTCCGCGGTCGTAAGTTCGGCCTCTTACCAAAGCCTGGAACTCCCTCCCGACCTGCGTCAGAACATCCCCTGACCTGACCACGTTTAAAAAGAACCTAAAAACACCTATTTAGGACAGCATTTAGTGGGTCCCAATGATTCGTCCTTCACGTGCTTATGCGTGCTGACATTGTGCATGCTGCCACTAACCACATTTGCATGCTGACCCTGTGCACGTCACCCCTAACCATGTTACTCATTTTGTTTGTTTATCAAGCATGATATTACTCACCATTCAATTGCATTTCCCTTTGCAGCAAATGTAAAGCGCCTAGAGAGAGATTAAGTTCTCTGAGGGCGCTTTATCAAGTGCATTATTATTATAATTATTATTATTACATTATCTATGGGACGCTTCAGGCTAAATCCAAACGTTTCAATGTGCTGCTGAGAATTACTAGACAAGACAGATCGATTTAAGGTGCCCCAAAACGTCGTCGGAGGCTGTGGCCTCAAGAGCAGAAAAAAAACTTCAAGTGCCTGAGAGCTTAGTTGCTCATCCAATTTATGAATTATATATCCAATTTGATAGACAGTAGCTATGGGCTGCAGGCAAGAGCACTAGTCGCACTAGCGTATGTCGGCTAGTTAGTCAGCAAAGCTTAATGTCAGCACTGGAAGTAAAGATGCATAGCTAAAGCTCTAGACCTGCGAACCATTGTCACGCGATACAGTTAGTTACCATTCTGCTGGTTGACAATAAAAAAAATGGGTCAACAGCTGCCCAATTACGGTTTTCCGTCTGTTCTCAGATAGAACGTCGTGCTGCCCAGTCAAAACTCCAACTCGGCAACCCTGCTAACTCACCCTCACATAGCTGATCATTTGTACAAGCACATCTCATCCAACTAGCTTTTGTGCTCAGCATAAAGCCAACTGTGCACGGTGATGATTCACTGCATCGTGCAGCCGCCCACGACAACATTGATCGGGCCAACCTGCAACGTGCCCACTCTGCTCACGATGCAGCACACTACAATAGTAACTAAGGCGAATAAACAACAAAAGGGACAGAAAAGAGTTTCTACAAGTGTCACCGTCGAGTTTAATAAAACCCATGTTGGATTGTGCCTGCATACTGGTGGGCAATCAAAAGATGCACGAGTATGAAAACGTTTAATGCACGTCCATGTGCTTAGCTAGCTTTCTGACTACGGCTTATAAACAATATATGTTATAATCAGGTTTTTAATAGCCCTGATCAAATTTTACAGCCCTGCTTGCTACATTCGGGTTTGCACAAAAGTCCCGATAATTATAACACCATACAGCTGGCACAGGAAGGTAAGTAGTAGTGCAACAGCAATTACAAATGCATAATAATTCACTTACATGGATAAATTTAAGTTTCTCTAATGTCATGACTGCAATTTTTATGTTAAGTATCAGCTTTAAAAACATATATAATAATTGGAAAGTATATAAATGCTCCCAAACACGAAGCTACTAAAACTTGGAGAGGATAATTCCTTGCAGCTCAGAAACAGCCACACTAGAATGACAATATCTACACAAGCAGCCGACAAGCACCAGTTGGATCAATATTAATAAGGTTATCAGGCAGTCGTCGCTTGCTTGGAATTCTGCTAGCAAGAATCGTTGGCTGCTTTGCATAGGGTTCCTCCTGTCTTGGCAAGTATTTCGTTGATATCAAGAGCTTCTCCTGAAAACAGTGCGTCGCTCTTCACTTGGCTGGTGCAGGCAGCAGCCAGAAAGAGTAAAATTCATCACAACCTCGTCCAACCTACCCGACTTGATTCCATAGCCCCTTTCAAGACCGTAAGGATTAGACGGTGTAGTGCACGTCATTTTTGATTCTTTGCGTAGACATTTATCGATTTCGACACTACTGAAGAACGCAACAGACTGCAAAAAAGTCGTGACAACATTCGTTCGGCACGCCGAGAATAGTTCACAGGGTCATTTGATGAGTGTTGACACGATCGTAACTATATAGGCCACATGTAAAGTAAACATGTAACCACCATAAAATAGCAAATCTGGCATTTTATTGAGGTGGTGTATTCTGTTACTGGGTCCTCCTGACGTCATAGCAACCGAAAGGACAATTATCAGACCTAGGCACACCAAGGAGACACCATGCTTTATAGTTAATACTCGTTTATTTTTATGATTTATACCTGATGCGCGATTATTATTGCATAAGCAAGCATATGTGGACACCAGAAGCAAGCAGCTCAAAGCTGGAAATTGTGATCTTGGTTAATCAATAACTTTCTGACAACAGCACGGAAGAAAAAATGGTAGATTTGCCAATGATCTTATTTATAATGATGGCTCAGTGCACTTCACTGTCTTCTGTTTTGTCACTGTTATTCACTTGACTGATGTCAAATGAAATGTTTCGTTTAGTATGCACAGTGGGTTAGCCAAAGCAGGAATAATGGAACAAGAGAGCAGATTATGCTGTGATACTGCTGTGGTGCCACATCATCTTCGAGGCAACACCCAAGTTGCACGAGATAGCAGAATACACTCAAAAAATAAGGGTGGTATATATAAGTACCTTTTTAACCCAAAATTCGGCAAGCCAATTCAAAGCAGATGCCTACTTGCATACGAATGAGCCACAAGGCAACAAACCAATTGAAAATAACTAAAGTGGAACGATTGTGTATACACTCAGTGGCAACAAGATCCGCACACCCACTTATTCTCAGTTTTGGGCTTGCCAGACCACAAACCACAACCACGAAGCATCTGGCAACTACGGCCAGCTGAAAGTTATCCTATCCACACGCGATTCACTATTATAATCTCGACTTCTTTAACTTACTGCTTGCTAATTTACCAGCCTGTGCAATCAGGTGCTTAGAGTTAGTGCCAAGCCGTGATGGTCGACTAAGTAAAGCAGTTGTTTTTTACGACCTCGATCCCGAGGTCGTGGTCCGAATCGTGTGGTGGGTGATCCTTTATCGCCGCTGCTAGCAGTGGTGATGGCCGTAAGGGCTCTTCTGTCGCTATACAAAAGAGGCTGTTAAATCAGCTAGCATTTATTTATTTTTTAAACACTGCAGCTAGGTTTGTCTGTCTAGAGCAGCGCAGTTACCACATCAAACCACTCCTCACCGACCTGGACTCCCAAATCAAGTAGCGTATCGACTTCAAGGTTTTGTCACTCACTGCTGGATCCCTTTCTTCTCTGGCTCCAGCCTACCTATCAGAACTCCCCCACCGGGCTAGGCATCGTACCCCTGTTCTGACTCAACTTGTTTAGCTGTACCTCGTACGAACCCCAGATCCCTTGGAGACCGTGCCTTTAGTTTTTATGCTCCCAAGCCTGGAACTCAATGGGTCCTTGCGATTCGTCCTTTGGGTGCTTCTGCGTGCTGACACTGTATGCTGCCACCAACCATATTTGCATGTTGACCCTGTGCATGTCACCTCTAACCACTGTCGGATTTTCATCTAGGGGGCAAGACCTGCAAAATGTTTATGTATGTGGAGGCAAGACCGACAAGATGTTAAGGTAGGCAGGACCAGACCACCAATTAATAAAAAATTACAGCATACAAAATCAAAGTGTTTATTCGAAATGACTTCAGCAGCAGCTCATTAAGAGATGAATTAAAGCATACATTCTTTGTTGGTGATAGTCTCGGGCGTAGTGATAGCGGGTGCCCCCCACCTCCTGTCTCTGCCACTGCACCTAACCATGTTATGCTTACTGACATTGTGCATGTTAATATTAATCATTTGATCAGGCTTCCCTGACAGCATATGTAAAGTGCGTAGAAAGAGATTGTTCTCTGAGAGTGCTATACAAATGTACACTAGACAAGAGAACTTGGGCAACTTCTTCCCGGTCTCCCTTTTACCGTTCCTATCAAAGACACTGGAACGAGTCCTGGCAGACCAGCCGAACTCATATATTGAAACTTCAAATCTGCTAGTAAGTTCCAGTCTGGTTTTGGAGCTAATCACTTCACAGTCAGCATTGCTTCGGGTGTATAGCGACCTACTAGGAATGCAGACTTCGGTACAGTACCTGCTTGTTTTGCTCAATCTTTCGGCAGCTTTTGATCCTATCGATCACCAATTCTTCTTCTTGAGCGCCTCGCATCTCGCCTGGGCACCACTGGCACTGCACTGCAATGGTTCAGGTCCTATCTCTGTGGGAGACTCCAGAGTATCGATGTGGGTGGGCACAGATCATTCGAGGAACCTCTGAAATATGGAGTATCTGAGGGCTCCGTACTCGGTTCCTTTCTTTTCACGGTTTATACTTCACCTCATCTTGCCGATGTGACTGCCAAGCACAATCTGGGCTCTCACTTCTATGCAGATGACACTCAGTTGTACCTTTGCTTTGATCCCTCCCAGCCCTTCAGGACGTCGAGTTCTCTCAACTCATTGTTGCATGTGTTGATGACATTCACACATGGATGGCAGCAAACTTTCTTAAATTGAATGACGATAAAACCAACTTACTAGTTATGGGCAAACCAGGTGTGATTCAGAAATAGGAAAGGCTGACGCTTACAATCGGCTCTGCCAGCATATCTCCTGTAGAATCTGCACAAAATCTAGGTGTCATATTCCAAAGTGACCTTTCATGAGACGAACACATCAGCTCCACAGTCAAGTCTGTCTCCCGTGGCAAGTCTGCCTTTCAGCTACGTAACGTTGCTAAAATTCGGGCTTGCTTAGACAGGGATACCACATCTAAATTGGTCCATCCATTTGTGACTGTGATCCTGTCTCAACTTTTGTAACTCACTGCTTGCTGGTCTACCGGCCTGTGCAATCAGGTGCTTACAGCATGAGCACAACTCTGCAGTTAGGCTTGTCTGTCTTGTGCATCGTAGCTGCCACATCACACCACTGATAGCTTATCTGCACTGGCTTCCAGTCAAGAAACGCAGTCACCACTTTTAGGTAACTTCATCCTTTGGCTCCAGCCTACCTATCAGGTCTACTACCCCACCAGGCTAAGCATAGTACCACCTGCTTTTCGGAATCTAATCGTTTACCTATACCTCATACGCACCCCTCAAATCCTTTGGAGACCGTGCCTTTAGTTCTTATGCTCCCAAAGCCCGGAACTCACTTCCGACTTAAGGCTTATCTCCTGACTTGATAACATTTAAAAAAAAACTAAAGACACACCTATTTATCACAGTATTCAGTGGGTCCATGTGATTTGTCCTTTACATGCTTATGTGTGCTGACACTGTGCAGGCTGCCACTAACCAAACTTGCATGCTGACCCTGCGCATGTCACTCCTAACCATGTTATTCTTGTTCGATCGTTCATTCTTTGCAGCAAATACAAAGTGCCTAAAAAGAGATTGAGCTCTCCGAGGTTGCTATATCAAATGAATTATTATTATATTATTATTATTATTGTCCCAGTACATAAGCAAGGGTGGCTGCAATTGTCCTACTCAGAGGCTAATTACAAAAATCCTACCATCACATCGTCTTAGCCAGAAGAATTGCAATTTCTAAAGGTAATACTCTATTTCGGTTTCCCCATAATTAAAAGTCAACCTGATTGCATTTCCGTGCACTCACTTATACAATATCAATACTCGCGGGTTCGCCAGGTGTGGCTGCAAATTGCTGACGAAAAATACTGTAGGGACTATGTTAAGATGCTTACATTGCTGCATCTACCAGGCCATAGAAGTTGTGAGATTGGACGACGGCTTCAGGTTAGCAAATTCACCATAACATCAACAAATAAACTAGGGCTGGATCGATGGTCCGAGTACATGGATCTGGCTGGCTGAAAAAGATCAATGCCAAGAGTGATAGGCTCATTTAGATAGTAGATGTGCAGAATAGAACTGCCACATTTCCTGACCTTGTACAGTCATACAAGGATGCTACAGGGATCGATATTAGTACTCACTAAGAGTGGCATCTTCCGATGGATTGTAATGTAATGTAATGTATCTCCGTCAGTAACTCCACAAAGTCATAAAGACCATGTGGGTGTTACACAGGAGAGCTTTGTATAGCGCACTCACAGCCTAAGCGGCTTTCGGTACGCATTCGGTAGCCAACAGACTTCGTCTCACGCAACAGAGAGAAAGTGCGAAGCATAGCAGAGTTAGGAGAGCAGTTGAGGTAGTGAGTAGCATAGAAGTAGCAGTTCAGGACCGCTAAAAAAGATGTGCCATAGTCGGCAGTTGGAGAGTAGATGTCGTTGTGTAAGAATTGTGGAAGCGAGTTCCACAGTCTAGGACCTGCAGAGCTAAAGCTTCTGTCGCCAACTGTCTTTAAGCGGAGGAATGGGACAGCTAACTTATTGTCCACACAGGACCTGAGGGCGCGAACAGGCTGAAACTGATGCAGCAGTTCAGCTAGGTACGAAGGAGCCAAGCCGTGGCGGGCCTTGTGGGTCAGCGTAAGAACTTTGCTCTGTATCCTTTGCTCAACCGGCAACCATCCTAGCTCTTTCAGCAGAGGTGACACGTGCTCAAACCGCTGGGACTTGAAGACCAGCCTTGCAGCCATATTCATAGCCCGCTGTAGTGGCATAATAGCTTTCTTTGGTAGCCCAGCCAAAAGGGAACTACAATAATCAAGCCGAGACAGAACTAAAGAGCTAGTTAAATTTTTTACAAGCCACTGTGGGAGACAGCTTCTAATCTTGGATAGGGATCGGATGTGATGGCTAGCTGTAGGGGCAGTCTTCTGAATGAAGCTTTTGAAATTGAGGCAGCTGTCGGACACGACACCTAGATTACGAGCACGTGGTGAAGGTCGCACAATAGCATCACCTATTAGAACAGCAAAGCCTTTTAATCCAGCCACACGCTTAGGGTGTCCTATGAGCAACAGTTCGGTTTTATCGTCATTTAATTTCAGGAAGTTTTCCGACATCCAGGATCGAATATCGGCAAGGCAAGCATTCAGTTTCTCAGTTGCTGCAGCAGATTCCGACGGTTTAAATGATAAATACAACTGAGTATCGTCAGCATAGAAGTGATATCCTATTCCATGGGCCTTAATCACTTTTTCCAGAGGTTGTGTATAAATGGAGAACAGCAAGGGACCGAGTACAGACCCTTAAGGGACTCCACAGGTGACCCTTCTCATGTCTAAGACCTGACCCCCACACGACACGGATTGAACACGATCAGACAAGTATGATTTAAACCACGCCAGTGCTTCGTCTGCCAGACCGATCGTTGTTCTCAATCGTTCAAGCAGAACTTCGTGATCAATGGTGTCGAAGGCAGCAGACAGATCTAGCAGAGCTAGGGCAGTGACATTCCCGTCGTCGTTGCCACGTAGAATGTCACTGTTAACAAGGAGGAGAGCAGTTTCAGTATAGTGCTGCCTCTTGAAACCTGATTGAAATGTTTCTGACATTCCATTATTTTCAATATATTCAACTAGCTGCTTAGCAACATTTTTTTCAAGAATCTTTGATAAAAACAGAAGAAGGGAAACTGGACGATAGTTTGCTAGGACCTCTGTGTCTAATCCAGGCTATTTAAGAATAGGTCTAACGATTGCCGATTTGAAGGACTTGGGGACGACCCCTTTTCCCAAAGAAGCATTACAAATCTTGGTTATGGCAGGGCTAAGTTGGTCTGCAAGTGAAGACCACAGAGATGAAGGTATAGGGTCTTCAGGAGACGAGCTCTTTTTGCTAGACCTTATTAAGGTAGCCACATCACAGGCAGAAACATCGGAGAACCTTTTAAGAAAGGTCACAGGTTGAGGAACGGCGATTGCTTTGGTCGGAGGGGGCTTAATGGAGGCACGAATGTGCACAATTTTTTCAGTAAAGAAGGCTGACAACTTTTCGGCTGAGCCCTTAATATCTGGGGAGTCAGACCTCACAGCATTGGCCAGTAAATGGTTTACTGTCTTATAAATCTGTTTAGTATCCGACTGGCAGGAATTCAGCTTTCTAATGAAAAAAGAAGCCTTGGCTTTTTTAAGCTTTCGGGTGTAAACTCGAAAGAAGTCTTTAAAATTGACTAGGTCTGCCTCAGACCCCGATAACGCTTCTCTTCAGGTGCTGTCATAGAGCAAACCACTTATGGTGGGCCCACGACCATGCCTACTGGACAGACGACGGCCGAAATGAGGCTTTTATGGACAGACAAAAAAGTTTGCAATATTTGGTAATGGAGAAAGTGCCGAGTAAGGCTTAGCCAAAGGAAAGATGACGAGTACAGGCATGACTGCCTTCAACCTACTCAAATTTGGTGGCAAATCTGTGATGGTTGGGGGCTGCTTTGCAGCAAAAGTTGTTCGAGCTTGGCATCAGATCGAATGTTAAACGGCCCCACATATGTACCGCCAGGTGGGAAATGAAGTTGAATTGCGTAGCACAAAAACTCTGCTGGGATACATTTGGCAAGAGATAACAAAACCCAGGAGCTCATTGCCAGGTCAGTAAAGCAATTTTTGACGAGTCAGGTGTGGTGCGGATGCACAGCATGCCCGGACTATATGTCTGGCCAGACAAGAGAGGTCTTAATGAATCATGTGGGGGCGACATCACAAGAAGTCCTTACATACCAACAGTATGTCAGTTTCGGAGTTGTCAATAAGTATTTCGCATGCTGTGCTCAGCTTTGCTATGCCTAGCATCGTAGAAAATTCACTTATTACCCGGACAGAGTATCAGCCACAGCAACTGCGGCCACGGATTTTTTTGCGACTGAGTGCAAGCACTCAACGCGAGAGAGAGAGAGAGAGAGAGAGTTGAAAAGCATCCCACATGCAGCCTGTCCGAGATCTAACGTCGAGTGAACTTTGTCGCATGACTGCCTTCAACCTACTCAAATTCGGTGGCAAATCTGTGATGGTTGGGGCTGCTTTGCAGCAAAAGTTGTTCGAGCTTGGCATCAGATCGAATGCTAGACGGACCCACATATGTACGCAACTACGTCTTGTGTGTAGGCTACGATGTTGAGCGAACTGACAATTAACCGAGGGCCGTGCCACAGAGAAAGAACATTGGGCGCAGAGACCCGGACTTCGGCTAAGTGGTCCTGACATGTAATGTAATGTATCTCCGTCTGTAACTCCACAAAGTCATAAAGACCATGTGGGTGTTACGCAGGAGAGTTTTGCATAGTGCACTCACAGCCTAAGCGGCTTTCGGTACACATTTGGTAGCCAACGGACATCGTCTCACGCAACAAAGAGAAAGTGGGAAGCATAGCAGAGTCAGGAGAGCAGCATGGAAGTAGCAGCTCAGGACCGCTGAAAAGGATGCGCCATAGTCGGCAGCAGGAGAGTAGTTGTTGTCGTTGCGTAAGAATTGTGGAAGCGAGCTCTCCACATGTTCAGCTCATGCGGCGGCCGTGCTTAGCACAATCGGCAGTCGGTAACGTCACTCACAAGTAGGCACAGACGATAAGAAAGCCTCTACTTAATCGCTGCTGGGTGGAGAGGCAGTGGGCAGGGCAGCCGAGCCGATAAGGCTAGCAGGCAGGCAGACAGGCAGGACTTCAGGGGAAACTTCTCGTGCCCCGCCCACAGAGGTGGTCGACTGGCAGTAGAGCAGCCGTCCGGAAGCCGAGCAGCAGGCCAAGTGGGTGGGTGGAGTGGGATGAGGACGGCAGCAGCATTGCTTGCCCGCCCATGGACAGGTTTTGTTTTGAGGTCATGAATGACGTGATGCTCACTTGGCAGGCGTTTGTTGCATCTAAATGCAGAGCCTGGTGGGGCGTGGTGAGCAGGCGAACTCTGTGCACTGCTACGGAGAAGAGGGAAAAGAAACTCAGCACTGCAGTCCAGCAGCCGTCGCCACGACGGGGGGGGGGGGCGCGGCGGCGCGGCGCGCGTGGCGGCGGAGGCGGCCTAGTCACCTGCGGCAGGTTGGTCATGTCCATGCCATGGGCGAACATTGAGCGCGTGAGCAAGTTGGCGATCTGCAGAGCGAGGGCGGCTCGGTATCGATCCTTGGAGCAGACGAGGTAGCGCACTTCGTCATGTATGCTGATGGAGAAGCGGCCGTCGATGTCAAACTCCTCAAAGAGCCAGCGCATGCAGACGATGAGCAGATGCAGGTAGTCGACGGCCGAGCTCTGCACTACCCAGTTGATGCGGCTGGTCATAAACTGCAACGATGGCAAACGACTATGCCACAGCAACGAGTGGCAAGCAGCAGCCGCTGCTGCAGCAGCAGCCGGCGCTGCTTCTAGCCAGCAACGAGTGGTCCCCACGGCCCGCAAAGCGATGCCAAATAGAAACGGCAGATTCCTACGTGGACGCGTCAAGGATTGTGCACTTTTTTTTGGCCACCGATATGGCTGCCAATTATTAAGGGCTGAATGTTTGTCGGTAAAAAGGGAGGGGGAAAAACGACCCACTGCCTTCCCGATTTGTTACGCCCACTACGAGTCGGTCATTTTAGCATGCCCAATGGCTGTCTATTTCGGTAGGCTGTCTATTTCGGTATGTCAAAAGGTCCAGTTAAATGGGCCATTGAGCTTGCATAGACAAAAATTTGAAAGCAATACCTGCAGCTGAAACCAAAGCAGATAAGCAACTGGCAGCTACAAAAATACAGACTGTTTTGCTAAAATCCAAAGTAAAAAAGGAAAAATGGAACGCCAAACACCAAAGAAACACCGACAACTAACTGCCGACAGATGTCAGAATATGTGCAGTGCATTGTCATTGCAGGTACCGGAAAGCAGCGCAATGAAAGTTCACACCTGTGTGCATTTCCAGCATCCACGGTGTGGTGATGTTTCGAACACCGAAGGAACAGGATCGTCGTTAAAATCGCTGATTTGGAGAACTCATTAAAAAACCCACCGAATTATAGACCTCAATCTACGTTTTTCACGAATTACTCATTTGAACGTTGGCACACACAATTAGGAAATAAGCCTGCACAACTTTAAAACTAAATGGTCAGCCGAACTTGCAGCTAAGATAGAACAAAGCTGCTCAAGTCAGTAAGCTTGTAAAATATAGCTCTATGAACAGTAACGTTTAGTGAATTTAATTATCACATTTAATCTTTCCTATTATCGTCTTTGCATTTATTTACTGAAATTTTAGGTGCTCTGCCTGTTGATACTGTTACACAACCATTAAATCAATTGCTTTAGTTTATTTATAACTTGTATGTTCCGAAAACAGCCACGACAAGCCATGTCGGGGACTGAAATATCAGTCTCTTTGAAAAAGTCAGGAATGGTGCAATCAGCACAGAAATTCAATTAACAACTGGCTAATAGCTTACTCGAAGAAGTGCTCAGACAGCAGCAGATGCCGAAGGAATTGGCCTTTAATTATTATCAAGTGCATTATCAAGTGCATTATTATAATCGCTGTCTCCAGAAGGGTGCAAACTAAGGCGGTCACATCGTCCTCCTGGATTTAGAGGGGAGAATCTGCTAGTAGAGACGCCTCAAAGGTCATGCCACTTCAGAGCTTAAAACAACTTTCACCATCGACAGATAGGAATTTTAGTTTGTTGAAGTCAGTCCTTTTAACAAGAAGCTGGTATTTTTCCTGGTTGCTTGACAAGTTAACACCGGTGAAACCAATGTTATGGCTGATTCTTTTCGGGCCTCACATTTCCTGGTTCAGATGACTCACATTAGACGTACGGTAATAACACTATGAAACACAATTTTTGTTCGTAAGTGTAAAGTGTTATTTCCTAATTGCCTGTGCCTCAATAGTACATTAAAATAGTCAGTCCTTTTAACAAGAAGCTGGTATTTTTCCTGGTTGCTTGACAAGTTAACACCGGTGAAACCAATGTTATGGCTGATTCTTTTCGGGCCTCACATTTCCTGGTTCAGATGACTCACATTAGACGTACGGTAATAACACTATGAAACACAATTTTTGTTCGTAAGTGTAAAGTGTTATTTCCTAATTGCCTGTGCCTCAATAGTACATTAAAATAATTGCCCTCACTTCCCAAAAACTTGGCTTCTCCAACTAGGAGTGATAAATTTGATATTTACTTAATTTCCAGAACATTGAACATATAGTAATGGCAGAAAGCCTGGTGCTAAATAAAAACATATTCACATTTTTGTATACAATGTATTGATCATAAGTCATCATACAATTAAATAATAGTGTAATCAAAATACATCAAATTGTCATACAGAGCATAAGATGGATTATTATTCAATGAACCTACCTACCTTTATTGCTGATCCTTAGCTGCAGTCGAGGCATGATATTGACAAGCTGTTTTGAGAATTAATAGCTCACAAATATTAATACCTTCCTTATTAATACTTCTTAGTAATTTAAATTGCCGTAGAAATATACAAGCTAAGAACCCACCAATTCAGTTTACTTGACATGCACAGCTTTGTCTCTGTTACAGACACTGGAAATGTGATAGCTTCCTGTAGCACATGCTTCCAGCCAGAATCAACTTCAAAACGAACAGCATGAATCAAGTTCGTTTCAAATGACCAAGCAATATAAGAAAGAAACATCAGCTCCAACAAAAACGATGGCTATTTTTAAATTAAAACTTTTGCTGATAAGTGCTATTCGTAGGATGGTTTAATTAAAGAAATATTTTATTCATGAACTTATCTTACTGCACCGAACAATACTAGGGGGTGTCGTTTTGATTTTTAAACTTTCGTTAGATGGGACCACCCTAATGTACACCACACATCTTAGGCACAAAACCATCCGATCGTCCTTCCAATGAGCTCCATGGGAGCATCACACTGGTAAATGGTCAAGACTCTCACTTGAGCTATTAAACAATCTGTCTGAGCTATTCTTGTCAACAAATATAATAAACGCCAAGCATTTAACTCGGTACCGAACAGCTATACGAGTGCGTCACTGAACCACTATAGCCCACGATGGGAAGGAAAGTCACTAACCTTATATGCAAGGTTAGTAAGCAAGCATTACAACATCTTCCACTTTATCCGGTAGCATTTAAGATTCGGAAATGAACTTTTACTAAAACTTAAATAATTTAGGATTTTGGTAAGGTACCCACAGTATCCACGATAACCAGTAACACAAAGCAGATGCACAGCACCGTGTATGCACAAGCAGCCGAGAAAGACTGCTCAAAATATTCTTGATCCAACAAAGGATTGTGCTCCTGGCACACTGCTTTGTAGAATGTGTTTAGAGCCTGTTCATTTAGGCAGCAACCTTTTATCAGTCGAGTGTGCATGTCACTCTGGCATCAACTTTTTTTCTTCAAAAAAGACTTAATTAACGGTGCCTGATTAAGAGTGGGGATCTTGGGCATGCCAAATGGAGGAAGATGGCAGCACACAGCATGATGAAAGCCGTACCACTAATATTACTGGCATGCCAATTGCAGTCAAGTTTGGTGTGATCAAGTTGCCAGCATTCATTCTTAAGTACCACAGTTCGAGGGCAAGAAATAGGAGCCACCAAGTATAAAGCAAAGGTCTGCTGATCTAACAGCCCCATTTATGTAGCAGTAGAGCCTTAGCAGCTATCGCGCCCTATTACAGTGGGCAATACAGCATTGCCAACTACAATAGCCGAACTAAACCCGTGACCTGGGTCGTGAAGTAAAAGCACCTTACTGCTGGGCTTAGACCCCGGGGCTATTGACTACGACCTTGACATGGCACCGCAGGTGTACAGCCGAATCACACGAGCATTTAGGGTACTCTGGACCTTTGTAGGTCAGAGGTTTTAATCATGTTATAGATAATTTCTGCAAGTGCAATAGAGTAGAAGCACTTAATTTTCATGCATTTATTTAGAGCCTGAACTCGTGCCTTGTCTTTGAAGATAGTAGTTCTCTTGAAGAGCAGCAGTGCATACTGATGTCGGCTTCTATCGTAAGCTGCTTCAGGACTAAAGTAAAGCTCGGCTGATTCAACAGCCTCATTTATAGATAGAAGAGTCTTAGCGGTTCTCACCCCCCCAAGCGAAGGGGAAAATAGAGGATTGCCTTCTGCAGGACTCAAACCAATGACCTGGTTCGTGAAGTGTCACCACCTAGCTAAGACCCCCACGGGGTAGCTACACGAGGGCACAATGATCACAAGGCTGGTGTAAATAAAATCAGGTGCACGCGTGATGCTTACGTTATGCTTGGCATTCTTAGGTTCGAGGGGTTGGCTGATCCGGCAATGAAGAACAGGAGTCATGGGCGTCTCTGAGTTTGCTATCTCTTCGAGCTTGTTGAAAAGTTCTGACTCACTGTGCATAATAACAGGCATCATTTGATGAGCAGCAAACAGATATAGTCAAGCGATGCTAAAGGAGCACATGTACCATTTCAGCTGCTTCCTCGGGCACAACTTACGTTCCCCCTTCCCACCGACTCAGCTCCCTACAAACACAAAGGGTATATTAAAGATAAAAAAACCAAGGCAGCATACTATGCTCACGTAACCCTTGTTGATCGCCTTGCTGATCCCCCTGCTCCCAATAATGGCGTCTTACACACATAGGTCGTCATCGTCGCAGCCTAACTCTGCATGATCACGGCTGGTCGAACGCTCGTTGTTGCGCACACGTGAAGCCCTTTTTCTGACGCCCTTCGTCGTTGCATACATAAGCTTTGCTTTCTGCATTGCCTCCTCCTCCGTCAGCCGATGGTTAAACTGCATCAGCAACTTCTGAGCAAAATTCTGGCCTGCTCCATAAATACGTCCATAGTTAAAAACCTGCGAATTAAGTGCATATCCCAAGATACAAGTTACACCACATATCATTTCACAATCTCGAAACAGGGTAATACCAAGCCTTCCAATCCTAGATTTACTCTAGCTAACCACAACGAGGAGCAAGAGACAGTGGCAGCAACATGCCAAGCGATTGCTGTTTGAGCCTGCTAGTTCAGTAACCTATATGCCAACTGACGGACAGCTTAGCAAAGACTAACTTGATACCAATGCAAAACAAGGCATCGATGTTGGTTCCAAATTGTTCTAGTAAAGCAAGTGTCTTCATGTCCCTGCCAACCCTTTTTTTTCTGCAGTGACCTTATAAGAGGACACCTCCGTTGTGACTATACAGTCAGTCGATTAGATAGTATTCTCACCTTGGCCTGCTCACGACTGATACCAACGATATCTGCTGTCTTGCTGTGAAGATCTGTGCCATCCTGCTTCTTGCCTTGCAGCGTCATCCAACCGAAGGCTGTTCCACCTGAAACCTGAAAACTGATGACGACCAGCAAGAAAAAATATACAAGGACAACAATATTATACGGTGCCATCAACTAATGTGGCAGAATGCAGAGACCAAAATGATCAGTGGCCCGTTCTAAAGGCTCGGCAGCAGCTGTGATTCTTAGTGGTGAGTTAATCGCTGAACATTTGGCTGACTAATGATAACAAAGATTTGCAGTCCACTGAAGTCAGAACACGATCATAAATTGGGCACAAAGCAGTCCTACATTTCTGGATATTATCAGTCAAACTCGGGGCACCTCTGAAGGCCCTGCTCGGCAGATCAGCAGCAAGCAAGCTGGGTAAAACTGGGACGGGGTGCAGACCTAGGGTTCATCTTGCCGGTTTTCACCACCCGAGAGGAAAAAAGCCAAGAACGCTTCTGGCAGTGAAACATCTGAACAAATTTTGGCAAATGCCAAATGTTAAGACATAAATAAAATTGTCTACCTAGTGTCAAACAAATAGAAAAACGTGCTAGATACTGAACCTTGGATTCCTGCAAAGTGTGCATCTCCAATCAAGCCGGCAATCCAGAGCTCCTGTGCATCTACATCGGCGCCGACGAAGTCGTACCCTACCGGTGCTTGAACCATAGCTTTCAGCTCGCTACCGACTCGGTCAACCTAGAAGAGTAAAAAAGCCTGTGCAGTTAGCACGGCGAAATAAGTAGCCGCATAGCTAGTGCTGAAACCAGTTCAATATAGAACATTATGAGAGCCACTGAGATGACATCCATCCGGTAAACATCGATACACAAAAAACCAGTGGCAGGCAGGAGTGCTATCGTGGTAAAAAAAACACTCCTTTACATATAGGAGTAAGCTGCCATAACTAACTTGAATCGTGACTGCCACTGTCAGACTATCGGTGAAAGCGATCCCAATACCAGATATCCTTCTACCAGGTTAGTCGACTAATGACACTTGTCATCTCTAACAATACAGCTTGCTATTTATCAGGTCATTTAGTCATGCCGATTGTAACTGGTCAGATACAAAGATGATTATAAGTTTAACCGAAATTTGATGAGAAATCCCATTATGCACAGCAGCCTAACTTATAATGGTGCATAATCACTCGAGCATCACGTAATGTGTACAAAATTCAGCAGAATTTTCGTACAGGTACATAGCTTACCAATTGTGTATCAACCGTCAAGTCACACCAGCATTAATGTACTGACAAAAATCCTGAAGGGCTGCGAGTCAGATTTGGTACACAACTATGAAAAAAAAACATAGAAACTGCCCGACTACAGACACCTTGGTCAAAATAAAAGACTCCTTGTTAGCCAGGAGACTTTAATGTTTACAATCTTTAATGATATTGTCACCTTTAGCTATCACCTTCAAAAGTCACTCACACCTTTCTGAAACACAGGGATCAAAATCATGGAAGTTATGGGACTTTTTTCATGAACGGCTGCATGAGTACAAGTAAACAAACAATCTACATGCCCGGGCACTTCAATAATGCAATTACTTTTCTAATGAACATTGACTCACCTTGGCATTGCTAGCAGTAAGCCATGTCGGCTCAACAGCACGTCTGGTGACTGTACCTGCACTAACTATTCGTGGCAGAATTGCCCCACAGTGTGATTGTTCGTCATAATCCTTAGCCCTACAATGGGATCACAAAACATACATACATACTACTAATACATACATACTAATACATACATACTAATTTCTAAACAAGCTGCAAAAGGCAGCACACAAATAAGAAACATATGATGAGTTGAGCCAAACAGTAAGATCATATGAAGCAAAGCAGCTTATTTCCTTACTGTTTCATGTCGCTGGGCATATCCGAGTCACGGAGCCAGACCACCATTTGCGAGCTAAAGCGATATGCCAGATCGTGCAATCCATGAGTACGTGTGATCACATATATTGACGATCGTGCTAAACAGTGCAGTTACAGGGAAATCGTAGAAAGGGTGGCAAACGGACTCCAGTCGCTCAGTATTCTGAATGGAGTACTTTAATTGTGTCTGCCGTTAAAGGGCACACACACAGACACACACCACTTATTAACGGATTGCAAGGACATACAGCTGCGACCACTCGTGGGGCTCCCCTACTGCCTGGACCTGAGAAAGCAATGCAGCTGATGTGCTCTTTGTTGCCGACCACAGCAGGCACAATGGTTGCAGCTTGGCACCACATTTGCAACTATATATATATATATATATATATATATATATATATATATATATATATATATATATATATATATATATATATATATATATATATATATATATATATATATATATATATATATATATATATATATATATATATATATATATATATAAACACACTCATGTAGTACACCGAGGTTCTGCTCGAGCAGATGAGTGAAAATTAACCTAAAGGTTTTGGGATGGTTTTGTCGTTAGAAGCAGAATTATTTTTTCGACATTTAGTCCCACTGCAGACAGCCTGGAATGGCTTTCTAGTCAGAGTTAGAAGCTACTGCAATGTCTGAAGGACCCAAGCGACGCTTACTCAGAAAGCACTGTCATCATCGTCCAGCTCTTATCCTACCAGACAGATCAGGGTCACCATTCCAAATCCAGTCTCACCCCATCACTTGCAACTCTGTTGGAGGGGTAGGTCCTTCAATGATCTTATTACTTCTTTTGGTTAACCATTACCTCATGATACATCCAGCAGTACATTCACTACCAGCTTCCATGCATGCATAGTTCTCGTTCTACGTGTAATCATTCACATTTACAGGTATGCACACATGAGTGTGTGCGGCGCGCGCAGGCACACACTCACACACACACACACTCACACACACACACACACACACACACACACACACACACACACACACACACACACACACACCTGTGCTAGCCTACTATTAGAGTGGCCCAAACATTAGGGGGAAAGAGGCAGCTACGGTATGGCTAGGTATTGGTCTGCCGGCTCTCTGGGAAGAGACTCGAGGTGGTAGTATTCAATAATAATAATAATAATAATAATTCACTTGATAAAGCGCCCTCAGAGAACTTAATCTCTTTCTAGGTGCTTTACATTTGCTGCAAAGTGATATGCAATTGAATAGTAAGTAAAATCATGCTTGAAAAACAAACAAAATGAATAATATGGTTAGGGGTGACATGCACAGGGTCAGCATGCAAACGTGGATAGTGGCAGCATGCACAGTGTCAGCACGCATAAGCACATCAAGGACGAATCACAGGGACCCACTAAATGCTGTCCTAAAAAGGTGTGTTTTTAAGTTTCTTTTAAATGTGGTAAGGTCATGGGATGTTCTGACGCAGGTCGGGAGGGAGTTCCAGGCTTTGGGAGCATACGAGCTGAATGGACGGTCTCCAAAGGATTTAAGGTTATTTAATTCAACGGCAAAGAGGACCCATGGAGGGCACGAGGAGGCTGAAACTAGTGCAACAGTTCAGTTAGGTATGGAGGAGCCAACCGATCAACCGGATCTACCGTTGATCAACAGGAAGCCATCGAAGCTCCTTCCACAAAGGAGATACACGGTCAAACCACCGGGATCTGTTAGTTAGCCTTGCAGCTATATTCATCACCAGCTGCAGTGATCTAGTGGCGTTTTTGGTAGCCTAGAACAAAGGAGCCAATTAAATTTTTTGCAAGCTACCGTGGTCAATAGTCCCTAGTCTTAAATAGAGATCAGACTCGATGACTAGCTGTGGAGGTAGTCTTCTTAATGAAACTTTCAAAGTTTAGGCTGCTGTCAAAGATGACAACTAAATTCCGAGCACACTGAATTCGCACAACAGCATCATCTACAAGAAGAGCAAAGTATTCTAGTCCAGCCACACGCTTGGGGTGTCCTTTGAGTAGCAGTTATAATAATAATAATAATATTATTATTATTATTATTAATGCATTTGATATAGTGTGCTCAGATAACTCAATTTCTTTCTAGGTACTTTACATTTACTTCAAAGGAAGCATGATCGAATGATTAGTGGTATCACGTTCGATAAAAATTCTTTTTTATCGTCGTTACGTTTCAGGCAATTTGCCGACACCCAGGATCGAATGTCTGCAAGGCAAGCATTCAGTTTATCAATCGCTTCAGCAGATTCCGACGGTTTAAATGACAAATACAGCTGAGTATCATCAGCATAAATGTGATAGCTGATTCCATGGGCCCGAATCACTTTTTCCAGAGGCTTAGTATAAATGGAGAACAGCAAAGGACCGAGGACAGGCCCTAGTGAGATGCCACCGGTGACCGGTCTGGCGGATGAGACCTGACCCCCAGACGACAAGGACTGGACGCGATCGGACAAGATACGATTTGAACCACACCAAAGCCTCGTCTGCCAAACCGATCGTGTTTCTCAATCGTTCGAGTAGGATATTGTGATCAATAGTGTCGAAGGCAGCTGATAGATACAGCAGCGCCAGGGCAGTGACATTCTAGTCATAGCACTGCATTGAATGTCATTGGTTATATGGAACTGAGCAGTTTCAGTGGAGTGGTCTCACTTGAATCTCGACAGAAATTTTTCCGACAATTTATTCTTTTTAATGTGTGCTACAAGCTGCTCAGCAACAATCCTTTTACGAATCTTTGACAAACAAAGAATAAGGGAAACTGGGCACTGGTTTGCCAGGACCTCGGAATCCAATCCAGGCTTTTTAACTATTGGTCGAACGGTTGTTGATTCGAAGAACTTTGGAAAAAACCCACTATCCAGAGAAGACTTCGAGATCTGAGCTACGGCTGGTTTTAAGTTTTTCTGCCAGTGAACACTGCAGATGGAATGGTTTAGGGTCTTCAGGAGACGAGCTCTTTCTACTAAACCCTTTAAGGTAGCCATATCGCTAGCAGGGATCTCCAGGCAAAATAACTGCATTGCAGGCAGTTGCTGTGTGCCATCAGAATTTTGTCATAGATTGACTTCATTTCAAAGAAAAAAACCAACCTCTACGTTGTAGACGACCTACTGGTATATGCGAGCCGGGAATGGAGTGAGAAATAAACACAGATGATAAAGGAAGGCATGAGCTTTTGGGCTCCTTGCACCATCTGGCAGCAACACTGCAATATATAGGGCTACAGACGAGCCTTACAGAAATGGGGGAAACCTCAGAAAAATTATATACTAAACACTAACTAATTCAACAGTCTTTTTTGTATAGCAACAAAAGAGCCTTTACGGCTATAACCGTCACTAGCAGTGGCAATAAAGGATCCCACCATAGAATTTGAACCCACTACCTCGGGACCGAGGTCGTGAAAAGCAATCGCCTTACCTAGTGTGCCATCACGGCGGTAGCTAACTTATTTGCTTTCCCAAAACCAAAAAAATGCCAGCCCTGGTAGCTCTTATTAGATTGCAGGTAAAGCCCATTCTGAGTGATCCCATATGAGGGTCTCCATCTGGTCTAGGCTGAACAGAATGTGGAGCAGCACTGTACGGCTCAATTTCAAGAACTACCCAAAATAGTACTATTTGGGGTAGAGGCACATACAAGAGCGCTGCAGAATGAGACCGAAACAAAGACTCCTGGTTAGAACGATAATGAGCAAGGCAGAAATATGCATGCAACAGATTTAATCCAGTTGTTACATGTTACATTACAATGCCTAATAGAGCATATCGGTAGCTATGAGCTTTCCTCGTCGAAGTATTAATAGCATCCACCCGCTGCCTACCACAATTTTCACCAAGTTTAAGTGGCACAGCGAAGCCACGGACACATTTATTAAACAGCATACAACATCCCTGAACAAGCTCAACAAAAAATGTACTGTATCTCTACAGTAAATATCAATAACAGATCCGGATTTTGGATGCGCAGAAACCTTAGAATAAGCATCAATAAGCAAAAGCAGAACAGCAAGAAATAAAAAAAAGAACATGTGCAACTTACGTAATACGATCGCGAGCATTCCTCCAGTAGCTAACCATTTTATTGAGAAGCAAGACACGCTTGGCTGCATGGCCAGCCTCCGTGGATAGTGTTCCATCCTCGAATTTACTGAGGTAGTCTTTAGCTAAAGGGTTGCCCACATTCTTGCCACTGCCGTCCTGCGAGTGGGCAGAAGACTCGACAGCAGCGCAAAAGGCATATGATAACCGCTCGATGCTACTTCGTTTCAAGAGACGGGTCGAGAAAAGAAAAGCGCCGATCATTACCTTGTGTGGAATGCGATAAAACCAGCAGCCTGGAACGTCCACAGCATCATGAGGGCCGTCACCTTTGTGCCACGAGGGGCCACCTCCACTCTTCTGACTTTTGCCTTTTTCCTTTGCCAGTGCAACTTTGCTTTTGCCCTTTTTTGCCGATGCACTGTTTACACTCTGCGAATAGTGTGGTAGGCATCACGGGTATCAACTCCGAAGATGCAAAAGGGACACATGCATGGTATTTCCGTTGAAATTTCACTGAATAGATACCAGCGCCATCTTCCAGCTGCAATACCTTCAGTTGCTTGGGGAAAGCTACTGGCATGTCGCTGTCCGTATCATCGTCATGGACATTCATTAAAGCAAACTCCGAATCAGCAGTAGCATCGGTTGGAATGCGGTCTTTCAGCAGCTCGTAAGCTTTGCTGTATAAAAGCAAACATTGCGCAACTGACACAAATGAGTCATGCGCTAATGACTTTCAGGCTAGACTGCATTTCATAGAAATGTATTTCTCGGTGGAGTCCCAAAGACATCTCCAAGTCCTTACAATTTTTTTCAGAACAAGGCTGCTCATCTAATTCTTTATGGAAAGGGCTGGAATTAATTTAAAAGCAAGGTCAATACACTTTTTATGTTACAACAATAGATTTGGATTAGTATGAGACAAGATGTCAACATACAGAAGGGGCAGTTTACCTTGTGCTGAAACAAGCATTTTTGCCGGCAACTATCGCATCCTTCAGCTATCAATACATATTCTTTTTTTCTCTCGTTACCACAGCATTTCACTGGCCCATATGCACCTTGGTTTCCCCGGCTAGAAAAAGAAAACCTGACTTTAAACTCTAATGCAGGACAGAATATGATTCGGTTCAGTGACAAAAATCTATGCTAAGCTACTTCCTCCACCAGACAGCGTTTATTTACCACAGAAAATATATATATATATATATGCACTTGATTTTCAGTAGTGCACTCACTCCACGAACATGTACACATAAGCATCACAAGTGGCAAATCAAGTAAACTCTGTAACCTGCATTTACATCAAGGTGCCAAGACGGAGGCAAGCAAGATTTTGGAGCATAATTTGAATGAATTTACTTCTAAGCTGATTTCTCACAGTTGAGCAAAATCTTATAAATGCATAGGTGTTATAAGGATTTTCACAAAATGCAGTTAATGCTATCGCCCCGTATTTGTTGTAATCAAAGAGGCTAAATTTTACAATCCGCTAAGCATGCAGACCAAAATAGAAATGAAAAAGTGGTCACACACCGCACAAGGTTATGGCTTAGGATATTTCGTGCTTCAATTGCGAACGATTAAGGTCCGGTGTCCTTATTTAAATCGGCTCTGCCCGCATATTTCCTGTTGAATCTGCACAAAACCTAGGTGTCATGTTCCAAAGTGACTATTCATTAGACGACCACATCAGCTCCGGTCGTCTGCCTACTTTCAGCTACATAACATTGCTAACAATCAGGCATGCTTAGACAGGGATATGACATCTAAATTGGCCCATGTATTTGTGACATCCCTTCTTGACTTCTGTAACTCACTGCTTGCTGGTCTACCGGCCTGTGCATTCAAATGCTTACAGCTGGTGCAAAACTCTGTAGTTAGGCTTGTTTGTCGTGAGCGTAGCCACATCACACTGCTTCTCACCGACCTGCAGTGGCTCTCAGTCAAGCAATGCATCGGCCTAGGTTCTGTCACGCACTTTCAGGTCCCTTCATTCTTTGGCTCAAGCCTACCTATCAGATCTACTCCCCTACCAGGCTAAGCATAGTACCACCCACTTTTCGGAATCCAACTGTTTACCCATACCTCGTACACCTTAAATCCTTCGGAGACCGTGCCTTTAGTTCGTATGCTCCCAAACCCCGGAACTCACTCCAGACCTGTGTCACGACATCCTCAGACTTGACCACATTTCAAAAGAAACTAAAAACGCACCTATTTATCACAGCATCTAGTGGGTCCTATAATTAATTCTTTATGTGCTTATACATGCTGACACTGTGCATGCTGCCACTAACCATACTAGCATGCTGACCCTGTAAATGTCACCCCTATGTTATTGTTGTTGTTTTGCATACTACCTATGACTATGAATATGGCTGCAAGGCTGGCCTTCAAGTCCCATAGGTTTGAGCACGCCTCTCCTTGGCTAAAAGAGCTAGGATGGATGCCGGTTAAGCAACGGATAAAGACCAAGGTTCTTAAGCTGACACACAAGGCCCACCACGGCTTGGCTCCTTCGTACCTAGCTGAACTGCTGCACCAGTTTTAGCCTGTTCGCGCCCTCAGGTCCTGTGTGGAAAATAAATCAGCTGTCCCATTCCTCCGCTTAAAGACTGTTGGCGACAGAAGCTTTAGCTCTGCAGGTCCTAGACTGTGGAACTCGCTTCCACGATTCTTATGCAACGACAACTACTCTCCTGCTGCCGACTATGGCTCATCCTTTTCAGCGATCCTGAGCTGCTACTTCCATGCTACTCACTACCTCAACTGCTCTCCTGACTCTGCTATGCTTCCCACTTTCTCTTTGTTGCGTGAGACGAAGTCTGTTGGCTACCAAATTCGTACCGAAAGCCGCTTAGGCTGTGAGTGCACTATATAAAACTTTCCGGTGTATCACCCACATAGTCTTTGTGGATTTACAGACGGAGATACATTACATCCCATTTGATCGTGCTTCCTTTGCAGCAAATGTAAAGTGCCAAGAGAGAGATTGAGTTCTATGAGGGCACCATATCAAGTGTCAAGTGTATTATTATTATTTATCGTGCTCTTGTTGTTCAGGTATCACATTGGATGGGTCGCAATAATAAACCGATAAAGAGACGATCGTAGTCAGTTTGTAGGTCATGCTAGCAAGCAATGAGCATTTCATGCCATGGTACAAACAACGACATACCCGGCCACAGAGCTATACACACCAACAATGATTAAGGGTAAATGTTGGGAAAATACTTGGATGATCGGTCTAATAATCGAATACTTTTATAGGGTACCCTTTAAAAAGACAAACATGCTAGAAATGGAATCTGAAGCTTGGACGATTTCCACAAAAAAGAAAGCATTAAAAAGTGATTATGTAAGTCATTTTTAATTCGGATGTAAACTGGCAGCAAATGATTTAAAATAAAAAATTCACCAAATTCTGCATCATTTGCAACTCGGGTCATAACTTTTTAACCTTGGTATATCAGATTACATGTCTGCAGTTTGTTGAGGTAAATACTTGTGACGTTTAAACAGATCTAATTACAGTGTAGCTTTGTGCCTCGGCAAAAACTTGACGGATCAATGTGAAACTTCAAATGCAAGTAAAAAAAACTCTTGCTAGTACACCACTGCGTTAGTTCATTACTGATTTAGATCGGATAAGTGTTGCCCTAATTGGTGTTGCCATCACGTCCATGACTGCCGAATATAAAGTTCAAGGATGCTTGATGACATGCATAGCAACGCTTATCCAGCCAAAATCAGAAATGAATGACTGCAATGGTCTGCATAACTAAACCAATTTTACTTGTAAGCAACGCCTACAAAGAGCACAACCTACAGATATGGAAAACTTGCAGGTTCATGGGCTCCGTCCTCTTTTTGTGCAAAAACTTCCAACTCCCGTATGTTATTTGTCCGACCTAGAAGAAATAAATAAGTCATTTGCAAGAGATCAAAATAGCATGCACACAATAACCTGGTATTTACCTATGACTTATCATTGTCGAGATGACTATAGCTGTAAAAATAATGCAAAGATTTTGCTTGCTTAATGGCAAACATATTCCAAGCTGAACCATTACATTACAAAATGACACCAGAACCTAGGAATCATGCCAATTCAGAAAGCCAAACTAATACAGTCAAAGCTGTACAAGTATAGACTTAATTGACTGAGATCTGGTGTATAGCAGGAAACCTCTCTGTAAGCATACCTCCACCGGACAGTTTTTTTAAATGCATATAGAGAGTATGCTTACAGTGCGGTAGTCATGTGACTTGCCAGGATCTGAGAACAACCAAGTGACCATTACAGCAAACCCAGTTTATTACTTTCCTTGTGACGTCTGAGATGAGAAGCAAGTTCCAATAAAGATAAATGTTTTGCTTGTGTGTTTTCTCTTGGTTGTCAGCATATATAAGCCCCAGGTGCATCCGTGAGTCTTTGAAACTTGCCTTTGCTGTCCTCTGCTGCTCGGCCTTTGCTCTACTTTGATGCAACATCCATATGTCAGACAGGCAATGGTCGTCCAAGGTAGCCATAGTGGTCACGGTGCTGACATGGTCAGCGGTGAGTAGTGCAGTAGGACCAAAACTCCGCTTGTAGCCTCGGTCTGCTGAATGGTCTGCTTGTAGCCTCGGTCTGCTGAATGGTCCGCTTGTAGCCTCGGTCTGCTGAATGGCCAGCAGCAAGCTTCTGGTTTCTATGCGGTGCGGTTTGCTGTATGCCTTTTCTTTCTTTCATGAATTATAGTCAAACAGTAGACACTTAAATCAATAAACATGCAAAGCAGAAGTCTGGACTATCTTAGCATTATAAAGAACTGTCGAACTTTGCATTCACAGATCGGAACTGGAGCCTTGGATGGGTGCAATATTGGACAATGCCAAGTACTGTAAATCAGCCTGAGAGCTATTCCACTAAAGTTAGCAGGAGATAGCCAGCTGCCAGACCACGCCGACCATTTGCGTGCTCAATGTTTGCCAAGGCAAAAGTGACGCAAGCGAATCCTTGCAAAGTGAAGACAAAACTTACCAGGTACAAGGTAGCCCCATCCCAACTGAGCAGAATGATATAATGGAAAGCCGTCCCAAGTGAGGCGAAGCAACAAGGGCGTGATGCGCGTCTGTGTGCTGAGCAGAGATGGCCCAGGGCACCATTCGGGATCGGACATCCGTGGACACAACTCCCTGTACCAGCTGTTGCAGAGAGAGAACCAACTTTTTGGCGTACATCATCACGACAATTACAGCAATACGATTCGCGGTCGGCTCGACAGGGCTCACAATCGCAAAAGGCAAAACGAAAGGCATGCTGCTGGGTCTTAGCACAGTGTTAAGGTGCTCGCACTTCATGGCCTAACTCATGGGTTTGAGCACACAGCAGGCTCGGTAAAAGCTGCAAACGTTCGTCTGCTGCCGTGTAAATGCTGTAGATGTAAATGGGGATCAGTTCTGCTCTTCACTTTGCTTTCATGCACTAAAGTACCTGGCACGAATCGTTTAGGAGCACAAGCTACACTGACAATGACAGTGCAAGCCGGAGGCAGCTAAAACACCCCCAATTTAGCGGGCTTCACCATCCAGTAAATGTGTCATTTTTTAAGCCCGACCTTTGACTGTCAACATTGGGCATGGTCAAGATTCAGCCATGTTACAAAATACCTAGCTATGCAGCAGTAAAGCATTAAGCTGTTGCAATTAATTCGGCCTATCACACTGCTGGCATCGTGGGGCAGACTGTAGCAAGCAAAAAAGGTTACAAAGTATGACGCAAAACCGCCACTGAAATAAAAAAAAAACACCAGAAGAATGCCCACTCTCTCACAAGGAACTCTCGAAGTAGTACTCTTGCCTTGGGTCAAACGTAGCCTAACTAACTAAATCATTTACACACCTAAATTGTGCTCGTGACAGTAGTTCCAAAATCTTTCCCACCATGACAGTAGACACTAGAAGAATTTAAGAAACTCGTGGCAGGAGAAATCACAATGCCTGCATAGGTAGTTAATCATAATTATAATAATAAATGCTTGCATAGCATGCTAAGAGGAATTAAAAACTCTTTCTAGGCAATTTACACACAGGAAAATATGGGTGTAAACTAATTAGTGATAGTATGCACGATTTCAGCATGCGTATGCACACACAAGGCAGTTCATACAGGCGGAGAAAAGTGCTGCAGTGGAGCAGGTCTAACTTTCTTTTAAATGACACTGAAGTCAGGGGCTGAAGCCGTGGCAGGAAGGAAAAAGAAAGAAATACCGAGATATTTGAGTGGTGAAGTGCAAGCACCTTACAGCTGGCCGAATACCATTTGGGGAGAGAGTGCAAAACAAAGGCAAAGTGAGAGCAACTGAGCGAAAGAAAGTAAGAGTGACGAGAGTGAGTAAAGTCAGTGTGTGTGAGAGAGGGAGGGAGAGAGAGAGAGAGAGAGAGAGAGAGAGAGAGAGAGAGAGAGAGAGAGAGAGAGAGAGAGAGAGAGAGAGAGAGAGAGAGAGAGAGAGAGAGAGAGAGAGACAGAGACAGAGACAGAGACAGAGACAGAGACAGACTGATAGAGAAAGACAGAGAAAGAGAGAGTATGACATGTGAAAGTAGCAAGTAATATAGTGAGCAAACGTCTGAGATAGATCGAAAAACAGACATGCACTTTAACCCATAAGTACATATCGCAATTGTTACAGAAGGACCATAGCTGTGGGCTAGCAAGGGGATGCATGACTCTAATTAAGGTGAATACAATTAGTAATGGCACCAACTGAATTGATTCGGCCGGCTAACTTACAATATTCAAGAGCAGTGGTTAATGCCCTTACACAAGATACTCATACACATCATACAAGTGCCTCGTGCAAGGGCTACAGCAAATGAAAGCATGCTACATGTTCAAAGAGGCCTCGTAGAGAATAGATCAGGCGCTCTGTAGCCACATTACTTGGGATAGCCAGGCATATGCACTTCCTTCTTGGGTAAGAGACACAGAGTATCCTTCAGCAGGTTCAATACCATATCGCTAATATCGACAGACTTCTGGTCATTGTCATTTCCCAGATTGGCTTGGCTTGCTTTGTTTGACCTAATAGCATCTTTGGCTCTTTTACTGTTCAACTTTTTCAACTGCACGGAGAGCAATTTCAGTTCCTTGACTGACCAGTCCAGGCCATACAGCCAGAGGTCATCCTCATACCTAAACAGATCACTGCTAATGACAAGATTTGGAAACACAGGCATGCAGGAGAATCGAACCAAATGATACAAACTCAACATAAAAGAAGCAACATAAAAGAACATAAAACATTAAAACAACATAACAGAAGCAAAATGGCATGCAGGTTTCCAAAATTCAGAGAGCATCTATCTATGAGCATCACAAAGTAGAGCTTTACTCAGAAGTCCACTCGGTCTCAGTTTTTGCGTTGCAGCTGCTCTGTCTGTAGCGCATGCAGGCCAACACAAGTAACTCCCACGTCATCGTTGTATTAGCTTAAGTCTCTTTCTGCATTCCAGCTTAGGTCTCTTTTTGCATGCCAACACAGACTTAGTTGCACTAGTGCCAAGGTGACATGATCATCACTATGGTTCATGTACAAAATTCCTATAATAAGCAGATCCATGGCAAAGTTGTGTATAGCTACAACAGTCTCTGAAGGCCAACTGGGTCAATATAATCATAATAAGAATAATGATAATAATAAAAATAAGACATTTGTATAGCACACTATGAGGACCTAATCACTTTTTAGGCACTTCATATATAGTGTAAACATCATGCTGACATATGACGACTAAAGGTCTTTAACTGTCTGTGTACAGAAATTATAGTCGTAGCAACTCTCGTCTCCGGCAAGTCCAAAAGTGCGTGAGCGTGGGCGCACACGTAAAAAAGACCGGGCTACAGAACACAACGGTACTGTGCCACATTTGATCATTAGCCGGAAGATGATAACAAGATAAGACAGACGTAGCATCTAACTGTTCCGGTTACGGCTGACACACACTCTTATGCCATTTAATGGCACAAGACTGTCCACGGAGCATCGAAGCCAGTTCCTTTGCCGGTTCCATTACACCAAACTAATTGCATAGCGATCCTCAAATTCAAACTTCAGTGTTTAACCTTGTAAGGTTTGGCCCAGGGGTAAGACGATCGCCTTTAAATACCAAGGTCGTGGACTCGACCAGGTAGATAGTAAATTCTCTTTGGGCGCTATGCAAATGAATTATATTTCTTTAAGCATGGGTGTATTGTCGATGTTGCAGTGGATACGTGGCACACTAACCAAACCAAAGCTACAACAAAATTAGGACAGCGATTCATCATGAGATTTAGTTCTCCCAAGGTGCTATTCGTTAATATTTTTTGATCGCAAGATAACAATAAAACAATCGTCTCCAGACAACAGTCTGCAAATTGGCATAAGAAAAGTAGACTTATCGACGGCTTTAGTTTTCAGTGCCATCTAAATAACTTAACAGCAGAGGCACACTGTTATGAAGTCTAGCACCACAGCCGTTTGCTCGTTGCTCACCTTAGCGATAGCGACTATGACAACAATGACACACTGCAACACTGGTTAAGAGTGGCATAGCATTCTGGCACTGGTGGGGCATTGGTTTCGTAATGAGGCTCACAATCGATTCCCATCGGTTGACATTCAAGTGGTCGGACGCAACAGTCAAGAGGCGATGAAACACAGAAAGGTAGCAAAGGGGGGGGGGGGTCACTATGTCACTTATTCTTGGGCCGACTCTGAAGGTAGAGACAGAACCAGCAGATGGATGAAAAATCCCCTCCCCAGCCAACAGTTAAGCACCCAATGTCGTTCTTGACGCATCTAGCAAAAAACGCTTGCAGTATCATCCGGCTGCAAAGGAAATCGTCGCACGAGCCAAAAAGAGGTGCCCACTTTAAACTGCCCATGCCCGTGGAGAGATGGTAACCTAGATCCTAAAACGGTCAGTCGGCAGCAGCAGATGCCACACATTCCTAACCCAGCTTTCAGATGGCAGCTCCGAAAGTTTCTCACTTGGGCGCTCACTTCAGAAGGATAGCGCTTGGCCAACACAATAAGACATTGCAAACAAGTTTGCAACTTCGGACTTGAAGTAGGACTGGTTATTTAACAAACAACATAAATGTGATCAGGAACTGGTCAACGAGTTTCTTCCCGGTGTAATAGGCTAGATAGAATATACCCCCCTAGTCTGAGTATACCCGGGGTTAAATCAGCCTAGGCCACTTTACACCCGGAGGTATATTATGGCCTAGACCACTTTATATCCATCTAGGCCAAATTATACCCCATCACATCAATAGTTTTAAGCGATACACACATGAATCTTCACGTGATGGCTCACAAATCTGCGCCCACACCGACCCGGACACCTAATTCTTTGCTCTCCCCTTCTTATCTTAAGGTACTCATTAATCTGATCTCTCGCCTGCCTCGTCTAGGTTGCTAGTTGGTGCTACCGTATCGGCACCGGAAGTGCCCGGGTTCTGTTCAGGCTGTAGAAAAATCCAGCGTAGCAATTCGCCTTGTCATTGTAACTCTTTGCCATTACAGACAGCAAAACATGTACATACTGTGTAATTCTGAGCGGACCCCGATTTAATAAGGAATCTTGAAAATCCAGGATTCACTTTCCGGTTGCAAGGGCGGCCGCCTACGTCACCATGCTGGTGCGGGATTTTCACTGATCGGCTTTAAATCCACAAAACCACAAGTTGTTTTCAAACTTGCCTTGCTTCAGCTCGTATTTGTCGGCTTAATTTGAGTTGTAAGTGTCCCATGTCTTAAATTGAAGACTGTCTCTGATCGATCCTTACGCTCAGTAGGACCAACGGTCTGGAACTCACTTCCACACTCTCATTTTCAGGCACTCTAGCCTGTAACTATGCCACTCATGGAACTTTTAAAGATGACATTAAGTTCACGTTTTTTGACAGCAGCAGGCATATGAGTATAGGAGCAGGAGGAAGGGCAGGAATATAGGCTGGCCTACGGAGGAGATAAATGAGGACGGCCTCTGGCTGTCTGCTGTTAAGACCTCAGTGGCGATCACTGATATGATTGCTGTGATGTAGAACCTCATCACGCCGATTCAATCTTAATTGCCTCAATTTCAACTTTCCATGAACAAGGGAGTGCCACTTGCCTACAGAGCTAGACGATAGTGCCACGTCAAGCCCCTTCTTAAACAACTTGACTGGCTACCTATTGTAAAACAGAACCAACAATTCTGACACTAACATTCAAGGGCCGCAACGGCTTAGCGCACTCCTACCTATCAGAGCTATTCACTGTTGTTGTGAGTGTGTGTGTCTGCGCGCATTGCTAAACAGAAAACGACTTGGAGCACTCGGAACACAACCGAACTCGACAACGCTTAATCAACGACTCTGTTCTGCAGACGTTAATGCTAACGGAGCTTTCTGTTGTCTGTGTCCAGGAATGCTGCGCTCCGATTGGCCAGCATCGTTGCTAGCCCCAGCAGCAGGAACGCTGAGCCTCGATTGATCTGTCAAGGTCAGGAGGCCCCCCTCCGCCTAGTACCGGCAGACAACATCATCTAGGCGCGGCAATGACATTGGCTGGCGCATGCGTTCTCAATTACGATCCCAACAATGTCTTTGTAACTGGTCGTATGTTGAGATTATCCGATTCTCCTACCCTGGCTGTCCTTTTTTTTTTAAACTAAAGACTGTAGGCGATGGTTCCTTTTGCTCATTGGGACCTAGAGTGTGGAATTTCCTTCGACATTCTTTTCGTGCAGGTCCCACGTGCCTGTAACGATGCCACTACTGGCGCTGGCTGTTTCTGCCCTGCTCAGCTCTTTTCTCTTCGCCACTCATTTCGGTGGCTTCTCCCCTGACTTGCCTTCACTTCTAGCTACTTCCGCCGAGGGGAAGTATCTCCAAAAGCGTGTTGCTAGCCCTCGAGGCTCTGCTCACAAAAAACCTCTCCACCGAGGGCTAATCGTGGTATTTCTGACCCTGTGCAGCCTGCATTGATTGTTCGAATTGAAGACTCGTTCCTTTACACGCATTTTAGTTATCGACACAAGTTTTTCGTCGAACGTCAGTGGAAATTTGTTGCAAATGTTCTCTGTTTGAATGACTGCCATTGAACAATGAACAGTAATTAAAAGAGTTAGCTATAGTTACAAGATTTTGCGCTCTGCATCATCTTTCATATGGGATATATTCTAGCCTGGAGTGGTATACCCAAAAAAACTCTAGTAGCAAACGCCGGCACAAAACACGCACCGCTTGGCGACGAGGCTGCCAACAACAGCTCTGTGGTGAAGGAAAGAGGTCGGCACACATACAGACCTTTTGCCGTGCATGAGGCTGCAAGCAGCGTCGGCTAGCTGCGTGAGCAGGTGCTTCATTTCTCGCTCGAGGTCGCCGCACGTGGCATCGCTCTCGTCCAGATACTTTCTCCAGCTCTCGTTTACAGGCAGATAAGCGCTACCCATCTCCAACATGCCAGCAAAAGTCACGGGATGAGGAAACCTACAACGAGCCGAGGTCCACCTTCGCAAAAACTCCACGGAATTCGGCTACCCTAGCGTTATGTGCAGCGTCCTCTCGCTGAAGAGCGTCAAAGTGGTGTAGAGTAACTTTTTTCTTATACAAACGGTGTACATATGCAGCCTATATTTGCCTACATAGGGTCGTGCCTAGGTGACCTTACAGGTATGTCACGTTACATGGTACTTCCCTAGTGTGAGCAGGGTATGACAATTAACTGTTCTTGAAAGGCGATGCACCCATATGCTTGTTAAATCACACTATCAGCCGACTAGGGCACTTTACAAGTCCATATTCGTTCGACGGGTTCACTCAAGGCAGCAAGAGGCTCACACGGCACAAACAGGAAGTGGCAGGGGAGTGAATGCAACAAATACAGAGAGGAAGCCAATATATTCACCTTATAAAGAAAGGCTTCCATAACTGAGCAAATACCTTGCCCGTTGCAGTAACATCTCCTGCACAGTAGGCCATGAGTTCCTGTGTCAATAAAAAAAGGTGAAGCACTTTCTACACTGTAAACAGTGCATACATTGCACATGGTGCTTCACAACTGACCATTCGCGAGGGAAATAAGTACTAACTATGGGGGCATAGATAGCTGACGATAGCTAGCCGCTTCTCCATTGCTGCACTATAAAAAACTCTCCTGCGTAACACCCACATAGGTTTTTGTGGCTTTGTGGAATTAAAGACGAAGACAGACTACATTACATCCCTGGAGTGTGCTGCATTTCGTTCGTTAAGGAAGACAATTTTAAAGTGTGTAGGAAGAGATTTAGTTCTCTCGCGTGTTTGCAGATGTTTTTATTATCATTACTTTAAATAAGTCCTGTTAACCTTTGCTAGTCCGGGAAGCTGCAAAACACCCGAAATAGGCGTGGACCCAATGCCTGCATTAAACTCCCAACGCTTGTATCAAACCTAATGGTAATGGGCAACACAATGAAGGGGCCCCGCTTGCTGTAAATGCGGCATCAAATTGCACTTAAGATCGGTACCGTTCGTGCTGCACCTCAGCTCTCAGCTCTCTCCCCTCTCTTCCATTCCTTCTATATCCTCTCTCTCTCTCTCCCCTTCTCTCTGCATTTTCCAATCCTCTTCCTCCCACCATCTCGCCTCTCTCACATCCTCTCCCTCTCAATCTCCCCATCCTTTGCAAAGGCAGCTGTGGTATCTCCCAGACAAGAAGAAGATAAAACCACAATTTCCCTACTGACCTGCAACCTGCAACTTCTTAAGTTCTTTCACAACTGGCTAAAAAATACAAGAATTAAGAGCAGCTTCCTGTAGTAGTTCACTGCCAGCCACTAAGATGCAGTTTCACGATTGAAATGCTGCCTAGAGCTAATCAATTTGCCTTATGGCCGTTACTAGTTTTTTAGTGGGTTCTGAATTATGAGTTATTATTTTTAAGAACCAAATATATTATAATGTTTTGTCTTAAAAATGCAGATTTCTGATGCGGTCAATAGTGAGTTTCCTTCCAAGCCTCCTTCCTGGTACTTGCATTGAGAGATATCCTACATTAAATATCCCAGTTAATATTCCGAGAATATCCTACATTAAATATCCCAGTTAATATTCCGAGAATATCCTAAATTACATATCCTATATAATATCCTGTGTTATAAGGAAAGTGCATGGATTTGTTTGAGAGGTGGCGGCAATATTGATGGCAGTTATACTATACTATTGTCTTCACACCTGCGTGCATCAAAGCTGTTCCTAAGAGTCGACACCCATGCTTCGAGGTGCTTGTTACACAAATAATTCATCATACGAGGGTTGAGTTCTAGCACTCGTTATATGTGCTGCGTTTTGTGCAACAGATAGAGTTTTGGAGGCGCTAGCCGCCCTCATAACATGATGATGAAAGGCATTCTCTTCACCCGAGCAGCACTACTTCAGCAGAGGAAAGGTACTGCTTCTACAGCAGATATTAAGTAACTCATGAAAAATTACTAAAAGTGTCAAATCTACTGTAAGCAGCATGTGGGCAGCTATAGCAAACTTATCAATGTCCTGATGCCGATGCACAGCATACCAACTGGGCAACTTAAGTTTTATGGAAAAATGCTGTTTTAAAGGGTACAAGTGCACGCCCACTAGTGGCATAGGTGAACGTCTGCATTGATCCACTTCAGCATCAGGGCTGTACCCCAATGCATTTCCATACGCTCAACTTCGCCATAACCAAGATGACCTCTAAGCTTTCCCTCGACTCGTCACCTCCCTATTCAGGCACACTTAGCAGCATTGGTTGCAAGTACTCAGCAGGAGGCAGAGCATAAAATGCAAATGATTGCAATATATACGTGCACATAACGTCTTGCAAAGGCGCAGGCCGTGCACATATACTGCACGCCTATTCAAAGTTGATAAAAGGCAATCAAATCCAAAATCAAAATCAAAATCAAAGCCAAAGAAATCAGACCGAATGAAGATGGCCGTGTAAACAGCATGGCTGATGCAGCTATTTGCTACCATGACAAGGCAGCAATGCTATTCTCTGCGCCACGCGATGCACACTGATAAGACCTCACTCACTAAGCACAGTGCAGTACCTGGAACTGAGATCGCACATCTTCCATGCTGCCTTCTACAAAGACAGACCGCTTTCCCTTGTCCAGTTCTTTATCGGTTTCAACTTCATCCTTAGACAGGCAGTGCATCCTATAGACGTCTTTCAAGTTGTTTAATGAACCGGCCTTCATCCACGAGTTATCCTACAAATGACAGTACACCTACAGAAGGTTTCAACCACATACAATGATACTACCATATTTTTCATCGCGACTGGAAACTCGGCCACCAAGACGGCACAGCTACTACTATTACAGCCAGCCAGTTCCAGGCAGCACACGAACTGAGCCTCAAAAGGCTAGGCAGTGTACAAAAAGCTTAGCACGATGACTAACTGTAATGCCCACTGAGAAGGCTCTGCTGTGGCTACACTGGTAAGCTATTGATTCTGCCAACCTTTACTTTTGCACCCCTGGGTCTAAGGGGGGGAGGGTAAGGTGCAAGCATATCAGAATCTTGGGTCATATTAGGGAGGGGGAGGAAGGGGAGAGAGGTTAAGTGATATCTGCTAAGGCTTTTCTGCTGCTACATAGATGAGGCTGGAGAGTCTACCAACCTTTAATTAACTTTTCTGCAGGTGAAAAAGTTATTGTAAGTTTCCTCAAAGCTTCGATTAAAGTTATGATCTTCGAAAGATTTACAACATATACTTTAATTGCACCAGGGGCTGGCTTTACGGAGGGGGAGTGTTCGGTGTATGGGGAGGACTGGTCATTCTACAACAAGAGGGGGAGGGGCAGTGCACGGTGTAGGAGAAGCTCCACTAGAAGCTTCCAGAAAACTCTACAACGATCACAAAAGTTCTAGGAAAATCAACATTACACAGACACCGTACAGGAGCGTGGGCAGCCGCAACAGTTATGCTGGTGTGTCGAAAGGGGGTAACCTCAGGAAACAGCAGCCAATGACCTTGCGACTTGAAGAGGTTCTATTTCAATGCCTGCCATTCACTCCAGGCAAGCTAGGGTGAAACGAAAAGAAGAACAAACTGTTCAGCAAAGACAGCCAGCAAAAAAACACCTGTAAAGCAAAAGAATCATGTGTACAGAATAATCTTCTAAACTGAAAATACTGACATGTCCATCTGGAGAGGACTGGACCTTTGTTGTAACTGGTAGTGGCTGAAAGTCCACAGCAAACCGCCCAGACACACAGAGGTTACAATGAGGGTTTTAGAAACTTATAGCTTACAGCATGAATGCTGGCTCTAGCTGCCAGAGGGCATGACCTTTAATCGTGTATCACTACTGGCGCCAAGATGAGCTTGAGGTCGAAGTCTCGAAGTATTAAGAACCTACTCAAACCTCAGAAAATGTTCAGTGCTCACACAGAGGTTATATAAATAGCAAGCTGGACACGTGACACCACCAGTAAAAAGTACCAGCAATGCCTGGCAGAACAGCATAGCTAGTTCGACAACCCCCTACAGTCATTTATTTATGAGACCTTATCAAAATCAAACCGCCCAAATATGATTGCCTACTCGTTGCAGCGATATCTGTTAGAGATCTTAAGCAGATACCGTATGTAAGTCTTGTAGAGCTGGTTTGGCCCAGTGGTTAAGGTGCTCGCCCCGAACAAGGTCTGGTCGAGGTCGTGGGCTCGAGACCTGTGTCATATGTGAAGCACCTGAATAGAGATTAAGCTCTCTCAGGGCGCTAAATAAATGAAATATATATATATATATATATATATATATATATATATATATATATATATATATATATTGATATATATATATATATATATATATATATATATATATATATATTGACATTTGGAATAGCCAGTGAATGACTGTAAAAAGAGATTTTATGAGTAACTCCAGTACCAATATGATAAGGAAAAGTAAGAGGAAACCTGATGAGCATCTAAATGACAAGACAGTCTTGCAATGCAGGCGGGCCTTTTCAGTGCTGATGCAACTTGATCATAACGAGTCCAGTGCGAACATAGTTAGCTCTTTTGCAACCAAATTGAACACACTTAAAGCTCTCTAGTTCATGCACTATGCAATCGAGATTTTGATGCCACTGCCCGATGCCGATGCCACTGTCACAAGCATGTAACCCTAGCTAGACTAAAAAAAAAAGAATGAAAAGCTCAAAGCAACGTCCCATTGTGTCACCTGTGAGTAAGCTAATGATTGCAATTTCGTGCTTTTGGCTTCAGCCAAGCTTCCCAGAGCAAGAATCTTATAATGATCGAATTTACACCTTTGACAACTCCAATGACAAGCTGCAGCAAGAAAAGGGGTACCCAGCAACTATTAGCTGATTACCTACATTGTCTTCATACGAAATTGGGGCTAAAAACTCTAAAAATCAAGAGAAAGACAAATTTAATAAACTCCATGTAATAGAAAACGGTGTATATAGTATATCATCAAAACAACTAGAAACAAACTCCTCAAACACACGCAGACACAGACACACAGATGCAGACACGGACACACAGACATACTCTCTCTCTCTCTCTCTCTCTCTCTCTCTCTCTCTCTCTCTCTCTCTCTCTCTCTCTCTCTCTCTCTCTCTCTCTCTCTCTCTCTCTCTCTCTCTCTCTCTCTCTCTTTCTCCCCCCCTCTCTCTCTATTTGTATGCTTTGGACTAAAATCAGCCACATCGTATTTCAAATGTATTTACCCTAGTCTAATAAAACCTTGCGAATTCGTGCCCTACCTGCCTATATCCTAGAACTGCATAGACAGCCTGCTAAGTGTAAACTCTAATATACAATGCAGACCTTTTGGAATTGACTAGTTATAACAGCCTATTAAATTCCAGTGCTTACCACAGATCTAAAGTTTGTAAAATTTGGCTTAAAGCAATTCCAACGGTTTGACGTTTCCTTTGAGAGCTTCTTGTCTTTTGCTGCAATGCTTTTCTTATTAAATTATTTAAAATAAGGATACAAAGCAAAATTATAACTTGAAAAAAAAAAGAATTTGAATTTGGCTGAACAAAATCTTAGCTTCAAAGCATTTAAAATTCAACTGAAACTATAGGGGGTTAAACCTACCTCTACCAAAGCCAAAGTGGAATATCAATGCACTTAAGGTTAAGAGGTAGTTTTTTGAAAGAATCTTGTTTACCAGGACAAAACTTATGGCTTAAGAGGTAACATCTGACGGCATTACGACGACAGTCCAGATCAAGATGAAGCCGTATCCCAGAGCTATATTCAAGCATCAAGACCAAACCGGCCAGATCACATCGGCAAGAAACACTTGAGGATTCAAAGCCCTGCTATCATTCACTTACAGATCCAAACGGGCTATAAAACATGTTGGGCACCTCCTTGGTCTTCTTGTTCTGGGCTCCAACATTATACATGATCCTCTGGGTGCTAGTGAAACCCGAAATAGCAATATGCATGGACATTGTGTCCAAAAACCTGGTCTTTGGCCCCTAGAATGGAACAAGTACACAACCATTAATCCATTCAGATAAACCGCTTTAGGCAAGGAAGTAATAAATAATTGATACACAATTAACATCAATCTCAATCAATGCATATAATCATGTACAGAAACGAAGTAACATAAGTTAGCACAATTACAACAGACAACATTAAGTTAAGTAAATACAGACTACAAGCAGGAGGCATCTCTCTAATTGATGACAAGTCTTAATTTTGCAAGTAACATATAGAATGCCATGCAATGGAGTCACTGATAGTTGGTGCAGACACGCTGGAATCAGATGGGATTCACGCATTAGCAAACCCATTCTCTGGGAATTTCGGCCTGGAGCTGATATTTTCCACATGCAGCACGAAATTTTGCATTTCGGCTAACTGCAAACAAAATCCGGGACAGGTTACTTAATAGTCGACCGCTGAGTTTCCTAGCACAACAGTTAGCTGCTGCTCCAGTTACAAGGCGCACTCAGGGCAGCTATTGACTACCGAGTAGATAGAGCTGACGATGCTTAAAGAACAGCTGATACAAAACCTAACCTAGCATATGAATGCAGCATCAAATACATTTTTAACATTTATATACACCTTGACTGAAATCTAACTCACGTGAAACTATGTCATGTCAGAGGCAAATAAACGCAACCCCTTACAGTAATTTATTCGTGAGAACTTATCAAAATCAAACCGCCCTAATATCATTGCCTAGTCGTTGCAGCAATATCAATTAGACAGACCTTAAGCAGATCCCTTGTGTGGGTCTTGACATTTGGAATAGCTAGTGATAGTACAAAAATAGCTATACGAGTAACTCCATTACCATTAAAGTTCTCATCAAATTTTTGGCAGGCAGAAAGAACTATGCTGTGCTAGCATTTATGAAAAACAAGCAACCTGTCGCACTGGTTTGGCCCACTGATTAAGGTGCTCACCTAGATCAAGTTCCAGGTGAATGTATTTTATGACTGGGGTCGTGGGCTCGAGCCCCATGACATATGTGAAGGACCTGAATAGAGATTTTAAGTTCTCTTGCGGCCCAATCAAATATACAAATGAATTACACACACACACACACACACACGCACACACACACACACACACACACACACACAACACACACACACACACACACACACACACACACACACACACACACACAACACACACACACACACAACACACACACACACACACACATATAGCTACAATAAAACAATCTGCAACGATATTTTAGCTATTTAATGCCATGCCCAATTTTGTGGGAGGGGACTTACAGAACCCCTTCATACCAGTCTTCCTCTCTTTAATAATAATAATAATAATAATAATGCACTTGATAAAGCACCCTCAGAGAACTCAATCTCTTTCTAGGCGCTTTACATTTGCTGCAAAGGGAAATGCAATTGAATGGTGAGTAATATCATGCTTGATAAACAAACAGCATGAATAACATGGTTAGGGGTGACATGCACAGGGTCAGCATGCAAATGTGGAATGTGGTTAGTGGCAGCATGCACAGTGTCAGCACGCATAAGCACATGAAAGACGAATCACAGGGACTTACTAAATTCTGTCCTAAATAGGCGTTTTTAAGTTCTTTTTAAATGTGGACAAGTCAGGGGATGTTCTGACGCAAGTCGGGAGGGAGTTCCAGGCTTTGGGAGCATACAAACTAAATGGTCTCTAAAGGATTTGAGGTTTGTACGAAGTATTGGTAGACTGTTGGATTCCGAAAAGCGGGTGGTAGGATGATTGGCCTGGTGGGGGTCTTAAATGCAAGAGTTCAGCCAACGCTGGTGTCCTGAAGAACATTATTTTTAAATGCTCTTACAAACCACTGAAGGCATTTCGTGCCCTTCCCGAAAGGAGCAAACAACAGGAAATTACCATTGGCCCCCCACCCAATGCATTAGCTGTCTCAGGTAGGGAGCGTAGTGCTAGGGATTATGGATGTAAGCAAGGCCTGGCAACCAAAGACTCAAAATATTGTGGAGGAATAGCTGGTCTTGAAGCTCATTTTGTAGTCAAGGGTACAAAAGAATGCTATACTAGCTGATTTAACAGCATTTGAATAACAGCAGAAGACCCTAAACGACCATCACCACCGCCTGTAGCTGGCAATAAAGAATCGCTTACTGCACGAATCGAACCCACGACCTCGGTCGTGAAGAGTGAGCACCTTACCTCCTGTGCTAACGTGGCCAAGTAATGATGCCATGCTGAGTGTGTCAGCAAACACTCTGACACCTCGACTTTTTAAATTACTGTCTGACTTGTGGTTTATTTTGGTGCAACAGCTGAGACTGGTGTCAAGAGTTCGATCAGAAAGTACTAGTTCAGTGTCAGAATATTTCAAATGTCAACAGGGTTGCCTGCATTGCTGTTTTTCATGATGCCAGCAGCATATTACAAGCACAACTTTTAGGGCTACACCCCCACTGAAGAATTTGAGGGCTGTGCGCTTTCTTGATCCTATGCAGTTTGTGTCAGTGAAGCCCAAGCAAATGAAGAGCATGAAGAATATATCTCTGGATTTGGGTTAGTGCAAAATGCAGAACAGCTAGGTGCTATGAAACATTAGCCAACATTCAGTTGCAGGTTGGTGGAGGAACACCAAGGTCCTGGCTGCCGCCATTATACGGCATTGCCATCGGTTGCACGCTTATTTATTGTTGTAATCTTGATGTTAAGAGTGCTTTTCATAATAATAATAATAATAACAATAATAATACACTCGATAAAGTGCTCAGAGAACCCAATCTCTTTCTAGGCGCTTTACATTTGCTCCAAAGGAAACACGATCGAATGGTGAGTGGTATCAAGATTAATAAACAACAAGAATAACATGGCTACGGCTCACATGCACAGGGTCAGCATGCAATTGTGGTTAGTGACAGCATGCACAGTGTCAGCACACATAAGCACATGAAGGACGAACCACAGGGACCCACTAAATGCTGTCCTAAATAGGTGCATTTTTAAGTTTTTTTTTTAATATGGTCAAGTCAGGGGATGTCGTGCCGCAAGTCGAGAGTAAGTTCAAGGCTTTGGGAGCATACGAACTAAATGCACGGTCTCCAAAGAACTTGAGGTTTGTATAAGGTATAGGTAAACAGTTAGATTCCGAAAAGCAGGTGGTACGATGCTTGGCCTGGTGGGGGAGTAGTTCTGATAGATAGGCTGGAGCCAAAGAATGAAGTGACCTAAAAGTGAGCGAAAAAACCTTGAAGTCGATCCGTTGCTTGACTGGTAGCCACTGCAGGTCGGCGAGAAGTGGTGTGATGTGGCAACTGCGACGCTCACGACAGACAAGCCTAGCTGCAGAGTTGTGCACAAGATGTAATCGCCTGATTGCACATGCCGGTAGGCCAGCAAGCGGTGAGTTAGAGAAGTCAAGACGGGATGTCACAAATGCACGGACCAACTTAGATGTGGTATTCTCATCTAAAAAAGCACGAATTTCAGAAATGTTATGTTGCTGAAAGTAGGCAGACTTGACTGTGGAGCTGATGAGGTCGTCTAAAGAAAGGTCACTTTGGAATATGACACCTAGATTTCGTGCAGATTCAACAGGAGATATGCTGGCACAGCCGATTTTGAGGATTAGCCTTTAAATTTCTGAATCACACTTGGTTTACCCATAACTAGTAAGTTAGTTTTATCATCGTTTAGTTTTAGAAAACTTGCTGCTAACCATGTGCGGATGTCATCAATACTTGCAGAAAGGGAGTTGAGAGAATTCGAGGTGCTCGAAGGCTGGGAGGGATCAAAGCAAAGGTACAACTAAGTGTCATGCAGTATCAGCTATTAAACTTTAATAGAGCCTCTGGAGGGAAATATAACTCTTCAACTGTTATCAATTGGCTTAATTGTTTGAATTCGTTTTATCTGTGTGCCACTCTGGCACCAAACTGCCATCGACAAAAACTGGCAACTACCATCAAATTGTGTTTTGGGTATCTGGTGATGGCCGGTCGTCCAGATGATGCTTAATAAACGATGCAGCAACACCAAGTATGAAGAAACATCCGTTAACTTTACCTGCTTCCCAAATACTGTTAGTTTAGATGCAGTCGAGCAGCCGTATTTTTTAAGCACCCTAAACTAGCCAGCTTAGTATTCTCGAGTGCCGAGATTCAAGTAGATAAGAACGTAGCTTGTACCCATCTCGAGCACGAGCAGTTGTCTGCTACTAGGTACGACATCGCTAGCGCAAAACCTACCTATGCGAGTTTGGCAGGTTTTTTGGAGCTCATTTTAGACCACGGATTTATAAATTGTCATAAATAATATAATGTTCTTCAAGTTTATAGCATTGCTTTAACTCCAAATGTTAGCTTTGCATCGGATTTCATTAGCAGCTGCTCGAGGGATAACCGAAGATAATCAGGTAGGCTGGCTCCATAAAACAATTACGATAAACTTCGAGAGGCTAATATTTTGGTGGCTGCTTATATGCTAGAATATGGAGGGCTCATTGAACCAGCTGCATCTCCAGCTAGTACCAAAGAAGCGTCTTCAGAAATATCACAGTTGCAATTGAACACTGTGAACATATGCTTATCGCCCAAGAGGACTTGAGAGACAAATAAAGCCTAGCATATTTTTGAAAGGTGCATGGCTCTTTCGTAATTTAGAAGCTACAGCAAACGTCGGTAAGTTGGCATATATTGACTCGTATTACAGTAAAAAAAAACATGGATAACAGTTGAAGCAAAAAATTTCACAGCAGCAGCAGCGGTTCTTTCACTGATCATGGTATACCTTGATCAGATACTGTTCTTTTATGAAAGCCCTGTCGAAGCTGACATTGTGACCTACGATAAGACGCTCCTGCCAATCGCATTTACGTCCAAGATGAACGTCCCCAGCTGACTCCATTGGAATCAAGAACTCAATCGACGGAGAGCGAGACAGGCGAAAGGTACTGGTGGTCAACCGCGGACTGCACCACGAGTACCTGAAGCAACACAAAGCCTATATCCCTTATCACCAGGAAGAACAGAAACAAACTCATGCACGCCACCAGCACGTGGCTCACCAGGCTTTGGGCGTCACTGCAGTAGCCAGTGTCGGGTAATTGCCTTCTGTCACCAATACTTCGACATCAAGGACGGCTGCATCTTCCATGACAAAGTCGACTGGCAGCACCGAACTAGTCTCGTGATCGTATCGGGTCCATCCGGCCGCATATCGCCATGAGGTTGGTGGAGGTGGAAAAGTGGATTTAGCAAATAAGTCGTGAATAGTCTGTGCCAGTGCCTTGTATGGTGCTCCCTGTCTCCTAGCCACACCGGCAAAGTGCTCCCCGATGCTACCACCTTTCAGTGGTGGTAGATCAAAGACAATATCCGGAGCAGGAACTTGCGGCCGTGTGTGAAGACCATGCTTTTCCAGGTGAGCAGTGACTTTCTTCACCTGTTCAGGCGATGCCTTCTTGTCCGGTGCTTGGAAGATCTGTCGGCGAAGCTGCTCTGGCAGCATCTGGAGGCCAACTTCGTTGGTAACCGACCGGATGCATGTCCTTAGAACTGGCATGCCACTGCACATAACAACCCTACGAGTTTCTACAAATGTAATTTTCTGACAGTGACAAAACGCAGGCCTTCCGAAGCAGCTGTGGCTTCAACGTCAGTGCATGGCATTTCACGATCCGATAAAAGACAAAACCGCTGTCAATCAGTGCTCCAGTAGGTCTCGATTATAGGGTGATGCAAAAAAACTCGTCCAAATGCAGAGCACGAGCATGCGCCTACTAATATTCAAAGAGAGCATGGCGGCAAATAGAGAGGCACATATACTGAGACAATGAGGCAGAAACAGTGGGAGGGAGAGAGAGAGAGGAGAGAAGAAGAGAGCGAATGACAGCGATAAGTAATGAGACAGGCGGACCAGGAGGATAAGGAAGTCGTGGTGATAGATAGAGAAAGAGATATGAAGAATGAGCCAGCCAAACAACAGGACAGGGAAAGAGGCGGAGTGCAAGAATGAGGGAGAGAAGAAAAATAATGAGAGGCGGGAAAAAAACGAGGCAGCTATTTAGAAAGACGGAGAGAATGAGATCGTGTGAGAAGCGTGGCTGAGCATGAATAAGTAAACAAATAAGAGAGCAGCATAGAAACACTGAGACCGAGCCACACAGAGGAGAGACCAACAGTTGGTAGAAAATTAAATCTGTGAATTTAAAAGACGGAGCACTTCTTTACACTGGTCGGAGAAGTCAGCGGAAATTACGGCTAGACAGCCAAAACCGTGGCGCAGCAAACACTACAACCGGCTACCGAAGTCGCTCCTTCCCGTTACAGATTCAGCATCATCAGTTCTGCCAACCGGCGCAACGCGGCAATTCTCAGGACAAAAGCCAGATATAACGCAGTGAGGCATGCTTCTCGCTTACCTCTTGCGTTAAAATGACCGTAAACCATGGAGAATGCCTCGCATCATAGGCACAGCAGTCCAAAAGATGCTGAGCCGGGTACATAAACACCGACCACGCTTCGGCCTTGACTTCAGCCTTGACCCTATGGAAGTTCATTTCCGGTCCCAGCATGGCCGTTGCGAGCTCGCTAGAAGTCTTGGTGGTTGTAGGGAGCTTATCAGTTCAAGCTCTTTTTTTTAGTTCACGAGCTGTCAATTGTGACTACGGTGAATCTTATTCACGCGTAGCAGCCGTATGTTCACCCGGTTAGTGTCCATTAATTGCGCATGTCCAGAAAAATGTATACTTGCCTTTTTTTCGAGCTCGTGGCTAGCTTCCAGCGTTCAGGCCGCGTTAATGGTAGGCAGAGTGACTCACATCTTTCCTGCTGCAGACGTTTATCGTAATCAATAATAATCTTCTGACGACCCTGATCCTGCAAGCTCATTCGTTTGCATTGAGGCTGGCGGTATCTGAATACAATTGGCCTTGATAATTATAGCTGCTACGCTCGGGGTGCACACACATATAGTCTTGCCATCCCACAGCTAGCCTCGGCTCATTCGTGCTCCTCTCGTCGTATCACTTCTCGTCTTACGTACGAGCGCACCCGTTTTGTCCGGCTTGAACATGCTGGGTGCGATGTCACAGCCAGACCTCGGTCATTTCTTACCGCTGGTTAATAAATCTTCTACGCGAGAGGACTAAATTTTAGCTAGCCAGTTCCAGTCACTTTTTTAGAGCTATTTAGAGTAAGTCAGGACTGCTGCGAGTGCGAGACGAGCTTCTCAGGGATGCCGGCGTAGGTAGAGTCTCTCTATTAGTTCTGCTGGATATCTCTCAACTGGGTTTGCTACAAAGTCTTACGTACCTTAGCTTCTCGCATAAGCATCTCTGGGACTGCACTTCAATGGTTTAGATCCTATCTCTGTGGGAGATTGCAGAGCGTTGATGTCAACGGTGGCAATTAGCTGGGCAGCCTTAAAAGTATGGGGTACCCAAAAGAACACAAATCGGCCTACTTCTTTTTGCAATTCATTTTCGTCCTCTTGCTAATTCAATCGCTAAGCACAAGCTACGATTTCATTTTTATGCAGATGACGTATTTACATATCTGCTTTGATCTATGCCTACATTCTAGCATTTCGAACTCTCCTTTGCAGCATGCGTTGCATACATTCGCACTTGGATGGTAGCAAACTTCCTCAAATTGAATGACGATAAAACAAGATTACTAGTTGGGGGCAAGCATAGTGTTGTGCAGAAATTGGAAAGCCTTAACCTCAAAATGGGAACGGTCTAAACATCTTCTGTGGCATCTTCATGCAATATGATTTTCCTGTTTACAATAACTTTCACTATACGAGCACATCAGCTCTATAGTCAGGTCTGCCTACTTTCAGCTAGGCGACGTTGCACAAATTTGGGCCTACTTAGATAAGGATGCCACAGCAAAGCAGGTCATTGCATTCATAGCAATCTGTCCAGACTTCTGATGTAACTCACCACTCCCAGCTCTTTCTGCCTAAGCTATAAGATGCTTATAGTAGATGCAAAACTCTGCAGTCAGGCTTGTCTGACGAGAATAAGGGGCAACACTGCACCACTTCTCACTGGCCAGCTCTGGCCTCCTTCCATATTATTCATTTTGTTTGTTTTTCAAGCATGATTTTACTTACCATTCAATTGCATTTCACTTTGCAGCAAATGTAAAGCGCCTAGAAAGAGATTAAGTTCTTTGAGGGCGCTTTATCAAGTGCATTATTATGATCATTATTCCATGGAGCAGCACATCGACTTTGAGGTTGTCACTTACTTTAGGTCCCTGAATTCTCTTGCTAAACTTCCTTATCAATATTTCCATCGTACTTAACACTCATAATAACAATAATAATGCACTTGAAAAAGCGCCTTCAAAGAACTCAATCTCTTTCTAGGCGCTTAACCTTTGCTGCAAACGGAAACGCAATTGAATGGTGAATAATATCACGCTTGATAAACAACATGAATAACATCTTTAGGGGTGACATGCACAGGGTCAGCATGTAAATGTGGTTAGTGGCAGCATGCACAGTATCAGCACGCATAAGCACAGGAAGGACGAATCATAGGGACCCACTAAATGCTGTCCTAAATAGGTGTTTTTTTAAGTTCTTTTTAATTGTGGTCAAGTCAGGGGACGTTCTGACGCAAGTCGGGAGTGAGTTCAAGGCTTTGGGAGCATGCGAGCTAAATGCATGGTCTCCAAAGGATTTGAGGTTTGTACGAGGTATTGGTAGACTGTTGGGATTCCGAAAAGCGGGTGGTACGATGCTTGGCCTGATGGGGGAGTAGATCTGAGATAGGCTGGAGCCAAAGAATGAAGTGACCTAAAAGTGAGCGACAAAACCTTGAAGTCGATCCGTTGCTTGACTGGTAGCCAGTACAGGTCGGCGAGAAGTGGTGTGATATGGCAAGTGCGACGCTCACGACAGACAAGCCTCATGACTCAAGGCTATCAACAGTACCTCTACCCCACCTAAAATCTTATGGAGATCTTGCCTTTAGTTTACAAGCTCCCAAAGCCTGCAAATCACTCCTGACTAACGTCACAACACTCCTGACTTTACTTTTAAAATGTTATCACCAACCAATTGGCATGCTTTCTTTCCAGCATTTGTGAAGTGCCTAGAAAGAGATTTAGTTCTCTTAGGGTGCCATGCAAATGTCTATTACTAGCGTTATTATTATTATTAGTATTCGTAGGTCACTATGCAAAAATTTCATGTCCTGCATGGCATCGGCAATTTGTGTTTACTAATATATCTAAGAAGATAGATATAATATAATATATATAATATAATATATCTATGAATCACGGTAGATTCAGTGTGCTTATGTATGCTGACACTAAACCTGCTGCTACTAACCATGCCTATATGTTGACCTGTGCATGTCACACTTTACATTGTCATGCTTGATTGAATTCCGCATGCCAGTACTAATCATTTGGTCATGCTTTCTTTACAGCCTCTTAAAGTGCCTACAAATAGATTAAGTTCTCGAAGAGTTCTGTACGAATACATTATTATGATTATTCTATTTATACATGTCCATCGCTTGCCAAAGGCAGGCACTACACGACTTCCGGTCGGTCACTCGGTCTTGCAGCTTTCCAATTCGTTCGCCCACATAGCTGGTCCAAGCGGAAGTGGCAGTCACTTTAGGTGACAGCAAAAAGAAAGCACTAGCTACTGGAATGTCGTGGCACACCTTTGAAAAATCTTTTTCGGACAAACTAGCAGACTAACTAGTGGACTAAAAACCTAGCTTATTAAAGCAGTTCATGAAGCCAAGACGGTGACCCACCGATGGCAACTCAGAATATGCCTCTGCAGGTCAACACCACTCGGCTATTTGCATAGAATGTAATGTATCTCCGTCAGTAACTCCACAAAGTCATAAAGACCATGTGGGTGTTACGCAGGAGAGTTTTTTTATAGCGCACTCACAGCCTAAGCGGCTTTCGGTACGCATTCGGTAGCCAACAGACTTCGTCTCACGCAACAAAGAGAAAGTGGGAAGCATAGCAGAGTTAGGAGAGCAGTTGAGGTAGTGAGTAGCATAGAAGTAGCAGTTCAGGACCGCTGAAAAAGATGTGCCATAGTCGGCAGTTGGAGAGTAGATGTCGTTGCGTAAGAATTGTGGAAGCGAGTTCCACAGTCTAGGACCTGCAGAGCCAAAGCTTCTGTCGCCAACTGTCTTTAAGCGGAGGAATGGGACAGCTAATTTATTGTCCACACAGGACCTGAGGGCGCGAACAGGCTGAAACTGATGCAGCAGTTCAGCTAGGTATGAAGGAGCCAAGCCGTGGCGGGCCTTGTGGGTCAGCGTAAGAACTTTGCTCTGTATCCTTTGCTCAACCGGCAACCATTCTAGCTCTAATTGCATTGACACCCCTCAAACTCAAAGCAGATCATCCACACATAATATACAGGTCAGTATGTACCAGGCCTGTACGCATAGACTGCCAAGTAGGAGAGCCGACAGTATAAGCCACAGTATAACCATTAGATTAGATTCAAATTACAGCATTCTTTAGTGCTCAATACTACAGTTGCTCTAAAAGTTACACCTGATGCTCTATCGATGACAGTTTTGTAGCAGCAAAAACCTCAAACCTTATTAGTTACTACTAAATTCAGTCTACTAATGTCAGTGAATGAACCTTGGTATAAACTTTATGGGCGTGGCCATGCCCCCAATGTCGTTCCGCCCCAGCCACACTCACACCATCGCCCGGCCAACAGGCGGCTGAGTAACGCCTCATTAGGAGCTGTAGTTGGACAGTATCGGTTTACTAAGCTGAATTGAATAGCAGAGGGGTCAGCTATGGTCGCGTGACTGCTAATCCTGCGGCGAGGAACTTTCTGCCTGTGCGTCGGCCTGTACGCACGATATCCATTCGCTCTCTCTTCTTCTACTCACTTTCTCTTCTCTTCCCTACTGGCGCTCCGGAGCTACCGCCATGACGGCTTCTACATCCGTATGTACGCTCGCTCGCTTGCGTACGATGCAATGCAGCCGTCGTCCCCAGAATCACAACTCGCTTGTCGGGGCATCGTTCATCTACATCGCCCGCTGCTATCGTGCGTGCAAGCGCCTATAACTTAAGCTACCAGGCCCGGATCAAAAGATAATTTATATATTTTACTTAAAACTTCTGTATCTATAGTTGGTAGATTATCGAAGCACTTCGCACAACCAATGGCAACCTCATAATATTTATGTCAAAGCAGAGAGCGCATTGAGCGATTTGTGCTCTGCTCTGTAACCGAGCTTTCCTTCAAACCTTGGCTGCTTCAACAAATAATGCCGAATAAGTGGCGCTAAAGTGGTTGGCTTCTTTTCAGCACTTAAAACCGCGAGTTATATAAGCACTTTTTGAGGTAAGTAGCATACATTTCGTAGAGTAAAAATCGACTGATTCATAATTTAATTGCACAAGAGCCTTGCAACTATCACTCAGCCTACAGCCGCTAAAATTCGCCTGTTGTAGGGCTCAAACTCACGTGCCTGGGTGATGACGTACAAGCACTCTACTTCTGAGCTATGGCACAAATGGCAATATAAAGTAAAAATTAACTTATTCAAAAGCCTTGTTTCAACAACCGTAAATGTGCACAGCGGCTTTCGTCCCTCTTGCAGGTTGCCATAAGAACTATAGGACTAAAACCGACCACGTGGCTCATTACCTGCAAGCACCTTGCCGCTGGTATAAGATATCAATCATTCAGGCAATATAGGAGTAAGGCAGCATTTTTGTGCCTACAAATTATTCCAAAATCTGTTCAGTTCCAGGCATAGAGCAAAACACTTACTGGTTTAACAGACCGTAGTATACCCCCACGCAGGTGTATACCCTGGGTTAAAACGGCCCTACAGTAGATTTTACGTGGGTATATTGGTGAGCCGTGATGGCACACTAGGTAAAATGGTTGTTCTTCATGACCTCATTCCCGTGGTCGTGAGTTCAAATCCAGCGGTGGGCGATCCTTTATTGCTGCTGCAAGCGGTGGTGATAGCCTTTAATGGTCTTCTATCACTATACGAAAAGAGGCTGTTAAATCAGCTAGATTTTTTTTATATATGATAGCCTAGGCCAATTATATGCTGGGCACATTATGGCCTAGACAAAATCATACCCCTTCTAGGAAAAACTATACTCCATGATATCAATAGCGTTAAGCGATATATACATAAATTAATAAATTTTCCATCCTTTTATTCAAAACGGTTAACACATATTCTTTGATTGCTTCAACTAAAAAAAAAGTTAATCAGAAAAATAATAAACTTATACATCGATCAAATATTTCACACTTCTCAGCAGTGTTTACATACTAAAATAAAACACATTTAGCACTCTATAATGCTCGCTGTAGTATAAATGTTCAATGTTACCTCCCTGGTCTGGCTCAGTGGTTAAGGTGCTCGCCTTAGATATCTGAGGTCAAGGTCATTGCATTTGCCAGCCCCAGCCTACACACGTAAAGTGCCTGGGTGAGGATTAAGTTATCTTAGAGTACTATACAAATGAATTATAGTTAATTCGATTTAAAAATGATGATAACTATATTAATATAGTCATACTTGTTTTCAAGAGGCATGTATGCTGTTGAATGCAGATTGAAGCTTTCGGGAAAGTCAACGAATCCCCGGAGTCACCGACTTTTGTATCGATGACGATGTCACAACTCAATAATTCGCTGTGTTCATGATCTCGGCATCTGTTGCTCATACTCAATGCCAAAGGTGTTTACATATTCATTGACAACTTGATGCAAGTAGTCCTGTTGCTCCTTTGTCAAGGCAGTCTGCATGTGGTGGATTACTTTATCTCATAGAAGTGTTGGTTATATATATATATATATATATATATGTGTGTGTGTGTGTGTGTATATATATCTATATATATATATATGTGTGTGTGTGTGTGTGTGTGTGTATGCCGTGGTTGTCTATGGTTTGTTGTTCATTCAATGTTTATAGCTTTCCCAAAAGTAAGGCCAAAAGGGGTGCTTTGACACTTTCTTCCTTAACTTAGTGGTGGGTCGAAAGTCTTGGTCCGCTTGTGTTTCACTGAGATATATATGTATGTCATCATTGTCTGATTTTTCAAATGGTCTAGTGAGTGTTTTTCGCTTTGGACATTCGTCGGCAGAGTCACCAGGACAAGCATCGGGGGGGGGGGAGGCTGGGATGGTGGAGAAAACTCTACATACTGATACAATACAATACGTGCAATCTATATACAATCTTTAGGTTTCTGGAATGGTACGAGTTACTTAGTATCTTGTCAGTCTTATTGCTCTTTCGTATAACTCATCGCTTTCTCAAAGTTCCGAAATTGTGTAGGGCCCATTCCAGCGCGGTTCCATCTTTGAATCCATGCGATGAGTAGGATGCATATACTTTAAATAAACGGTAGAATCAGCAGCGATGTATTTGTTGCTGCTGTGTCGGCGATCAAAGTTGAGCTGAGAACCTGATCGTTTCGTATTCCTAAAATTGTCTCGAACAAACATGTTATCTCTCAAGCATTGCTATAATAGTAATAATAAATTTGATCAAGCACCCTCAGAGAACTCAATCTCTTTCATGGTGCTTTACATTTGCTGCAAAGGAAGCACGATCGAATGGTTAGTGGTAGCATGCTCACTAAACAACAAGAATAACATGGTTAGGGTTGACAAGTGCAGGACCAGCATGCAAATATGGTTAGTTGCAGCATGCACCGTGTCAGCACTCACAAGCACATAAAAGACGGATCACAGGGACTCAAGAAATGCTGTGATAAGTAGGTGTGTTTTTAATTTCTTTGGTTTAGCTCGTAGGTAAGTTGCTGTGAATTTTGTCTAAATTAAGGTTCGTTAGGATTTTTACAACTCCGGTGGCCCACCTTAACGCTTGTATTTAGAGTTCTTACTCAATATGCAATAAAACCCTATTAATAAACGACATTGTTTCTGAAAAAGGCAGCTCACCTGCTCGACTTGACCGAGACCTGGCTAAAACCGGTAAATTGCCCGATCATTAGCGACGAAAAAGCCTCCTTCTTTCACACCCCTAGATCAATCAACACTAGAGGTGGATTCACCATTATAATACGCTCCTATTTCAATATCAAGCCGTTTGCATTCCCATCACAGAGTCTTTCGAAGCTGTTGTTTTGAGTTCACCCGACAGGAAGCTATCAATGGCGGCAATAATCTATCGCCCCAGGTACTAAGTCCTGCTTTATCTCATATTTCTTGTATCTCATTTCGATTCTGTGTGCAAGAAATCAATCTTTTATGGGTGATTTCAGCATTCATTTTGATAAGTTATTTGATGCATTCAGTCTGAATGAAATATCGTGCACTGACTGACTCATTGTCTCTTGTGGCTCATGTGCATGGTATCAAATTTTCTCCTAAAACTGCAGCTATAATTACCAATTATTACCGAATTTCGCTTATCTGACCACATGCAGATCTCACCCAGTCTACAGTGTGTGCTCTCACCTGCTTTTAAAATCACATGTGAATCACGAAACTTCAAGACCTTTGACATCGAAGCTGTCTGTGCGAGAATATCTGATTCACCTCTGCTGCTCAATCCCCCTTTCGATCTGTAATCATTGTAGATAGCTACAACACGACACTAGCTGATATGCTCGACGAGCTTGCACCTCTGACTAAGCGAACCATACGCCCTCGCCCAGACGAATTATGGTTCACCATAGATATTACACTAGCTAGATTTAATAAGCAAAAGTTTGAAAAAGCATACAAAAGATCAGGACTGACAGTCCATCGACAGGCATACGAGGACTACTGTAGGTCGTACCGACGTTCCTAACAAAGGCCAAGTCTACCTTCAATAAAAATATTGTTGAATCAAAGATGCACAATCCAAAAATTCTGATGTTTACCATCAACCGTTTCCCTACCTAGTGATCCCTGTTATGATCTAGAGGATCATTTCTCTAGCTTCTTTGTAAGCAAAATAGTCAAGGTAAGGGAGTCCACCCCTAGGATTCCAACATCCCCTTGGAATCCCATCCCTCAATTCTATGCAGCACCTCAAGGAGGCCACTAGTGACCTCGTCCTCTAGTTCATATCCCAATCAAAGAAGACAACTAGTCCGCTAGACCCTATTCCAACTGTCCTGATTCTAGGATGCATAGATCTACTGCTGCCATGCATAACTAACATCATAAATGACTCACTAGCCTCAGGTCATGTCGTAGCAGCATCTCCCTCGAATCACGTGCCTCAATTCCATGCAGCACCTAAATATCTACATTCAAGGAGGCCACTAATGACCTCATCCTCTAGTTCATATCCCAGTCAAACAAGACAACTAGTTCTCTAGACCATATTCCGACTAACCTACTTCTGCGATGCATAGATCTGCTGCTGCCAAGCATAACTAACATCATGAATATGTCATTAGCCTCAGGTCATGTCTTAGCACCTTTCAAAAAAGCTGTAGTCAGGCCATTACTCAAAAAAGCAACGCTAGACCAAGAGAACTTGAACAACTTCCACCCAGTCTCTCTTCTACTGTTCCTATCAGAGATACTGGAACAAGTCGCGGCAGACCAGCTGAACTCATATATTGAAACTTCGAACCCGGATAGTAATTTCCAGTCTGGTTTGATACACAAGAGTCAGTGCTGCTTCGGGTGTAGAACGACCTACTTAGGAACACAGACTTGGGTAGAGCCTCTTTGCTTGTTTTGAACGATATTTTGCCGGTTTTTGATACTATTGATCACCAAGTCCTTCTTAATCACCTCTCATCTGACCTGGGCATCACCGGCACTGAATTGCAATGGTTCAGGTCCTATCTCAGTGGGAGACTCCAGAGTTATGGTGTGAATAGACAAAGATTATCCGAGGAACCTCTCATTCTTTTCAAGGTTTATACTCTCCCTCTTGCCGATGTGATTGCCAAACACAATCTAGGCTTTCACTTCTATGCAGATGAAATTCCGTTGTACCTATGCTTTGATGGTTTGGTCCAGCGGTTAAGGTGCTCGCCCCGACCAAGGTCTTGTGAGGTCGCGGGCTCGAGCCCCGTGGCATATATATATAATTAATTTGTATAGCGCCCCAAGAGAACTTAATCTCTTTTCAGGCGCTTCACATCTGCCTCGAGGCTCGAGCCCACGACCTCAGCCAGACCTTGGTTGGGGCGAGCACCTTAACTGCTGGACCAAACCAACTCGGCAAATATATGTGAAGCACCTGAATAGAGATTAAGTTCTCTTAGGGCAATATACAAATGAATTATATTTCTATTTATGTATCCCACGCAGCCCTCTAGCACATCGAACTCTCTCAGCTTCATTGCTGCATGTATTGATGACATCCACATATGGCAGCAAACTCCGTCAATTGAGTTATGATACAACCAACCTACTTGTTATGGGCAAACCTAGATTCCGAAATTGGAAAACCTAACGCTCAAAGTCGGCTCTGCCAGCATATCTCCTGTTGAATCTGCACGAAATCTCGGTGTCCTGTTCCAGTGACCTTTCCTTAGACGACCAAATCAACTCCAGTCAAGTCTGCCTACTCTCAGCAACATGACATTGTTTAAAGTCGGGTTTGTTTAGACAGGGATACCACATTTATATTGTTCCATACGTATGTGACATCCCGTCTCGACTTCTGAAACTCACTGCTTGCTGGTCTACGGGCCGTGTAATCGGGCACTTACAGCTGGTGTAAAACTGTGCAGCTAGGCTTGTCCATTGTGAGCATTGCAGTTGCCAAATCACACCACGTCTAGCTGACCTGCACTGGCTCCCAGTGAAGTAGCACAGCGACTTCAAGGTTCTGTCACTCACTATTAGGTCCCTTCATTCTCTGGCTCCAGCCCACCTATCAGATCTACTTTCCCATCAGGCTAAGCATAGGACCACCCGCTTTTCGGAATCTAATTGTTTACCTACACCTCGTGCAAACTTCACATCGTTTGGAGAGCGTGCCTTCAGTTTGCATGCTCCCAAAGCCTGGAACTCACTTCCGACTGGCTTCAGGTCATCCCCTGACTTGACCAAATTTAAAAAGAAACTAAAAATATACCTATTTATCATAGCATTTAGTAGGTCAATGTGATTCATCCTAAGTGTGCTTATGTGTGTTGGTTTACACGTGCATTCTGCCACTAACCGTATTTGTAGGCTGACCCTGTGCTTACCACCTCTAGCTATGTTATACTTTTTGTCATTGAGCATGCTACCATTAACCATTCGACCATGTTTTTGCCGCAGCATATGTAACCTGCCTAGAAAGAGAATGAGTTATCTGAGGGGGCTACAACGAATGTATTATTACTATTATTATTATTATTATTATTATTAAAATCTCTTACTGAACGGAGCTAGTCATGGATGTATATCAACATAACCAGAACATCACGGTTGGCATCATCTGAAAGGAACATGGGGCCCACAGTATAATCTTCTGACGGTTTGAGATCTACGGGAATCTTTGCCTTCAGTCCATGCATGACCTCAAATGGAGTGCACTTGGTTGAAGCATGAACAGATGTAAGATACACAAACAGTACACTGGGGATTAACTGGTCACTGCTGTTCCTTTGGTCACTGACAAGCTTACTAAGAGATTCTTTGTGTATTTGTGCCATTTCTATTGGCCACTTGTTTGTGCATGATAATAATAATAATAATAATATTGCACTTGATAAAGCGCCCTCAGAGAACTTAATCTCTTTCTAGGCGCTTTACATTTGCTGCAAAGTGATACGCAATAGAATAGTAAGTAAAATCATGCTTGAAAAACAACATGGTTTGGGATTACATGCACTGGGTCAGCATGCAAATGTGGTTAGTGGCAGTATGAACAGTGTCAGCACGCATAAGCACATCGAGGACGAATCACAAGGACCCACTAAATGCTGTCCTAAATAGGTATGTTTTTAAGTTTCTTTTAAATGTGGTCAGGTCAGGGGATGTTCTGATACAGGTCGGGAGGGAGTTCCAGGCTTTGGGAGCATACGAGCTAAATGCACGGTCTCCAAAGGATTTAAGGTTTGTACGAGGTATTTCTAGACTGTTGGATTCCGAAAAGCGAGTGGTACGATGCTTGGCCTGATGGGGTAGTATATCTGAAAGATAGGCTGGAGCCATAGAATGAAGAGACCTAAAAGTGAGCGACAAAACCTTGAAGTCAATCCGTTGCTTGACTGGTAACCAGTGCAGGTCGGCGAGAAGTGGAGTAATGTGGCAACTGCGACGCTCACGACAGACAAGCCTAGCTGCAGAGTTTTGCACCAGCTGCAATCGCCTGATCGCACATGCTGGTAGGCCAGTAAGCAGTGAGTTGCAGAAGTCGAGACGAGATGTCACGAATGCATGGACCAACTTGGACGTGGTATCCTTATCTAAACAAGCTCTAATTTTAGCAATGTTATGAAGCTGAAAATAGGCTGATTTGACTGTGGAGCTGATGTGGTCGTCTAACGAGAGGTCGCTTTGGAATATGACACCTAGATTTCGAGCTGATGCAACTGGAGATATGCTGGCAGAGCCAATTTTGAAAGTCAGCCTTTCCAATTTCTGAATAACACTAGGTTTGCCCATAACTAGTAAGTTAGTTTTATCATCGTTTAGTTTTTAGAAAATTTGCTGCCATCCATGATCGGATGTCATCAATGCATGCAGCAAGTGAGTTGAGAGAATTTGAGGTGCTCGAAGGCTGGGAGGGATCAAAGCAAAGGTACAACTGAGTGTCATCCGCATAGAAGTGAAAGCCTAGATTGTGCTTGGCAATCACATCAGCAAGAGGCAGAGTATAAACGGTGAAAAGGACCGGACCTAGCACTGAGCCCTGAGGTACTCCATATTTTAGAGGTACTTCAGATGATCTTTGTCCATTCACGTCAACACTCTGGAGTCTCCCACTGAGATAGGACCTGAACCACTGCAGAGCAGTGCCAGTGATGCCCAGGCGAGATGAGAGGCGCTCTAGAAGTACTTTGTGATCGATGGTATCAAAAGCTGCCGAAAGATCGAGCAAAACAAGAAGAGACACTCTACCCATGTCTGCATTCCTAAGTAGGTCGTTGTATACCCGAAGCAATGCTGACTCTGTGGAGTAATTAGCTCTAAAGCCAGACTGGAACTTACTAGCAAGGTGTGAGGTTTCGATATACGAGTTCAGCTGGTCTGCCACGACCCGTTCCAGTGTCTTTGATAGGAATGGTAGAAGGGAGACTGGGCGGTAGTTGCTTAAGTTCTCTTGGTCTAGTGTAGCTTCCTTGAGAAGTGGCCTGACTACAGCTTTTTTGAAAGGTGCTGGGACCTGACCTGAGGCTAATGACATATTAATGATGTTGGTTATGCATGGCAGCAGCAGATCAATGCAACGTAGGAGCAGGACAGTGGGAATAGGGTCCAGTGGACTTGTTGTCTTCTTTGATTGAGATACGAACTTTAGGACTACATCACTAGTGACCTGTTTAAATGCAGACATTGAGGCGCAGCCAGGAACCGAGGAACAGCATTCTAGTGGGAAGGTTGTCATCGCAGGGATGGATTCCCTGATTTTGTCTATCTTCTGCACAAAGAATCGAGAGAAGCGATCAGCTAGATCATCACAAGGATCATCTGGTAAGGAGCTAACCTGGGAACGGTTGAGGAGATGGTTTATTGTCGACATCAGCATTTTTGGATTGTGCATCTGTGATTCAACAATGTTTCTATAGAAGCTAGACTTAGCCTTTGCTAGGATCGATTGGTACGACCTACAGTAGTCTTCATATGCCTGTCGATGGACAGTTAGTCCGGATCTTTTGTATGCCTTTTCAAGCTTTCGTTTAGTAGACTTGGCTAGTTTAATGTCTGTGGTAAACCATAGGCCGTCTGGGGGGGGGCGCACAGTGCGCTTTGTCAAAGGTGCAAACTCGTCGAGCGTGTCAGCTAGTGTCGTGTTGTAGCAATCTACCAGTGATGACAGATCGGATGGTAGGTAGGTGAAATGCAGTGATCTATCTGACAATGCTCCATCAGGTTGTCGATTATCAAGTTCACAAGCTCTTGTCCTTGGTCGATAATCAGCGTATATACATCCAAGCGTATATACATCCAAGGCGGCAAGTAACGAGTACAAAAAAGTTGCTACTTACTTGGCACTCTTGTCTGAAAAAGGTGTTGCTTCAGTCCATTTGTGCTGGTTTGACCCCTGGTTATGGTGCTGGCCTCGACCAAGGTCAAGGTGAATGTATTTGATGACCTAGGTTCTGGGCTCGAGCCCAGTGGCATACGTGAAGCAAGTGAATAGAGATTAAGTTCTCTTAAGCCTCAAAATAAATTAATGATATTATTATTGGAGACATGATCAGTGGCGGCAACTTCATATTTGTTGCGATTTGATGCCTCCTGAAGGATGACCGATCATATCAGTCCCGACTAGGCCTAATAGTTTTCCAGGCAGTGGTATACTGTAATGAGGTCGAGCCTCTTTGCTGAACATAAGATTTATGATGAGACATTTTCCACAGTCTTTCTCCAAGAAGGTCGTTATTCATCTCTTTCCAGTAATAACGGTAAGAGATTTTGGCCAACGTCTTATCTAGGCCAAAATGACCACCATAAATTAAGTTGCCATGACAGTCTTTCAAGATTGTTGGGTCGGCTTTTTGTCAGAACTTCCTCCTCCCCGTGGTAAAGAATCCCCCCCTTTGCAGCTCGATCCGGCTTAGCTGTTTGTCTGAACTGAGAGACTTGGCATTCACACGTTTCTCTGGAGGTAGATTGTAAATGATGTATGATGAAATAGATTGTAAATGCACGCTGGGTACTTTTGTTGTGTTGCCGTGTAGAGTCTCACAAGCAGGTCATACAGTTGGTTTTCTGTAGCTGAGTAATATATTTGAATTAATTTGAGAAAGAATTAATTTAATATGCAAGTGGGCGTAATGAGCCGACCTCTAAACATCTGTTCTTACACAATGTATATATTGTTAAACTGCATAAATAGGAACTATATGAAACTCTGAACTTATGAATCCGTGACTTTCGACAACACTTCAATGACATTGCAGGGGTATTCGACTTCACTACAACTTTACCTGCTTCGACTGGTTCTGAAAACTGCTCAATTGATCAAATTAAAATTCTTACTTTCATCTAACTGCTTTGCAAATATTGATAGTAAGTTCTTCGTCGGATATCGGTAGCAGTTCATTGATAGCTGTTCTCTGCAGGGATATTTGCGATAGAACAAATAATTAATTAGAACTTTTAATTATAATTTAAAGGTTGGGTACTCTGCATCATATTTCAGATGGTGAATATTCTGGCCTGGAGAGATATGGTCTGGCCCAGTCTATTTTAAACTTACCGGTATAGTTTAGCCTAGGAAACTCTATCCCCTGGGATATACGCTGGCCTGAGCCAAATTGTACCCGGGCTTAATTTATGCCAGGGTACTATTGCTACCAATTTGCTATTACAACAGTCTCGAAGTAAGATTTGGATCAAAGAAGTTATCTAAATCAGCAGTTTATTCATACAGAGCAGTGATAAGACACACAGCTATGTAGAATGTTATGAAACAATACAACACAATTCCCCCTGTAAAAATGAGTACATATGGTGTTAAATCAATCCGATTACATTAAAACCGACAGGTAAAACTGTAACAAATATAAAACAAGCTTTTCGGTTATTCGTGGGTATTATTGCTACTGCCAGCTCCGGTAGACTTCTTGAATTTGGGCAGTATGCTGCTCCTCCCTGGAAGAAGAAAAAACACTTGATAATCACGAGTAACTCACAAAGTTTTTATCGTAAGCTCCACAATGCACACACAGCTATAGAAGCCTTATTTATGCCACTCTGCCCTGAGCTCCCAGTCTCTAGCCCCTCGAAAGAAATCAGAGAGCAGCAAGTCAGACAACGAGAAAGACATTTTAGATCCACATTCCAATTTAACTGATGCAGCTGAGGAGGGAAGCCCCTGTTTCCCCAATCTGAAATACCTCAACAATCTGACCAGAGACCTTGGTCATACCCAGTCCAATGCTAAACACCTGATATCTCGGATCAAGGAGTAGAACTTCAACGGTCTGATCAGAGACCTTGGTCATACCCAGTCCAATGCTAAGTACCTGATATCTCGGATCAAGGAGTAGAACTCGTAGGATAAAAGTGCGAAAGTAGCAAATCAGAGAAAGTATCACCAACTTCTTTCCAACTTCTTCAGTCGGAGATGGACTGTATTTTTGCAACAATGTGGACGGTCTATTTGAGGCTATAGGAATAACACCTAACCCGAGTTAATGACACCTATTCATAGATACTTCACCCAGGAGCCTCAAGGCCATGCTTCTTCATAACAAGTACTGGAACAAGTACAGGTCTCTTCCTACGGCTCATTCAGTGCACCTTAAAGAGGACTACACCAAGATGTCAAGATGTCTTGCCAAGTGCATTGAAGTAGGGCAATTATGGCTAGGAGGTCACGGGACACTTGAAAATGATGACATTCCTCATGGGCCTCTATGGTGGTTTCACGATGTTTCCTTGTTTTAATTTTTTGCCTATGGAATAGCCAGGCCACTAAGGTGCACCATTACAAAGTCGGTCGAAATGTGTGAATGGGCATGACTCTAACCCCTCATTTTGGAATCGAGGATTCAACATCGCTTGGGGTGATCCGGATTATATGAATCTGGCTAAAGGTCCAGCTAACCGTATGTATTCACTAATTCCCATAACCTTACAAAGGAGCCATCAACCCATAAGCAGTACCCACAATGATGCTTGCAAGTAATTTTGGCCACATTTGGCAAAACAATTTGCAATGATTTTGAGAATAGAAAATCACGCTGGGGCCTCGAAAAACTTCAGATTATACAAATATGGCACTGAGAAGAGATGCAGCAAGCCAAGTGAATACATGGTAGTACTTCCCCATAAATGGCTAGCCTGACAGTGCTCTCGTAGTCCCCGGGTCTTAGCCCAGGGTACAGCACTCACACTTTATGATTCGGTCTAGGGTTTGAGTCCTTCAGCAGGCAATTCTTTTTTGCCCACTAAAAAGTGGAGAAGCTCCTCTGTTGCTATTCAACTGAGGCATTTGAATCAACTGAACTTTACAATCCAATCAATTTATCAGCTGAATTATGACTGATTCAACCTAGCAGCTGCCTATCAAAGCAGCTTCACCCAACTCATTCGACTACAGATACCATCAACTGCATGCAAGCTATACGAGAATAAACAGGGCAAACCAACAACGATCGACTTACCGCAGAGCAGCACAATTTCCCAATAGTTTGGTCTTTCCAGCATTTAATATACGTTGAACATTCAAATATCTAAATCGGGTTTACTCTCCTCTCAAAGACTGCTTAAGATTGAAACAATGCCTTTTACGACAAGTCGAATAGGTTCTTTGTCTATCCAACCAGTACTACCAACCATATAGTGACACCAGCCTGAAATCTTTAATCTATTCTTAATTGCTTCAGGGTACCGTGTGACAGCAACGGTAAGTTCAACAGTCAGCTCTAGTCCTACACAACACGATCACAGCACAACTTAAGCCAACAGCCAATATAAAGCTTGCAAAACTGGCGTTTTGGAAGAAAGGTCAACAACAGGCTTTGAATACACAGGTGCTACCGTGGTCAGACGAGGCAGCGGGTAGAACTAGACGTCCTGCATAGCCTAACTATTTTACATAACACAAGTAAGCAACAATGATGGTTAACAAAGCCGGCACATTCAAGCCGACATGTAAAATGAAACTTTTTCTTTAAAGCATCACCACCACACCTGTCGACTGCATTACCAGCAGCTGAAAGACACCAAGCATCATCAACCACACAGCCAGTCAGCATGATACCGGTTAAAGTCAGCTTACCAGATGGCACGACAACTTTTTTTACCAGATGCAGGAAGGCATCAAGTAGTGGCTTTCTATTGGTTACAGACACCTCAAATAATTGCACTGCAAAAGGCAAGCCAGTGATAAGCGATTGCAGTAATTCAACTAATAAAATATCTGATCCATAAGGGACACCAGGTCGTCATCACCGACTTACCTTTCTCCTTCGAAGCCCACTTATGTGCTGCTTCGGTCTCGACTTGGCGATTGGCAGCCTCAAGGTCACTTTTGTTTCCCAAAACAATGATAGGTATTTCTTTTCGTAATTCTTTTGATTGACGATCTATTTCACTCTTGACATTTGCCAGATATGTTAATGTCTCTACCTTTGTAGTATCATAAACCAAAATAACCGCCTAAAAAAGCATAAATACGTCACCCATACCAATACACATAGCAACATGCACACCTGCAGCTAGCTTCTTCCGCAGTGGTAAACTAAAAAAGCACTACAGCTGTGTCCACTTCCATAAATACCAGTTTAAGGGTATATCAAAGGCTGTCAGGAATTTAGTGACAGGCTCCACAATTATTGACGGTAGTAATATAATATAGGTCATCGTTGCATTTTCATTTCCTTTAGTTCTATAGGAGGCCATTGGTGAGAAAGAGCAAACTAAGAGTATGCTTACCTCTGCATACAGAAAGTATTTAGGCAGTACTGGCTTTTGAGATTCAATATCCTAAAAAAGAAACAGATATCCACATGGCAGGAGTCAAAATGTCATTTGCCATGGCCGCATACAGATGCTGCTACGACAGAGTAATACTCCAAGACAGGTTTTTTGGATTTGAGGTCGCATTGAAGCACAGCTAAGCAACTTGAGTCAGAAGAGTTGGTGGTACGGTGCAAGTCTTGATTAAAAAGTATTTTGGATAGGTGCCAGAGCAAGGAATGAAGGGACCTAAAAGTGAGTGGCAGAACCTCGAATTTGATATGCTGCTCCATGTAGGGAGGCCAGTGCTGGTCGGTGAGAAGTGGTGTAATGTACGCCCCAAGCAACGTTCACGACAGACAAACCTAGCTGCAGAGCTTTGCATCTACTATAAGTGTCTTATAGAATAGGCAAGAAGACCTGGGAGTAGTGAGTTACAGCAGAAGTCTAGAAAGAATGCCACGAATGCATGGACCTGCTTGGCTATAGTATCCTTGTCTAGAACGGTCCAATATTTTACTATGTTCCTGAGCTGAAATTAGGCAGACTAAAGTGTGGAGCTTATGGTCACTTTGGGATAGGACAATCAGTTTGCATCAAGATGCTGCAGGAGATATGCTGGCAGAGCCAATTTTGAAGTTTAGGCTTTCTAATTTCTGAGCAACACTAGGTTTGCCCAAAACAAGTAAGTTACTTTAATTGCTGCCCTGGCTTGGCCCAGGGATAAGGTGCTGGCTTTTAACAACCAATGTAGTGGGCTCGAGCCCTTCGGCATATATAAAGCAAAGCACGTGGCTAGATATTTAGTTCTCTTGGGGGTGCTATACAAATAAATTATTTACTATTATTTTATTCTTTGTAATTAAATCTTTAAAAGTTTGCTGCCATCCACGTGGGAATGTTAGCAATACACGCTTCAAGGGAGTTACAAAAATACTAGAAAGCACCAAAGTGAAGGCACAGGGTCATTTGCATAAAAATGAAATCGTACATTGTGCATTGGGACAACAAAGGCAAAAAGAGAAGTACAAATGGTGAAAAGTAGTGGACCAAGCAAATCCCTAGGATACCAAATACTTTAAAGGCTCCCATGAAGACCATTGCCCATCGACATTGGTGCGCTGAAATCTCCCACTGAGATATGACCTATAATAATAATAATAATATAATAATAATTCACTTGATAAAGCGCCCTCAGAGAACTTAATCTCTCTCTAGGTGCTTTACATTTGCTGTAAAGTGAAATGCAATTGAATGGTAAGCAAAATCATGCTTGAAAAACAAACAAAATGAAAAATGAATAATGAATAAACCATTGAAATCCCAAGGAAGACGACAGACACTCACGAAGGACATCATAAAAACATTTCAAGACAACTAATTCTGAAGCAAAAACCAGATTGACCTGCACCCAGATTTCTCTGATGGCCCAGAGCCTCTCGGTGGTAACAAACTTTAAAATGCTCAAGACAAGCATTCTTCCCTAATGCTAACGGCTGGCTGTGTACCAAATAGGAGAATCTTTTTATTTACTGAGATGTGGAAAAACGTGATGTGAAGCACTGGTTTAATGCCATCTTTAAGGAGTCTGGCTCAGACAACGGCTGTGCTAAGTTAAAAGACTACATACCCCAAGCTGGTTTGGTCCAGCGTTTAAGCACCGACCAAGGTCTGGCTGAGGTCGTGGGCTCGAGCCCCGAGGCATGTGTGAAGCACCCGAATTGAGACTAAGTTCTCTTGGGGCATGGTGTTATACAAATGAATTATATACAGATGAATCATATGTGTATACGAGAGCTCAGGAATGCTGGGGCATCTTTTATGCAAAATGAAGTTTTGCGAGTCAGACCATAAACACAATTTGGGAGTCGGTAAATTGTTTGCTTTTTATTGGTTAATAAAATTGCACATACGTGTGCCCCCATAATAACACACCAGCTGCATTAACTGAGTTGCCACCTTAATTCAGATTCAACCCAAGGTTTCCTTAGACGATGGGGATACCAGCACAAAAGCCTTAGCGACTATCACCCGGCAATCAGCAGGTCATTAAAGATTAGCATGCAATAAAGAATTGCCTGCTGTACCCAAGACCAGTGTCGTAAGTAGCACGTTGCTATGTTGTGTACATGATACAACAAACTGCTAGCTAGACCAAATTGTGACTTTTTGGGCTTACAAACAAAGTTTTGGATAGCAAAATCAATAAAAATGCATGCCTGTATTGCAAAAGTGTTTGTTTACTTGACAAAAATAGCTAGAAGGCTTGCTTCTCGAACGACAGCCATGTTCCACCTCTGATCATTAATATGGATGCCATTATAGTGAAGACGATTATTTTCTTGGCAACAAGAGGTAGAAGACTTGCTTACAGACTCGAATGGCATAGAACGATTTTGCAATTTACAAAAGGGATCAATTCGCTATCATTGATAGCCATAGAGGTTAACTACCTCACCGGCCATGTCAACCTGCTCGGAGGAAAGATCAAAACAGCCATAACTTATTATTGGTATATAGGGGCAGGATGGTTGAACATCCATTGTGAACTATTACCACAACGATTCATTAGGTACAAGCAGGAAGCAACTCCCATATCTATCTTTCAAGGTCTAGACCAGGCAAGTAGAACATTACAAATCAAACTGGTATTCAAGTTATGTAAGTAACAAGTACAGCAAAAATGAAAAAGCATTCACCGGATTAACCATCATTGAAGGAAATTAATCATCAGAGCATGCAGATGGTGCCAATTAAAACAGGGCGTTGGCACAAAGACAACTTCCGAGTAATCTGAACTTCCAAACGTGTGATTATCAAGAAGAACAAAGTGTGATCAAAACATAGGTTCGTTTTCTACGATCATCTTACAATCTTATTGCTTTTAAAAGCAGATAGAAAGCACACAAATGCTTAAATAGCATGTGCAACGAACATCATACGACGGAATGATCGTATGAGAAAGAGAACTCATCGGGTAAGTTGGACAGAAATATACGAAAGATGACAAAACATGCTCAAGCCAAAACCTTTAGTATATACTAGCAGTTATATAGCTTTCTGGAACTGCTACTCGCGTAGCACCCATGGATGTATGGTAAACTAAGAAGTTCTAGCAAAAATAGCAAATTAAACCGTCAGTACAGCAGCTGTGCACACGGTGATATCTGAAAAAATAAAGACATTATTCCAGAAAATTTTGCGGTAAGGGAATCATACACTCGATTTAAGGGAACCATGACTGGAGACACGGACATACGTACAAGGCCACTTGTATCATACAATCGGATGGTTTCGTGGGTTCCCCTTTCCGTCAGGACGGTGGTAACATAGATGTCTTCGACTGTCGGCAAGGAAGGCTAAAAATTTCAAGTCAAAGCCGGTAATAAACTTTGGTAAAATATCTTCTGCAAAGAGTTGCACACCAGGCAAGCATGCAAACACATTGTATCAAAGTACATTTAGAAATTAGGGAGCCAAAAATTGAGGGACATATGGGTGCTCTCACGACCGATACCAGACCTGCGCCTTAAAAGCTTCAAAATGACGAGCAAACAATCAAACTCACAACTTAGCGCTAAAAACATCTATGAAAACCAGCCCCACAGTGGAATCAGGAATGCAGTACCGACACCAGTCAGGAAGCTAATACGGTCAGTTACTAAATAACGCTGCGCGTATTCAAACTTACAGTTCCGGCGGCATGTATACCATAGATAATTTGCTCTATTATAGCTGTTTTGCCTGTGCCTTTAACTCCAATCACGACTATTTTGTATATCCTTCCTGGCATAACTCTTCTCTCACATAGCGTCTTGTTTATCCGACCGTGACCTTTAACGGGCTGCCAAGGTTGCTCATGGACAGAAGTACAAAATGACTTAATAAAAATAGATTATCAAGTAAATTAATCAATAAAGTTTGAAGGTTTAACATTTCTATTATCTTACTAATGAGTTTTTAGACATTTGCTAAAATACTATTACCGCGTGCAGCTTTAATCATGGCCGCGCCCGACGAGAAGCGTGATGCTGATGAGCAGTATGCTAAAGTCACTCCTTTACATCTAAGAACACTCCACGATCGAGATCAGTCAAAGCGCTTGATCATTGTCCTTGAGAATGCGTCTCTCAAGTATGTCAAGGTTAGTGTGCGTCGATACGTACAGGTTATGCTGGCCCCAGATATGGATTGCTCCATGCATTATCAACCGTAAGCGTGGTTGCTACTTCTCGTGGCTTCTGGACGTTTTCGTGTTACTATGAGCACTTAGAATACCCATTTCTATGACTCCTTCTGAGTACCGTCAGATAACGGCAGTGTTGTGAATCATTTTAACCCGATAGGTCGATGGGCAAAAGGTGTTTGTTGCTTGGCTTCACGTGCACGTGTAGAAGGTCCTGACCACTCATGATTTTTATTTCTTACTAATTTCTATAATGCTGCTCGTTTAGATATACAATTGAGATCTATAGCTTGTTTCTGTGTGTAATGTAATGTATCTCCGTCTGTAACTCCACAAAGCCATACCGACTATGTGGTTGTTAGGCAGGAGAGTTTTGTATAGCTCACTCACAGCCTAAGTGGCTTTCAGTACGCATTCGGTAGCCAACAGACCTGCGGTTAAGGTGCTCGCCCCGACAGGATGAGCTCATGGGCTCGAGCCCCGAGGCACATGTGAAGCGCCTGAATAGAGATTAAGTTCTCTTGGGGCGCTATACAAATAAAGTATTTATATATATATATATCTCACGCAACAAAGAGAAAGTGGGAAGCATAGCAGAGTCAGAGAGCAGTTGAGGTAGTGAGTAGCATGGAAGTAGCAGCTCAGGACCGCTGAAAAAGATGAGCCATAGTCGGCAGTAGTAGAGTAGTTTGTGTGTGTGTGTGTGTGTGTGTGTGTGTGTGTGTGTGTGTGTGTGTGTGCGCGTGCACGCGCCGCGCACGTGCATGTGTGCACATGTATTCGTCACCAACAGTTTTCCTTGTTGATGTGGATTATTCAGCATGCACTTTTGCATGTGCATGCAGAGATTAATCTTATTTTGAATCGGTGATCTTGATGACCAATGCCAAGCATATTCCTTGATTGCAGGTGGGAAAGCAGTTCGAACTTCTCAACTGTGACAAGCATAAGAGCCTCATGAAGAAGTTTAAAAAAGATCCCACTATGTGTAGGCCTGACATCACTCATCAGGTACAGGCGATGGCAGTGTTTGTGAGCTTGACTAAAGTAATTGCTAGCATCAGCTGTTTTGTCTGGTCAGTTAGCTTAATAGATAAGTCAGCACAAGCACTTTCGTGGCATCTACGTGGGGCGATGGCTCTCATATGCCTGTCTGTGGTGATGTTAGATTTCTGAAATAATAGCTATTTTCGTTTTGCATATGAACCCAATGCGTTGCCATTTCGACACACAGTACCTATGGAAGGAATCGACTTAATCAACTCTCTAGATCAGATTTTTAAAAAGACCTGAAAATGCTGCTAGTAGCTGAAGTCTACTTCTAAATTTTTGCTTTTGTGTTTTTTGCTTGCCCTTGCTTATCGACAATGACCAATTTCACCTGTGATGCCTCGAGAGTAATGGTAGTCTTAAAGAATATCTGAGGTGCACTGCTGTTCTCTCTTGTCACTTATCCCACATGCTATTCTAAACTGTTCCTCTTCTCTAAACCACAACAGAAATGCAGATGACCTTCTCTCTGCATGCACTCACTTCATGCTTACTATCCGACTCCTGCAGTCCAGATATAAATAAAACATATTAGTCCTAGCCCTCATCTAGCTATGGGGGCAATCTGTGATGAGCACCTGTACAAGTCCTACGGCTGTCTATCGTCTTGTGAGTGTTAGGTCACCTACTATGTGTCTTCTCTGTTGAGCCAGTGCCTATAACCGCCACTATTTTGACATGAGCTCAAGTTCGATTCGGGCACCACACACGACAGTGACAGACTGTGTGCATGGTCAGGACTGAGTGGAAACAAAAATGTTAAGAGCTTGCCGTGCTATGTTTGTGCCTTATGAAAATTTTCTGTGGCTTTAAATGTGTAAAGCCAATGATGCCAGCAGACTGCTTGCAGGCACGTCCGTAAGTAGTAGTAATCACAATAAGAGCATCATAGAGCACTCTAAAAGAACCTGCGAGTAGTGATGGTCATGTCTATATTGTAGCCAAAAATAGAGGTGTGAGATTTACCCAACTCATCTGGATAAGTGACTAAGTGACACTCTTCGGCCAGAGTATTCATGGGTTGCTTATCGTAGAGTTTTTGATTACTTCCCCTAGCTCATAGCCGTTTTGGAGGGTCCTAGTTTCTGGTGAGGAAAGGTAGATGGTTGCCTTTTTTGAACAAGGAGGCATTGTGCTTTGTAGCATTTCAAGATAGACAAACTCAGATAGTCTATCCTCAGGGTGGCAGCATCCCTTTTGGAATCCTTTCCCTCAATTCCGTACAACACCTCAATGTCTACATCCAAGGAAGCCACGAGTGGCCTCATCCTGAAGCTTGTATCCCAATCGAAGAAGAGAACTAGTCCTCTAGACTCCATTCCCACTGTCCTACTTCTACGATGCAAAGATCTGCTGCTGCCATGCATAACTAACATCATCAATGTATATCATCAACCTCAGCTCATGTCCCAGCACCTTTCAAAAAAGCTGTAGTCAGGCCACTACTCAAGAAAGCAACACTAGACCAATAGAACATGAGCAACTTCCCCCCAGTTTCCCTTCTACCGTTCCTATCAAAGCCACTGGAACGAGTCGTGGCAGACCAATTGAACTGACATATTGAAACTTCAAACCTTGGTAGTAAGTTCCAGTCTAGTTTTACAGCAAATCAGTCCGCCGAATCAGCATCGCTTTGCATGCATAACTAACTACTTAGGAATGAAGACTTTGGTAGACTCTTTGCTTGATCTTTCGGCAACCTGTGATACTACCCGTCACCAAGTCCTCGAACGCCTCTCAGCTCGCTTGGGCATCACTGGTGCTGCACTGCAATGGTTTAGGTCCTACCTCAGTGGGAGACCCATGAGTATTGATGTGAATGGGCACAGATCATCCGAGGAACCACCGAAGTATGGGGTCCCTCAGGGATCTGTGGTTGGTCTGGTTCTTTTCATGGTTTATACTCTCCCTCTTGCCGATGTGATTACCAGGTACAATCTAGGCTTTCACTTTTATGCAGATGACGGTGTTGTACCTTTCCTTTGATCCCTCCTAACCCTCCAGCATGTCGAATTCTCTCAACTCTCTTGCTGAATATATTGATGGAATCCGCATATGAATGGCAGCAAACTTTCTTAAATTAAATTATGATAAAACCAACTTACTAGTTATGGGCAAACCAAGTGTGATTCAGAAATCGGAAAGGCTACATCTAAAAATCGGCTCTGCCAGCATATCTCCTGTTGAATCTGCACGAAATCTAGCTGTCCTGTACTAAAGTGTCATTTTCATTAGACGACCACAGCAACTCCACAGTCAAGTCTGCCTACTTTCAGCTACATGACATGGTTAAAATTCAGGCTTGCTTAGACAGGGATACCACATCTAAATTAGTCAATGCATTTGTGACATCCAGCCTCAACTTCTATTACTCACTTCTTGCTGGTCTATCGACGTGCGCCATTAGGCGATTACAGCTGGTGCAAAACTCTGCAGCTAGGCTTTCTGTCGTGAGCGTCACAGTTGCCACTGGCACTCAGTCAAGCAACACATCGACTTCAAGGTTCTGTCACTCTCTTTTAGGTCCATTCGTTCTTTGGCTCCAGCCTACCTTTCAGATCTACTTTTCCGCCATGCTAAGCATTGTACCACCTGCTTTTCTGAATGGAATCGTTTAGCTACACCTTTTTAAGGATCAGCTTATTAAAACAATTTTGTTAAGGTGGTAGCAGAAGAGCCTTAGCTGCTATTATCCTGCTTGCAATGGGCAATAAAGAACTCCTGCTGCAAGTCTCAAATTTACGACCTGGATAGTGAAGTGTGAGCAACTTACTGCTGGGCTGATACCCAGCATCAAAGTGCTTCCCATATCAATCAGAACTGCCATGCAACTAGTAGGTTGTGTGCTATGAGGCAGACCCTCTCCTCTGTGATCACCTGCTTGGGTGGACATCCATTTCAAGTGAGCTGCACTTGTACACAATGTTGAATTAATAGATCCGTGGTATATATATATATATATATATATATATATATATATATATATATATATATATATATATATATATATATATATATATATATATATATATATATATATATATATATATATATATATATATATATATATATATATATATGAATTCATTTGTATAGTGCCCTAGGAGAACCGAATCTATTCAGGTGCTTCAATTATTTCGGCTCGAGCCTACGACCTCAGTTAGACCTTGGTCGGGGCTAGCACCTTAACCACATGGCCAAACCAGTGTGATGAGTTGATCCTATAAGATTAGCATTCCGATCACCTGGAATAAACTCTGACTCGGCACTTCTTGGTCTCCTTAGCTTTAAGCTGTGTGCAGATGGAAAGGCCTTTTAACACGCAGCTGAATTCCTGTTTGGACCATGCTGAGGTAGGCAGTCGATCGTGCAATGTAATTTTTAAAATACATTAATGTGCCATGCCGTGCTGGTTTATCCCAGAGGTTAAGGTGCTCGCCTCGACCAAGGTCAAGGTGAATGTATTTAATGAACAAGGTCGTGGGCTCTAGTCCCTGTGCCATATATGCAGTGCCTGAATAGAGATTAAGTTTTCTTTAGGTGCTATACCAATGAATTATTATTATGTGACGATAAGATGGCTGTGCAGCTTAGCGTTGGGAAGCTTAGGCTTGTGCCGTAGTCACATTTGCTGTATGATATTTTAAAGTGCTCGAATTTCCGTTAATAGTTGTATGCATCAACTTGTCATCACTGCTGCTCAGCTATATTTTGTGTCTTTCCAAGTGTCTTCTAATGCTTATGGACAGTCCACTGAATCGGCGAGGCCTCCTACAAGTATTCATTCATACAGACGAGAATGTTCTTATAGAAATTAACCCGCAGACTCGAATCCCACGTACCTTTGACCGTTTTTGTGGCCTCATGGGTACGTTTTTTCTTTGCTTGTTTACGGTTGCTGCGCTGCATGTGCAGTGTAATAGCAAATCGCATTAGCAGTTTAAACTGCCTTTTTTGCAGCATATGTAAAGTGCCGAAAAGAGATTTGGTTATCTTCAGGTGCTATGCAAATGCCATTTTTAACATTAAACTTGGTAGAAATGTTGTGATCTTAGAGCATTTGACTTTTAGCTAAGGTTAAGCCGGGTGCTCCATGAAAAACAAAGCATAGTATGTGAAATTTGAAGTCATTGCCTGATCAGAAACTTTTCTTGACACGTTTATGTTTAGCAGTCTCGAATGCTGTGTCAGTGTGCCTTCGGGGCAATGTGAAAAACAGCTTCATTTGAATAAATAAAAAGCTAGGATTGATCGTCGTCTGTTAGTTATGTGTGTGTAAGAAGCCGGGTGTATAGTTTTAACGTTTTGTATAGTTTGTAACTGTTTTGTTTTGTATAGTATATATTGAATGGATAAGATAGATTGTAGTAATATGAGCAAAACCTGTGCTCTAACTTACAGTTTATAAGTTGATGTTGTGTCAGATATGAATAATTAGTTGTATATATATATAAATATATATATATATTATAATAGTTGTGGATAATTCGAAAATGTGCTAACATAAAAGAAGATTAAGTGAAAACTAAAAGGAAAGGTTATTAGTTGAATATGATCAATAGGATCAAGTTTGATCTGTCCATGAAAGCAGCAGTGGATTTGAGGCCCTTGAAAAAAGTGCATTTTGACAGGATAGGAACACAGCTAGTCACCGGATGGTTTTAGCCTAGCTACTTGGGTGTGTAATTCAGGTTCTATAAACGCGATGGTGGATTCTATGAGTTCTCAGCTGTATGCTAAAATGCTTCTGAGCATAAATTGTGTGACAAGCTGCTCCACTTGTCGAGCACAAATTTATCAAGATCAGCTTCTCGCATCCGTACTTGATAGACAGTGAATAGTTCCATGTGGTATAGGTGTCTGCCGTGCCATTTCTTGTGTGCTTGCAAAAAAAGAGTGGCCAGCAGACCTCGACTTTAGTACCATTTCTTGTTGGGCATACTGTGATGCTGCCACCAACCAAACTTGCATGCTGACTCTGTGCATGTCACCCCTAACCTTGTTATTCTTGTTGCTTATTGTGCATCCTACCACTAACCACTCGATCGTGCTTCCTTTGCAGCAAATTTAAAGCGCCTAGAGAGAGATTGAGTTCTCTGCGGGCTCAATATCAATTGTATTGTTATTATTATCATTTTGTAAACTTAACCCATCCTTCTCCACTTGCCTAGTCATGAAACTCGGAATCGGCAGACCGAGAGTTTCGGAGGCATGCTCGTGGACTGGAATGTCATGAGCAGCGATGCATGCCTCCTTTCTGTCCAGGCGTTTGTGCAGTCCTTTATACTGTATTCTGCCTCATTTTATAGTGCAGCTTTTGCTGAAGTTGAGCATACAGGCAGAAGATGGGGGTAAAAGACTGCTCAAGGTAAAATGCAGCAGTGTAGCGCAACACTAGTTAACCAAAGGCTTCCTTTGCCAATCGGTTCATGTTAACATACCACTGCTAAGATGGCATTTTAAAATTCTGATGGCATTGAGGTTTTACTAGCGGTGTCATGCTGCCTACTCTAACGGAGATGGCCTTGCGTACACGTTCCCATTATTCATACCATATATTACATAACTGAGGCAACTGGATCTAGAATATCAGCGATTTAATCACCTATCGTTTGCAAATTATTACTGCTGTGAAACGCAGCTCATTTGTTTGCCTCTAGCCATTTTTGCCTTTGCTCGCTCCATTTGGTTTTATATCAATAGATTATGTATCTATTTCCTTTACCGGTGCATCGTCACGAAGCTCCCTATTGGTTTTTCCTGATTTTGTTGTCAAATATTCGTAGCCACCGTCCTTGTATCCAAGGTTCTAATTGGGTGGTGACCCACATTGCTGCTACTTGCAATAACCATCGGGCTATTCCTGCTCGGACAGTCCTGACCTTGATTTCTGCTTACATCATTATCTGTTTGTCGCCAAGCCGGAGTTCTTCAGCCTGCCAGGTCCTTCGTGGACCCTGCCAAGCCACATTGTCATTCTATTTCATTAGTTCGATTGCTTTATGCACTGCTCACAGAAGCCTCTCTCAACCCCTTAGTTGCAGAATGGTCTTGTCTTGGCTGTGGCCAATTTTTTAGGTGGAGAGCCATGCATTAAACAGTGACTCTTCAGCTGCAGTGACATTGTCATTTGTTCTACCGCCCTGCCAATCGAATTTACCTTGATTTTTTAAGATAGTTCCAAATTCATCTGCGTTTTATTTGTAGCCGAACATTTGTCAGCCGAATTCATTCTTGCTCGTCCGTCAGCAGCTGCACTGTCGCCTTGTGCAGCTGCACTCTGCCATAGTATTTTCTATTTACTCACACAGGCCACAGTGTGACTGTTTTTGTCTATTGCCATTTCTTAATCCATGCCACTAATTAGCTAGCTGTTCTTTGCATTCGGACCAACTTGGCTAGAAGCTGTTGCTGTTCTCCTCCATTCATCACCTTGGTCATCACAATTCACCTTTTCAGCGATATTTGGCCTGTTGCACTGGGTAGTATTGGCCATCGCACGTCATCTTCTCCTATGGCTTCTGGGTATATGACTGGTCGACTTGTAATGTATAATAATAGTAATAATAATACATTTGTATATTGCCCTCAGAATCGAATCTATTTTAGGTGCTTTACATATGCTGTAAAGAAAGCATGACCAAATGATAAATGGTAACATTCGCAATGTCATCAAGCTTAACATTCTTAGACGGACATGCACAGGGTCAACATATAGATATGGTTAGTAGCAGGGTAGCAGCAGGCACAGTGTCAGACCGCACAAGCACACAAAGGACGAATCACAAACACTCATTAAATGTTGTAATAAACAGGTGTGTTACAGTTTTTTTTAATGTCATGTCAAGAGATGTGACGTCAGTCTTGAGTTGGCCTCCAGCTACCATTTTCTGCAGCACCAGTTTTTTCCGCGACCAGGCCGATCAGTTTATGCACTGCAGTGCAAATGAATGCTCTCGCTTATCGACAAGAGCAGTCTTTCCAGCTTATATGCACTGACTACTGCCGCCTGTGCATGCAGAATATGTATTCCCATCTGTAACTCCTCAAAGCCACAAAAACTATGTGTGTGTTATGCAGGAGAGTTTTGTACAGGGCACTCACAGCCTTAGCGGCTTTCGGTACACATTTGGTAGCCAACAGACTTCATCTCACGAAACAAACAGAAAGTGGGAAGCATAGCCGAGTCAGGTGAACAGCTGAGGTGGTGATTTCACGTGGAAGTAGCAGCTCAGGATGGCTGGAAAGGATGGGCTATAGTCGGCAGCAGGAGAGAAGTTGTCGTATTGCACAGCATATAAGACCTGCTACACAGCCTTAAATAGCTGTTTGAGTATGACGGCCTGCTGGAGCACTTGCTTCAGACGTATACACCATACGCACTAGCATACTCACAAATGCATTTTTATAACGACGAACGGGTATCTCCGTCTGTAAGTCCACAAAGCCACGTGAGTGTTACACAGGAGTTTTGTATAACTCACTCCCAAAAAAATAAAGCAAAAGCTTCTACCTCCAACAGTCTTTAAGTGGAGGAGTAGCACAGCTAATTTATTGTCCATGATGAACTCGAGGGCACGAGGAGGCTTAAACTGGTGCAGCAGTTCAGCTAGATATGAAGGAGCCAAGCCGTAGCGGGCCTTGCTGGTCAGCGTAAAAACTTTGCTCTGATCCGTTGGTCAACCGGCAGCAATCCAAGCTCTTTCAGCAATAGAGGCACGTGATCAAACCTCTGGGATTTTGTAAACTAGCCTTGCAGCCATTTTCTTCACCAGCTGCAGTGGATTTTTCTGATAGCCCAACCAAAATAGAATTGCAATCTTGCCGAGACAGACCAGGGAGCTAGTTGATTTTTGCTAGCTGCCGTGGAAGACGGTTCCTAATCTTGATTCAGGTAGTATCTTATATTGACTTCTGTCAGACCGACCAGTGTTGATAGTAGAGAGGTTCTGAACTAGTTTTAATTTTGCTTTGACTCCCATGATCGTCCAGTCGGCCACCTTGCCTGTCCTTAATAAGAAATAATCATATTAGATGATTTAACAGCCTCATTTGTATAGCACAGTGGAACGTTAACGGCTATCACCACCACTTGCAGTTGGCAATAAAGGATCTTCTACCGCAGGATTCGAGCCTACGATGTCGGTCGTGAAAAGCGACCACCTTACCGCCTGGGCTATCACGACCCTGTGGCCATTAAATATTCTATGAGCCCACTGAATCTCAACTGGTCGGAGCATTGCTCACGCTCCTCGGCAGGCAAAGAAAACCCATTCATGCTTTGCCGAGCTGGTTTGGTCCAGTGGTTAAGGTACTCGCCCCGATTAAGGTCTGGCCGAGGCCGTGGGCTCGAGCCCCGAAGCATATGTGAAGCGCCAGAATAGAGATTAAGCTCTCTTGGGGTGCTATACAAATGAATAATATATATATTTCATTCTATTCAATTCTTGTTATTCTTCCATCTGTTTAATCACGTTTCTCCAATAGCTTAATTAAGCATTTTTGCCATTCGGTTTTGTGCCTTTCCTCTCTTAAAATGCTCTCTTGCCTTTATTGCATGTACTGCCTGTTTCGGCCTTTTAGTGTTTGGTATGCCTTCCCTCTTGGGAATCGTATCATTCACATTCATGTATTCCAGTTGGTAGGCATGGCCGCTTACTTTGACGTATAACAATTTGTATTGTGATGTTCTAGGCAGAGGTGACTGCTCAGGTATTCTAGTAAGCACTTGTCACGTTCTTTTACTTTTTCTTAACATTCCCTTCTTTGTTTGTAGTTACCACTTTCCTATTGTAGTAGATTTTCATTCAAGCATTATAAGGAATCGATGAAATTCTTGTCAGCATACAGTAGCCTCCCGCTTAAGTGCACTCCCGTTTAAGTACACATCCCGGTTAAGTATGCATATTTTTTCCTACAATTATGGGTTCAAGATTTATTAGTTTAACATGTCATGAATCTTCATTTGGTGCAAGTTTTGAGGTTCCTTGCATTTGGCTTTGAGGGAGACTGCCCGGATCTTGCTCTGAAATGATTCAAACGATTTCTTACGATCGTTGAATGTATCGTCAGCTTTGAATTTGAATCCTCAATTTGAACTTCAGAGTAGAGCAGCTGATCGTCGATGTCGAGAACCTGCTTATAAAGGGATTTGAACCACTGAAATACAAATCCACTTTCTAAACCGGCATTGAGATCTTGAGGATTAACGTCGTCATTATCATCCATCACACATCTCTGACTCCAGAAGCTCGTCAACATCTTCCAATACCGCAGCAATATATTCTTTGTTGTTCTCGTCATCAACGTGAACGAAGTCTTCCAGTTCTGATGAAGCGATAGATAAATTCAATATTTTGAAAGCCTTCGCAAGTTCGGTGCCCACATCTTCAACATTGCTATCAGCCTGCAGTTCTGGCTCTAAAGTCATTAGTTCGGTCTTGACGAAAGCATTTCTGATCGAGCTTGGCGAAACAGAATTCTATGCTTCTTTCACATAACTGGCAGCATCGAGCAGGTTCGCCGGGTTCCCCTAAAATCCCCTGCTTCACCATGTTGCAATCTTCGCCCCTGATCTTTTGACTTTTCGTCTCCTTCGTAAATGTTCTTAAAAGTCAATAACATCCTTGATACAAATATTTGTATCGCTTTTTCCGATTATTCCCATGTCACATGGCTGTTTCCAGCTTGTGCAATTTGGGGGAAAGAAAACAATTTGAATATTGTCGCGTTCGAAGGCTTCAAAATGTCCCGGGCGTTGTCCATCAGCGATAGAACCTGACGTCCTGTTCGTTTTTCACGTCTGGAAAAAACACCTCACTGAACTACTTTCAACAGGTTTCTACATCCATCCAAGCTTTCGCTTGATTGAAATAAGGAGCTTGCCAATGTCGGTCCTTAATACAAGCTGGTTCTTTGGGTTTTTGTTCAAAGAGCAAGGAGTTTTGTGAGTTCTGGTTGCGTTGGTGCAAACAATCAGAGAAACTCGATCTTTTGCCTTCTTTTTGTCTCTAGTGGCTGAAATATCTCGTCTGGCGTAAGAAGACTATATCTTGGAAGCAATCGAAAAAAAACAAGCCTGTCTCGTCCATGTTGTAGACATTTTCACGGTCATATTTCGCGATAATCGCCTAAAGGTTTTCTAAAGCTGCCAACAATTCCCGGTCGTTCTTGTTGACTTCTGCTCCCTCTCCGTGAATGAGAATCTTTTGTCATCCATGCCGAACTCTGAATAAACTTAACCATTGCCAAGATGCCTTAAAATCTTATTCCAGAATTGAGAGGCTGTAAGCAATGCTTTTCGCTTTGGCTATGGCGAGGGGTGGTGGTGCAGGAAGGCTGGCGCTGTCAGTCCAGACAGAAAGTATGTCCCCAAGCTCGCTAAATCGTCCATCTGACGTTCGAAAAAAGTGTTCTCCTTAGCCTCTTCAGTCATCAGGGCAGATCATTCTGGGATCGCTTCGCTGTTCTCCCAAGTCTTTCGGATGGCGCCTTCACTAACGTCGTACTCCTGAGCTATGTCCCTCTTACTGGGAGCAGACGCTTTGCTTAGCTTCGAGATGATTTCGCAGCATTAAGACTCATGAGGCACTTGCCGTTTGGTTTCTTTGATATCGTAGCAAAATCGAAGCTGTAAGGAACGGATCAAGTTTAAGGAACGGGTCAGGTTTTAAGGAACGAGACATGTAAATCGAAGGACAAACAGCGGAAACAGCGCAACTCGAGGCAAGTCAATAGCAAACAACACACAAGACGTTGAATGAATCTGTCAGATCGGGCTGCGTGTCACAATACACACCGTGCTACCTGGTACAGGCAGGCGCTCCGGAAAGTACCCACTAACCTCGCAGGTTCAAGTTGCATACTGTATATTAAAGCTGTACTATTGATGTGAATGATGTGCAGTTAGATAACAAAAAGTATGGTTTCTAGTCGACGTGTGGATGGGAGTTCTTGGGCCGTGTCAGCACTGCTCAGTGTGTGGTGAAGCATTCCCAGAGTTGAGCTGCTCATAAAAAAATGCCTGAAACACAGTGGCCTACATTGTAGACGTACCTCATTAATTCGGTCTCCCAAAGTTTTAGTTTTAATATTTGCTTTAGGTGAGTAGTGCAGACGTCGGATAGGATTTTTGAATATCGTGCCATTCGTTCAGCTGCATGGACTGACCTACGGCGGCTTACTTTCTATATTAATTCCTAATATTTCAGGTTATCAAGAATCCTATTACTGATCATCTTCCAACCGGCTGCAGGAAAATTGCCATGTCATTCCATGCTGAGAAATGCGTGAAACCTCGCGAGCTGATCCCTTCTGAAGACGTGCCCATCGTAATCGTAGTTGGTGCAATGGCACACGGAAGTGTAAGCACGCAGGCATCGCCACTCGCTTCCGTCGGTGCAGGTTGCAGCCGTGGGCTCACTGTTTTCCTATGCGTTTCGTGTCCGCTCGTGCAGGTTGATGTGGACTACACCGAGGCAGGATTCTCAATTAGTCAGTATCCTCTGTCAGCCGCGTTGACGTGCACCAAGCTCTGCTTGGCCTTCGAGGAAGCTTGGGGCGTTGAATGAGCAGCAAGCACGAGCTTCGAGCAGCTCGCGCTTCGCCGGCAGCATTGCCGGACCTGCTGACTTGAGTCACGTGGAGATTCTCACACTTCGTGGAGCGAGCAACGCTGCAACGCTGTCCTGGTGGCTCGATGTATCAGCCTCGTTGCGAACTCCACTTTCGTTGCACAGGAGACCACAGCATGACTATACAATGTGGCCATGATTGTACATGGCACCTATTTATGTCCTATGGCCTAAGAGGAACTAATTGTATTGCCACAAAACTGTGTGTTTACTTTACGTGGCTATATACATAATAAAGGCTACTGAGTGACGACCGATGTAACTATGGCAATATGCTTACGTGGGATTTTAGTGCATGTGTCTTTTGTACCAAAAATGTTAAATTGGTTTCGCTACATTAATGGCATCTCGTTCCACACATCTGCAATTTGTTAGGTTTTTTTTGGCTACATGGATGGCATTCTCGTTCCACGCATCCGAAATTCGTTAGGGTTTTTTGAATGGGCCTTTTTATTGAGGCAGCAGCAAAAACCCGAGCCTCTTTGACGTTCTAAACAGCTAGTGACTCGGTCAACTAAACGGCTTTTGAACGAGAAATACCTTATAACGAACGCGCTTGATGGAGAATATAGCAGTAGTATGGCGTTTGTGTAGCACTCTCAGAGAACGAAATCCCTTCTAGGCACTTCAGATATGCTGTGAATGAAGCATAATAATATACATATATAGCGCCTTCAGAGAACGGTTCTTTTTTTAGGCACTTAACAGATGCTGAACGACGATATTGTTAGGAAGAATATTCAGTGTCAGCCAGCATAAGCATACTATGGAAATCCACACGGACCCAGACAATGCTGTGAGGAGCACGCGGTTTTAGCTATTTTGAAACGTCAAGTCAGTGGATGTCGTGACGTCAATCGGGAGTGAGTTCCAGGCTTTGGGAGCATACGTACTAAAGGCATAGTTTTCAAAGGATTTGAGGTTGGCTTGAGGCGCCAGCTAACCGTCTTGAGTAAGAAAAGCAGATGGTACTATAGCTAGCCTGATTTGGAAGTAGTCCAGATGGGTAAGCTAGAGAAAGAGAATGGTGAGAACTAAAAGTGAGTGCCGAAACCTTGAAGTCGATTTGGCTGCTCGATGGGGAGCCAGTGCAAGTCGGCCGAAAGTGATGCGGTGTGTCTGCGACATTCACGACAGACAAGCCTAGCTGCTGAGTATTACACTAACTGTAAGCGCCTTATTGCACGGGTCGGAAGACCTTCCAGAAGTGAGCTACAGAAGTCGAGATGGATGTCGCAAAAGCATGGATTTGTTTTGTTTGGTTTTGGTTTGGTATTTTATCTTTCTGGTTTGTTTGATTTTGCTTGGTATACTTGTTCCAGGCCCAAATTTTTGCGATATTACCTACCTGAAAGAATCAGACGACTGAAACTATGATGTGGTCATCTCGTGAAAGATCGCTTTGGAACAAGAAACCCAGATTTCTTGCAGCTGCTACAGAAAACATACTGACCGAGCGCGTTTTGAGAAATGTGTATTTCAATTTCCGAGTTAGCACTTATATTAGACAGTTTGTTGCCATCCAATTGCGAACGTCAGCAATACACGAAGCAAGGGAGTTGAGAGAGTTTGACGAGCTGGAAGGGATCAAAGCATCGGTACAGCTGTTTGTGATCGGCATAGGAATCAAAGCCTAAATTGTGCTGGACGGTTACATTGGCAATAGTGAGAGCACGAATTGTGAAAAGAAGTAAACCAAGCGCAGATAACTTGAATACCCTATACTAAAGAGGCTCCTGGGATCACTGCTGCCCGTTGACATCAGCCCTCGGGAGTCTCCCTCAGACGTATGACCCAAACCATTGCAGTGCAATGCCAGCGATGCCTAGGTGAGATGAGAGGCGGTCAAAGACAGCAGTGATCAGTAGCACCAAATCCGGCTGAAAGATCCAGGAAAGCAAGCAGAAAGTCTTCGTTGAAGTCAGCTAATTATCATTTTAAATTTCTTCAAAGCTAGCAATCCGACTGTCAAGGACAATTGTTATGTACTCAGTTAATAATACTCTTGCCCCGTGCCTTAGCTGTATATGTACCGCTAGCATTTTAAGCCTTACTGTTAATCCCCAGTGCATGTAACCCCTAACCATGTTATTCATTTTGTTTGTTTTTCAAGCATGATTTTACTTACTATTCTATTGCGTATCACTTTGCAGCAAATGTAAAGCGCCTAGAAAGAGATTAAGTTCTCTGAGGGCGCTTTATCAAGTGCAATATTATTATTATTATTAATAATAATAATATTGAGGTACCTCAGATGATCTTTGTCCATTCACGTCAACACTCTGGAGTCTCCCACTGAGATAGGACCTGTTCCTTTTTTTTCCCTTCCCGTTGCTCCGATCAGCATGGTAATGCGTACGCACGGGTTACGAGGATGGACTTGTTATTAAGGAGTAGGCTCGATTACTGGCGCTCTGCCTACGTGCATCGCCGCGCCGCTTCTGCGACTTCGGAAAGCGTTCCGATTGTTATCGGCATCAGGCTCGTCCATCGGTTCGTCGTGAGCCGACGCAGCGGGCGAGCGGCGGCCATCGCAAGGAGCGATCGAGAGTGGGCGTGTCGCGGACGATCCCGCGGCTTCCTCGTACCCAGGTCCCAGGCTGCCGTTTGGCACTGCGCTCGTCAACTGCTCCGACGACAGGCAGATGCCATTCACTCGGTCCGGGAGGTGCTATTGACTTCGATCGCGAGAAGATGACGCGTACTGCTAGCGTCAGACTGCCGTGGCATTGGCAAAACACTGTCGATCAATACATTTCGAGTGGGCTGACGCACGTGGCGCGCGCGAGAGCGCGTGCGCGCGAGAGAGAGTCGCGTTCGCTCAGCGTCACGCCGGTCGGTCGAGCCAGAGAGGTGAAAAGCGTAAAATTAACGGGTAAAACAATGCTTGGCGCCCCGGGCGGAATTCGCCGGGCAATGCTCCGCCTCGACGCGCGAGAGCGGATTACTACTGCGCGCTCTCCGATGACGCCCTGACTCCTGCTTTACTTACGACCTTTTTTTTCACGTCCTGCGCTCTGCCTGGCCCCGTCGGTCGGTCGATCTTCTTGCGTTTCTCGCCGATCTCCGTGTGGCGGCGGCGCCGCCGCACTGAGCCGCGCAAGCTGACAGGCATTTGAAGACTACTGTAGGTCGTACCAATCGATCCTAGCAAAGGCCAAGTCAAGCTTTTATAAAAACATTGTTAAATCACAGATGCACAATCCAAAAATGCTGATGTCGACAATAAACCATCTCCTCAACCGTTCCCAGATTAGCTCCTTGCCTGATGATCCTAATGATGATCTAGCCGATCGCTTCTCTCGATTCTTTGTGCAGAAGATAGACAAGATCAGGGAATCCATCCCTGCGATGACAACCTCCCCACTAGAATGCTGTTCCTCGGTTCCTGGCTGCACCTCAATGTCTGCATTTAAGCAGGCCACTAGTGATCTAGTCCTAAGTTCGTATCGCAATCAAAGAAGACAACAAGTCCACTGGACCCTATTCCCACTGTCCTGCTCCTACGTTGCATTGATCTGCTGCTGCCATGCATAACCAACATCATTAATATGTCATTAGCCTCAGGTCATGTCCCAGCACCTTTCAAAAAAGCTGTAGTCAGACCACTTCTCAAGAAAGCTACACTTGACCAAGAGAGCTTGAGCAACTACCGCCCAGTTTCCCATCTACCATTCCTATCAAAGACACTCGAACGGGTCGTGGCGGACCAGCTGAACTCGTATATCGAAACCTCACACCTTGCTAGTAAATTCCAGTCTGGCTTTAGAGCTAATCACTCCACAGATTCAGCATTGCATAGGGTATACAACGACCTACTTAGGAATGCAGACATGGGTAGAGTGTCTCTGCTTGTTTTGCTTGATCTTTCGGCAGCTTTTGATACCATCGATCACAAAGTTCTTCTAGAGCGCCTCTCATCTCGCCTGGGCATCACTAGCACTGCTCTGCAGTGGTTCAGGTCCTATCTCAGTGGGAGACTCCAGAGTATTGACGTGAATGGACAAAGATCATCTGAAGTACCTCTGAAATATGGAGTACCTCAGGGCTCAGTGCTAGGTCCGGTTCTGTTCACGATTTATACTCTGCCTCTTGCTGATGTGATTGCCAAGCACAATCTAGGCTTTCACTTCTATGCGGATGACACTCAGTTGTACCTTTGCTTTGATCCCTCCCAGCCTTCGAGCACCTCAAATTCTCTAAACTCACTTGCTGCATGCATTGATGACATCCGCACATGGATGGCAGCAAATTTTCTAAAACTTAACGATGATAAAACTAACTTACTAGTTATGGGCAAACCCAGTGTGATCCAGAGATTGGAAAGGCTGACTCTCAAAATTGGCTCTGCCAGCATATCTCCAGTTGAATCAGCTCGAAATCTAGGTGTCATATTCCAAAGCGACATCTCGTTAGACGATCATATCAGCTCCACAGTCAAATCCGCCTATTTTCAGCTTCATAACATTGCTAAAATTCGGGCTTGTTTAGATAAAGATACCACGTCCAAGTTGGTCCATGCATTCGTGACATCTCGTCTCGACTTCTGCAACTCACTGCTTACTAGCCTACCAGCATGTGCGATCAGGCGATTGCAGCTGGTGCAAAACTCGGCAGCTAGACTTGTCTGCCGTGAGCGTCGCAGTTGCCACATCACACCACTTCTCGCCGACCTGCAATGGCTATCAGTCAAGCAACGGATTGACTTCAAGGTTTTGTCGCTCACTTTTAGGTCCCTTCATTCTATGGCTCCAGCCTATCTGTCAGATATACTACCCCATCAGGCCAAGCATCGTACCACCCGCTTTTCGGAATCCAACAGTCAAGAAATACCTCATACAAACCTTAAATCCTTTGGAGACCGTGCATTTAGTTCTTATGCTCCCAAAGCCTGGAACTCCCTCCCGACCTGCGTCAGAACATCCCCTGACCTGACCACATTTAAAAGGAACCTAAAAACACACCTATTTAGGACAGCATTTAGTGGGTCCCTGTGATTCGTCCTTGATGTGCTTGTGCGTGCTGACACTGTGCATGCTGCCACTAACCACATTTGCATGCTGACCCTGTGCATGTCACCCCTAACCATATTATTCATTTCGTTTGTTTTTCAAGCATGATTTTACTTACCATTCAATTGCATTTCACTTTACAGCAAATGTAAAGCGCCTAGAGAGAGATTAAGTTCTCTGATGGCGCTTTATCAAGTGAATTATTATTATTATTATTATTATTAAGCTTCGCCGCGCCACCGGCTTCTCCGCTGCGGAGGTATTACTCTATTGCAGCGCTCCTTCCGATAATCCGATATTAGGATGCCTCGCTATCCCCTTCTGATACACTGCTAACCGCTCTCCTCGGGCCACTGGCTGTCGGTATCGTGGACTCACGCCGCGAGCGACCTTCGAGAGGCGGCGGGGGAGAGTCTTGCTGTTCACTCGCGCGTCTTCGGTTTTCAGTCGCGCTCGGCTGAGCCCGACGCCTCAGTCGCCTGTAGCCTACTTCGGCAACTTGGCCATTCCACTCGCCCACGGCTTGAACTGACTTTTTCTCGATTGTCGCAACGTATCTCAATTCCGTGCGGTCGATAGCGCTAAGCACCCCTGTAGTGCAGAGGCGTAGCTAAGCGCTTATGTGGTACAGAGGCACGTCTAAGCGACTTGAGTCAGAAGAGCAGTCGGTACGAGGCCGCAACGCCGGCGGAAGTAGTTCGGATCGGTAGGACGGAGCGAGAGAATGAAGAGATCCACAAGCGAATGACACGATCTCGAAGTCGATACGTGCGGCTCGACGCGAAGCCAGCGCTGGTCGGCGATAAGCGGTGTAATGGGGGGCGGTTGCGACTTCAGACGAGCCTATCCGCAGCGTTTTGCACCCATTGTAACTGTACGCGCCACTGTAAGCGCCTTATCGCTCCGGCCGGATGACACGCAAGCGAATGAGTTACAAAAGTCGCTACGGGATGTCACGAATGTATGGACCGACTTGAATGCGGCGACTCTGTCTAAACAGGCCGAGCTTTTTCAATTCTATGCAGCTGAACGCAGGCAGAGTTGACCGCGGAGCTGACGCGGTCGTCTCGCTGAGGCGGAGAGAGACGGCGGCCTCGAATGCGCCTTCGCACCTCGCCCTCGCCGCCGGATGCTCGTCTCGCCGGACGCTAGGATCTGCACCGAGCGGCGTCGCTAGGGGCCGCCCGCCGCGCATAACAGGCATTGACAAAATGTTATTGTTTACAGCGTCCGCACGACGATCGATGCAATTGCGCTGGGAGCAAAGGTCTTCGCTAATCGCTCATTGGCCGATGAGGCGTTAACGCGCCGAGGTCGGCGATTGGCCGGCGCGAGCCCCCCCCCAGCCGCCGGTCGCTGGCGACCGGTGCTGCGCCTGCGACTGGTGGAGCCGGACGTCCGTGCGACCGACGGAAACGCCCGGACCCGGGTGAGAGCCAAGGCGCCGCTCGCCTCGGTCCTTCCGCTGCCGCAGTCGCGCTCGCGAGCGCCGCTCGCTTCCGGTGCCCCCCTCGCGCGTCGCCGCCTTCACTGCGTCGCCCGCTCAGGTGCCCCCCCCCGCGCGCGCCGCAAGCGCGGTGCGCATCGCGGGGAGCTGCCCGTCGCCTCGCTCGTTGCAATACTCCGCGAGGGCGGAGGCGGTAAGGGGAGGGGGGGGGGGTGGTCGGCGCTGCCAAGATGCCCTCTCTCCCTTGCGTACGTCGGCGGCACAGCTGCCTGCCTCCGAAAGCCACCCGTCGTTCGCGGCCGGTGCTGCTTTTCGGGGCCGTCGTTTTATCGCACGGGCGAGCCGGAAGTACCGATAAAATTGTAACTCATTCGCGTGGCGCCCCGAAGATAACTTGATCTGTATTCAGGCGCTTCGCACGAGCCGCGCGGCTCGAGCCCACGACCTCCGTCTTCAACTACGTTCACCTTGACTTTGTTCCGGCGAGCGCCATAACCGCTGGGCCAAACCGGCGCCCGCGGAGAGCGCTCGGGCGAGCGCGCGCGGAATCCGCGCGACGGACGCGCAGGAATGCGACGCCACGGCCGGACAGTGCGAGAGGGTCCACGTGCGCTGCCGCTTCCCTCGCTCTCCGACCCGAGGCTCGAGGGCCGAGGCGCGCGTGCGCGTGGCCTACAACGCGTGCGACGCGGTCGAGCGTGCCTCGAGGCGCGCGCGACCGCGAGTGCGGCGCGGTCGTCGGATGCTCAAGATTCCCTTTCTTTGGTCGGTTGATCGCGCGCTGCGCTATCGCAGAAGCTTCACGCTCGCACTTCTGTGCCAGAGCCAAAGAGGACACTTCAGTGGACGGGTCGCACGGATGCGAGCATAGGTAGAGCTTGTCTGTCCAGAACGGCGGCGAGACGGCGCCCGCACGACTGGTAACGCGACTAACTGCGATCCTGGGCGATCGCGCCGCCGGCTTTTTTCCTACACACGTAAAGTGCACGTACAGATGTTTAGTTCTCTTAGGACGCGATACGAATGTCTTGTTATTATTATTATTACGATGATGATCATTATGCAGCGGAGACTGTGACGCGATTCGCTGTGCAAACCGCTCCTGTTCCGCTATCGGGCACCGCCTGCCGCTTTTGCGCGATGGGCGCCGCCGCCGTCGCTGATGCTGCGGCCTCCGTCGGCCGCTGCACAAACCGCTCACGCTTCGGGCCCGCAGCTCGTGTGCGGCCTGCCCGCACACGAGCTGCCCGCCCGCGCTTGCGGTGGATCAGGAGGGCGCTGCCTCGGACAATGACAGGCCGTTTAGTAACCGCACTCGGCACGGGACCGGAAGCTCTGTTGTCCTTGGCCTCCGGCGTGGAGGTAATCTTGCAATTGTGGCGGGTCAGGCGGGCGCGAAAGCGCGGTCGCAGACGAGAGCTATTTACGTCCGCGCGACCCTCGCTCGTTCGGCTAGCGGCATAACGCATACTACGTACGTGCAACGACCTTGAGCTCTATATCATGCACGAAGCGCTAACAGCAACAGCAAGTTGAAGAAAACAGGGCGGCGTCGCAATCGAGCCGCATTTAATAGCGCCGGTCGGCCATTGTTCGCTCGACTTGCCGCGGTCCAGCGGGCTCGCTCAAACCGCGGCCGCCGGCGACCATGCCGCGGGGGCAGCCGTCCGGTCCCGCCCGACCACCCCGTCAGATGGACGCGCGCGCACTCGGGCGGGCCCTAGCGCGGGCCGCTTGACCCGGTAGCTAGGTGACCGTCGGCCCGCGCGCGCGCGCAGTCGGCCGGTCAGCGGGTGTACTACGTAAGCGAAAGGCAGACCCCCAGCAGTCAACTCGGCCGAACCTAGTCCAGCTGCAGCCTCCGCCAACTGTGGCCTCCGGGTGCTGTCGCCTCGCTTTTTGGGATCGCGCGCTCGCGATCTGTCGTCTCGCGCCCATTACTGCCGGTCGCCTGCGGCCGCGCGCCCGCCATCACGCCGTAGCCGCTCGTCGGTCGAAGTCGTCGAGGTAAGCGCCACACCTTCGGTCGCGGCGAAGTATCTTGGCCGGCGCCGCTGGCGAGCCGGTCGCGGTCCGCGGGAGCGGCTCGTTCGCGCCGCCGTGCTATCGCGCAGCGAGTGCGCCGGCAGACGCTCATCTTCGCGAAGCCGCCGTCTGGCGCCCGAGCTCGCGCAGCGGCGCGGGCGCCGCGCTCGCGCTGCTCGCGCCGCACCCACCACGCCTCGCTTCGCTCTGCCGCTGGCGACCGCCAGCCGAAGTAGCGGCCGCTCGCGCGGCCGCGGCATCGCGCGAGGCCAGGGCGTGCGCGTCGCTCGCGGCGGGCTGCGAGCTGCGAGCTGCGGGCGGCGCGGCAACCGCGGCGACCGCCGCCGCGCGAGCGAAGCGAGCAGAGCAATGCCGAGCGCCGCCGATAGCGAGACCGCGGCGGACGCGGCCTGCGAACCCGCCGGCGCGAAGGTCGCGCAGCGGCGCCTATGCGGCCGACTTGGCCCCCCTTCTCTCTAGCGTCGGCGCCACCACTTGGGCGGGCACTCGGGCGCTTAATCCTCACCTGGCGCCGTCGCCGGCAAACACGGAGGGCGCTTGACGTTCGGGACGGGCTCGCTGCCGCCTACTGACGCGAGCTCCAGCTGCGTCGGCGTCGGCGAAGCGGCTTAGCGGCGGCCCGCTAGCGCGTCCGGGCGTTTTCGTGGTGCGCGGTGCTCGACGGCGGCAGCGGCGGCGGCGCTCGACAGCGGCGGCCGTGGCGCTGGGCCATCGGTGCATCGGTGCGAGACTTCCGAGTGCGTCGCGCGAGCGAGCGCCCGAGTAGCGCCGCAGTCAGACGACCGTCGCCGATCGGCGCCAGTAAGTCGCGGCGATCCGTTTCCGGTCATTAAACGCCCGAAGCCCCGCGATTCGAAGCCCAACGGAGCAAGCGTTCGGGCGGGGGGGGGGGCGGCGGCGGCGGCTGCTGAGGGGGCCCGAGCTCGTCCATGGGCGTCGCTGAAAATGAGGGGCCGGAGCGGTTCGAGCTCTCTGCCGGCGGGCCGCAATTTGCCCAGCAACCCCGCCCCCCACTCGGTAGACAGGTCGCCCCTACCTAGCAGATGGCTACCTGGCTCCCAGTTAGGGGCTACCGGGCTAGCGAGCGTCCAAGGGGCGTGGCCGGGCGGCGTGCCTTCGGCAGCTAGCAGCTTCTCAAGATGTCTGCCTGCAGAGGGCCACAAGACCGCTAAAAGGATGCCGTAAACTTTACAAGGCCTTGTGGCGTAAAGGAAGGAGAAGGTCATGCGGCCTTCCATCGGCGGCTCCAGTTTTGAGTCGGCCTCATCTCTGGTTGGATCTGCACGAAATCTAGGTGTCATGTTCCAAAGTGACCTTTCATTAGACGATCGCATCAGCTCCACAATCAAGTCAGCCTACTTTCAGCTACCCAACGTTGCTAAAATTCGAGCTTGTTTAGACAGGGATACCATATCTAAGTTGGTCCATGCATTTATGACATCCCGTATTGACTTCTGTAGCTCACTGCTTGTTGGTCGTGAGCGGCGCAGTGTGCCAGTCGTGAGCGGCGCAGCTGCCACATCACGCCGCTTCTCGCCGACCTGCACTGGCTACCAGTCAAGCAACACACCGACTTCAAGGTTTTGTCGCTCACTTTCAGGTCCCTTCATTCTTTCGCTCCAGCCAACCTATCAGATCTACTCTCCCACCAGGCCAAGCATCGTACCACCCGCTTTTCGGAATCTAACTGTACCTGTATCTCGTACAAACCTCAAATCCTTTGGAGACCGTGCACTTAGTTAGTATGGTCCCAAAGCCTGGAACTCACTCCCGACTTGCGTCACAGCGTCCCCTGATTTGAAAACATCTAAAAAGAAATTAAAAACGCACATATTTATAATAGCATTTTGTGGGTTCCTGTGATTCATCCTTTACGTGCTTATGCGTGCTGACACTGTGCATGCTGCCACTAACCACACTTGCATGCACCCCTCACCATGATAATCTTGTTGTTTATTGAGCGTGCTATTACTAACCATTCGATCGCGTTTCCTTTGCAGCAAATCTAAAGCGCATAGAAAGAGGTTGCGTTCTCTGAGGACGCTTTATCAAGTGTATTATTACTATATTGGGCGGAGGGCCAGAGGCCTCACGAATTCTCGGTTAAGGAGCAGCTAGAATACTTAAATTTGTAAATCAGCTCTGTTGGCTGATGAACAGAGACGATTTAAGGTTGCTACCCATAGCAAGCCATCCGAGGATGTTAACATTTCCACCTCACCATTCCGGCTTGCTCTCGTAAGGGGCCGTTGGAATTAGCTAGGAGGGGACGGGCGAATGAACAATGTCTATGGAGCCTTCAGCCGATCTCCCCCCGGAAAGTCCGGTACGGGGTCAGCGTGCTCTGAGCGCGCGCGTGCTCCTCAAGCTGGACGCCGTCTGCCATCTTTAGACGTAATTGAAAGCATGCAGCTCGACTAGCGCGCATTGTGCATGCACTCGATCGCTTGGGTTAGGTTGCCAGAGTGGGCAGAATTGTTGTTGTCTTTTTAAAGGACGCGGTAGAATTTTTCAGAAGCGCTACAGATTATTAATTTTGGACGGGTGTGCAGAGAGGCCCGTCGAGCGGGTGGTGCCCCTTTCGGCGCGCCTCTCCGGAGTGGGTAGCGAATTTCCGCGCAGGTATTACCGAAAGCAGGCTTTCGGAGGGCGCCGCTTGGGCTTCGAGCTTCTCTGTCGAACTAGGGAATAGCGACGCGTTAGAGGGGCCGCGGTGGAGCCTCGGTCTGGGTCGCGGTGGAGCCGCGGTCATGGCCGAGATGGAGCCTCGGTTTGGGCTGCTGTGGAGCCCCAGTCTGGGCCGGGCTGGAGCCTCGGTCAGGGGTAGCGGCTGAAATGGGGCGGCGAGCTAAATCAGCCAGATTATGACTTATATTCGAGGTTCCTGAATCGTAATGGCTTTGAATCGATTATGCGATAATCTCTGCTTAGTCCACACAAAAATACAGTGCCACATACTAGTCAGTCAGTTGCGTTTTCGGAGTTGGCCTAGGCATTTGAGCTACATTCCGCTGAACCGCTAGTTTACGTAATGTCCGCTGTTGAACGCTTTTAACTCTCTGTTGCTATCAAATAGACTTATCTACAAGACCTATTTTAGATAGATAACCATGAGCTTCGACCGATAAAGTCAAGCGAAAGGATTGCTTTTTACTCCAGGGGGTAATGCAGCAGAGGAATGAGAGTGGGCTGCTGGAGGCACGCCGACTGGGCACCGTCCTCTATTTTGGTGTCCAGTCTACCTGGCGTTCGGTGAAAACTCGGCAGCTGAAAAGATAGGCTTGTATTTGTAGTGGCAGGCAGTCCGACACCTGTTTCGTGATTGTCAAAGAATGTAAACAACCTGAAAGTGTGAGCAAACTGACAGCACGTGTTGTTTTGTACAGTACATGGCCGAGCCCGAGTGGTAGCCGAGCACGAGCCAAGCAAGAGAATAATACATTTGAGGCTGCTGCTGCTGCAGTCCCACCAGGGCGTCTGATTCAGCAGGCTCACAGGGATCGGATCGGAGATAAAGAATTCGAATTCTTGGAGCACGAAACCAGCAGCGGCCTTCCTCCTAGGGGACGGCGGCAAAAAGGACGACATACCGTTCTAGCAGCAGGAGAAGCTAGTCGCTGTCGTAAACCGTTGTAATAATAATAATAATAATAATAATACATACGATACACTTGATTGAGTGCTCTCGGAGAACTCTTTCAATATCTTTCTAGACGCTCTACACCTGCTGCAAACGAAGGAGATTAGTTACAGTACTTATCTATGTGGATACGGACTTGTTTTGTTGAGGTGCTTTTTGGCGCTGCTATGCTCCACTGCTGTCGGCAGCGCCACCTGCGTGCATTGGCGCTGCTATGCTTTACTACTGCCGGCAGCGCCACCTGCGTGCATTGGCGCTGCGCCTGCGAGTCGCTAGCCGCGATATAAGGTTGAGGCGTCGCAAGTAGTCGTCGCGTATCGGCTGACGCTAGCGCCACTACGAGCGCTGCGTTCTACGGCCTAGTTATGTCCGGTAGTGAAAGCCGCAGACCGCGTTTGTAACTAGCTCAGACGGGGTCGCCTATGCATAGAGCCAGCTCACTTTCTGCTTTAGGCACAATGCCCGTAGCAAGCTGTTCAACGTAGTCACCGGCACCTTTTTTGTATTTACGTTAAGTAAGCACGTTGTCAGATATATTTTCTGCTTAAAGTTTCTCGCTAAAACCTGAATCCTAAACCTCAAAAAATACAAAGTCTAGCCACGAAACCCTAAACGGCAAACCCAAAAACACAAACATCTAAGCGCTATATAAAAGATCTTAAACCCTAAGCTTAAAAGATAGCTCTGAAACCTGTTTGTTTAACGCGCTTTGGAAATGGGAGGTGACCGTCTCTTTCTTAGATGACTTCTGTCAAAAAGACTTCCCGGCGGCAATTCAAACTCACGCACAACGGGGGGGGGGTTATAACAATTTCTCAAACGGGCTGCAGACGTCATCAACTCGGCGCTGCTTCGGCGCTCCGCAATCGGAGTCCGCCGCAGCAGCAGCAGCCGGAAGTGACGGTCGAGCGGCGCTCCCTTTGAAGCGCAGCTTCGCTGCCAGTCTTCGCGGGGGGGGGGGGGGGGCACCCGGAGCGCCGCCAGTGGGCGCCCGGAGCGCCGCCACGGGGCGCAGAAGGATGCTTTAAGCTAAGTCGCGCGGCGGCGCACCGCCTTCAGCGCTCTGCCTTCGAGTCAACCTCTGAGAACCCGGCGGACAGAGGCTTCCCGGATCCTCCGGTCTAAAGGAGTTGCTAGTAAGTGCAAGACTAGCCTTTTGTATCAACTCTGTCAGCAGCTAATTAGCAGCGACAACCCCTTTGGTACCCAACCGTTTCAAATCGCCCACGGATTCAACATTAAGCCGAGTCATGCTCGGTTGCTGGGTTTGCTGCTGGGTAAATGAACGTCGATTGAACTTTCAGCCTTCCGCCGAAATCCCGAGGGGGGATGGGCTACCGAAACAAGGGAGATAATCGACTCAAACGAGGGCGGATTCGACATGTTATTCCGTAAGGATTACACCGCCGTTGCCAAAATCCGGACTACGCGCACTGGCTATCGCCTCCGTAAACCGACGAAGCCCTTTTACGAGATAGAAAGAAGCAAAGTTAAAGGTTACCTCGCAGGTCCCCCCTTCCGCTTTCAACCGTTTCATCCTGACGGGGTTGGCGCCGTGCGCGCAAGACGCATCGACGGGCGGCGGAAATGCCTGCAGACGCGTCGCGGCGGGCTGACTCGCAGAGTTTGACTATTTCCAGAGCACATTCGAGAACAAGGAGAGCGAGTTCGAAGCGCCAGCAGCCGCCATGGCTTCGTTAGTCGACAAAGCCAAGCCTGGTTCAGACGCCAACTTTATAAGGATCAAATTCGGAGGTACCTTGGCTTTACCAACGCCGCTAGCGGGCGTCATTTTTCGCCGGCGGCGCGCCTGCTTTGGCCTGCGTCAGGCCACCCGGTGCGAAGCCGCGCCGCCGCCGCAAAGGTCCAGCCGTCGGGAGATGCCGCGGCGATTTCGCGCCACTCGCCAGTCGCTTATCGCTTTTCTGCCAGACAATCGAGAGACCATTCTCAACACCAGCTGCAGGTGCCGCCACCTCGTCGAATCGGTCAAGAAAGCGTGCGGCTGCGAGGACAGCGGTGAGCCGACCGCACGCCCCTGCGCCGGAAGCGGCCCGCCGGAAGCGGCCCGCGAGCGCACGCCTGCGCCATCGCGGGCGACGTACGGCGGCGGCGGCTGCGCGAAGCGATCCCCAATTGCTTTCGCGCCAGGCGAAAGGCGGCGGCGTGGGTAGGCTAGTCCGGCGATGTACCGCGAGAGACACGCTGCCGAAAATGGCGACGAAGCGCGAGAGGGCTCGCTCCTCAGGTAGTCGCCGAGAGCGACTGACGTCGGTCGCACCGCCTTCGCCCATATATATATATATATATATATATATATATATATATATATATATATATATATATATATATATATATATATATATATATATATATATATATATATATATATATATATATATATATATATATATATATATATATATATATATATATATATATATATATATATATATATATATATATATATATATATATATATATATATATTGTCGCCGGCGTTTCTCGCGTACGTCGCCGCCGCCGCACGGCTATTTTTTCGGACCGACGGCATTTCTTAGTGCTCACCTTGCCGCGTCGCCGCAGCTCAGTGTGTTTTTGCGCCGATGCTGCTGAGGCGGCGGCGGCGGCGGTGACAGCACGTTTTCCTATGCTGCAGGCGTCGCGAGCACGACGTGCCACCGCTTAGGTTTCAGACGCGAAGTTGCAGCGGCAAACACTCTATTCGCAGATGAGATCGAGCTAGTCGGCGACGAAGGGGGATTTCTCGGTCTGTCCGACCCGGACAGGGTGCTCAACTACGCCAACGTCTACGTGCGAAGCCGAGCCGTCTACTACGCCGTCCTAGTGAAGAGTAAGTGGGCCGTCTCAGTGCGAAGCCGCCGCGACATGTGCTCATGCACCAAGGTCACCCGCTCGCTCGCTCACTTGCTAAACAAACTGCAACTCTTTCGGGCGAGCAAAGTCTCTGCTTTTGTGGCGATGTGGGTCCTCGCGCCTCGGAAGAATGCTCCACCACCGCTCCGCCGCCGACAAGCCATACGCCAGTAGATCGGGCACCACCACGCCCCCACGAGGTTCGAATTCGAGATCGAGGCGCTCGATGGGGTATGTGTGACGTAGATCCAAGCCAGTAGCTAGGCGCAGCCCTGCAGCCACTCTAAAACTGCGGCGAAAATATGAGGAGACATAGGCTGAAATTGGAAAGGTTATTATTTGGCATACTTACAAGTGTGCAAGTGCGTGCGTGCGTGCGTGTGTGTGTGTGTGTGTGTGTGTGTGTGTGTGTGTGTGTGGATAGGAATGTATGCACTCCATATATACATCTACGGTCAAAATTTTAAGCGAGTAACGCAACACGGGAAATCACACCAGCACAGTCTTCCTCAGGTGAGACCGACTCAGAAGCATCTTATCGAACTTACATCGTATCAATCTGTGCTGAGCAAAGAAGTTCCATCCACGAACAAGTGCGAGAGGAGGTGAACGTACAAATCGCAGCCCAGCAGCGGAAAATACGTTCAAGCTGTCGACATTAATTTCACGGCACCTCGCGAAAAGTGGTACCGGTATGAAGTAAAATCTCGAATACAGTCGCACTACAGAAGCACCCGAGTCTGCGCCGCCAGAGAGCAAGCGCCAGGGGTGACTTCCCTTTCCGACCGAATCGAAAGGCCTTATAGTAGTAGTCGAGCGCTGAGAGAAACAAGATGAAGCGAGAGAAACTGCTGCTGCCTGCACGCGTGGACAAGTGCCTCGGCTGCATCTGGCTGGCAACAACCTAAAAAGTCCTGAGGAATGATTCGATCGCGAAAAGCGACTTCAATCGGTAAGAGGCGCCGGAAGCAGCGGTCTCCCGCTTGAAGGTGGCAAGCAAGGCGACTGAAAGGGACCGCGATCGGGGCCGTAGATCGGGGCCATAGAAATGCAGGGCTTGCACGGCAAGCGTGGCTCTTTCTAAGGCGCTCAAGCGGACGGCGAGGTTTACGCCGACCGGATGCTGCGTCAGCATTCTGCACTCTCGCGGGGGGGGGGGGCGGGTGGGTGATTTCACAGCATTCCAAACCTTGGCTTTCCAGAGAGAGAAAAAACCAAGGTAAACAAGTAAAGGTAAGCTGAATAAGTAGTCTCCTTACACAGCCGTAAGAAGAGCATTGGCAGCTAGCAACGCCACTTACTTGCTCGCAGTGGACTATACAGAATCGTCCGCCGTAGGACTCGAACCCGTGACCTTAATTTATAATAATAATAATACATTTGATATAGCTCCCTCAGTGAACTTGTCTCTATCTAGGCACTTTACGTTTGCTGCAAAAGAAGCACGATCGAATGGTTAGTGAAAGCATGCTCAATAAACAACAAGAATAACATGGTTAGGGGTGACATGCACAGGTTCAGCACGAAAGTATGGTTAGTGGCAGCATGCACAGTGTCAGCACGCATAAGCACATAAAGGACGAATCGCAGGGACTCACTAAATACTGTCATAAATAGGTGCGTTTTTAGTTTCTTTTTAATGTGGACAAGTCAGGGGATGTCGTGATGGAAGTCGGGAGTGAGTTTCAGGCTTTGGGAGCATACGAACTAAAGGCACGGTCTCCAAAGATTTGAGGTTTGTACGAGGTATGGGTAAAGGGTTAGATTCCGAAAAGCGGGTGGTACGATGCTTAGCCTGGTGGGGGATCGTGAAGAATAGAGCAGGCGGACGTATCGAAGCCACCTTTTCCAATTAGGGTGGCGAGCGAAAAGCAGCATAGCAACGCCTTGATTTTCATGAGGTGAGCCGTGATAGCACACTGGGTAAGGCGGTTGCTTTCACGACCTCGGTCCCGAGGTCGTGTGTTCGATTCCTGCGGTGGGCGATCCTTTATCGCCACTGCAAGCGGTGGTGATAGCCGTAAAGGCTCTTCTGTCGCTATTAAAGAGGGGCTGTTTAATCAGCTAGGATTTATTTATTTATTTATGAGGACTGCCTTACGAAGACGGTGGAATTCTGGAAAGGGGCAGTGCTGGCATAAGGTTGTCGCACAGCCGCCGACACCGGAACCGCATCTTCTGCGGAGCTACAAATGGGCTCAATCCCATCCGTGACACACAAATGCTCATGCGCACTCACACAGCACTCGAACGCACGCGCACAAACGTGTACAGAAGATATAATTTCTTGGCTGCCCTTCTATCACGCCACCTGGGCCCACTCTTTAAAATCGGATTTACGAAACTAAGCATTTACAAGGCTGCCGGCTGCTTTCTCGGATAGGGAGAGGCTGCCGCGGGGGATGCTTAATAACTATACAGAGCGTAAACGTGACCTTTAGCAAGGCTGCGCCTGTCTTGCTAGATGTGCGTGAATCTAGTCCACGATAAACTCACTAAGGTCTGTCGAATCACTGTCGAATATCCCGCTGCGTGTCCAGCGCACGGTGCTCCGTACAACTTGTGCGCACATTCGTTCAGTACGAACGACTAGTGCGCCTGGAGCTACTTTCCTAAGGATTTTCGATCGCTTCAAAGTCAGCTCTCTAGCCAAAGCACTCGCCCTGCTGAGATGGTGATTGCCTTCTCGACAGACGTCGCTGTTGATGTCTCCCTTCATGCCCCGCTTCCCCCCCCCCCGAGTGCGCCACGTCTTCGCCTAGCCCGCCGGGCAGCGATGACGCGACGGCACCTGGTAGGTTCGCTTTCGCGACACCAGCTTTGGGCACACTAGCGAGCCCGGCAGAGCCGCGTGCAGAAGTTTCGAGGCGCGTCCGCCGGGGCGTGGATATCCTTTTCCGGAGTCGCCGCCGCCGTCGCCCGCCCCCGATTCGGTTTCTTCGCTTCCAAAAAGCAAGCCGCTCGTAATTGCCGCTGCATTTCCTTTGCAGCCAATCCAGTCAAGCAGACGGTGCAGTACGTTCCGCTTCTGAAGGACCTGGATAAAGTCAATCCAAATCTAGCACGTAAGCGCGCGCGCATTCCGCGACGCTGCCGCCGCGGAATGCCGCGGCGATGGGCTCCGCGTCTCGCGTCGAGCGCCTGGCCGACGTTCACTGGAGGCGACTGGGGGCGCGAACGACTACCCTGCAAAGAACTGTCAGCTGCGGAGCAGCCGTCCCGGCCGGCGCCTTACGCTGCGCGCTGTAGATGGGCTCGCTGTAGACGGGCTCGTCTGAGATTCCTTAGTAGACTCGCCAGCCGCCGCCCGCCGGCACGATATTCTGTGCACGTTACTAACCAGGAATCATGCTATTCAGAGGCCCCGAGTTTCCTCTTTCGCGATTTAGTCTGCGTGTCTAAAAGCACAATACCTTGCTTGCCATTCTCGAAAAGATTGTCGCCGTACAACTAAACTGCTCTCCTCCGAGAGCAACTTCACTTTGAGCTGCAGCAAAAACGGTAGCGTCGCCGCCCGGGTCCTTCTTGATCAATAAGTCGATTCGGACACTTTCGGATCCGAATGAATAATAATAGTCAATTGAAATAAATAGCATCGCGCAATCCAACTTTAATGTCTCGCAGACGAGGCTCTGGCGTGGTTCGGGTCGTGCGCATTCGATCACGTTCAACCCGCATCGTGCGCAGCAGTCCCGCAGCGTCCCGCACCGACGCCGTTGCGCCGGCTGCTGCGTCGGAGGCGGCGCCGAGCGGCGCCGGGCAGCAGCCGGCCTTTGCCGTTCTGTCGCGAGCCGTTTCTTTCGCCGTTCGGGGCTCGGAGGAGCGCGCGCCGCTTGCCACGTCTGGCTCTCGTGCGTGCGTGCGTCTCCGCATGCGGCGTCTGCTGCTGCGCTCAGGCCCCTCCTCCTCCCCCCCGAGCGACTGAGACGAGCGCGACGACGACGGCGCCGCGACGACGTGCGAAGCGCGCAGGCTCCCGGTCTCGGCGCTGGCTGGTGCAGATCGCGGACCGGACCCTCGAACGGCCGGTCGCCGGCTCGAGCTCGGCGCCAAAAGGAGTGAACTTTTCCTTTTTTTCGCTCCGGTCGTTGCAGTTATGCTTCACGACATGTCCAACCCTAGCGCCAAGGTGCTGAGGCAGACGTGGAAAGCGATTGGCAAAAAGGGCGTCGAAGGGCGGCGGCAACGAGAGGGCGGCGCCGCTGCCGGCCCCGCCGCCGGCCCCGCCGCCGGCCCCGCCGCCGGCCCCGCCGCCGGCCCCGCCGCCGCCGCCGCTGAGAGTCTGCCGCTGCCCGCCGGACGCCGGAGCGGCGGCGGCACGCTGAAGGCAATGCTGTCCAAAGTGCAATCGGAAGGAGACACGAAGAGCAGCTTCATCCGCCTTGTAGCGGCCGCCTCGGCTGCCGTGGCCGCCGCCGCCTCTCCTCGGACGGCCGCCTAGAGCGACCGCCGCCGTCGTTGCCGGCCGCTGGCCGAGCTTGCCGGCACGACGGCGCAGGCCGCCGCGGCTTAGCCGAGAAGAAGATGTCATCCGCGGGTGCGTCGTCGTCACGCTCAGCTCTGACCGCTAGGAACGGCCGCAAGCTTCGCGGCGGCGGCGAGGCGTGGCGGCGAGGCGGCGGGTGCACACGTCGGCGGGGCGGCGCTATGGCGGCCTAGCCCGCTCGAGTAATGAGTAACGAGTCGCGGTCGGCCGCTGATAGGAGCGGCAGCCGTGGACGCGGACATTTGCCGCATCGGTGCTACCGGTCCTGTTCGTTAAGGATTTTCCCCTTTTTTTTTTACCATTAGCCGAGTTCCGTGGCGTGACGGTGCGGCACCGAGCGCTGCAGACATGCGCAGCCGAATGGCGCCGCAGTTGACGAAACAGAATAAAGCGCTTCCACGCCGTTTTCACCGTCGTCGGCGCAGACGCCTTTGCGGTGGCGTTGGCGGAAGCCGCCCGCCGCTGCGCGTTCGGTCTCCCTCTCTCTCTCTCTCTCTCTCTCTCTCTCTCTCTCTCTCTCTCTCTCTCTCTCTCTCTCTCTCTCTCTCTCTCACCACCATAGCGGACAGGGTCCGCAGCGACGACAATGTGCGCTACTCTGCGGGACGCGTGCTGCTATGAGCGTTCGACGGTCGCCACTCGAGAAGACACTGCAGCTGCATTCTCGAGGATCGCGTGGCGGATTGGAAAAGCCGTTTCGCAGCTGCGCCAAAATTTAATTCCAGGGGCCGTTCGGCGAGAGTTCGCGGTCTCTCTCGGTCGGCTCGTTTTACGGACTGACGCCGCTCCGCGCTCTGCCGCGCGCCGCTTTTTGCGATCGCCGCCACGCCCATTCGATCCAATGTTCAAGGTCGAGGAAAACGTTCGTGCGCCGTGGTTTTAATAACAACAGCAATTTAATGAAACAATGATTTAATTAAATAGTAATTTAATGAAATTAACAATGATTTAGTGAAAAACACGGAGCACGAACTTTTCCCTCAACCTCTTGAGATCGTACACCGCGAGAGATCTAGTCGTGGGAGCGAGCCACCGGGCGCGCGCGCGTCTGCCCGCCCGGCTCTCGCCGCCGACGCTAGCCGAGCGGCGGAAGCTCGCTCGCGCGATAGCTCCGCCCGATCGCTTCCGTCGAGAGGCGTGCGGTGCGCCGCAAGCAAGCGCGAGCCTCTCTTCTTGGCCGCTGCTCGTCGTGACCTAGACGCTGCCGCCGCCGCGGCCGCCGCGACCCGGGTGCAAAGTTTCCCGAGGAAATCCAAGCCGGCGGCGGTGGCGGCAGCCGTTCCGTCTGGCGCCGCCCGCCGGAACCTAGCCCTCCCCCGTCGAGACGGCGGCGCTGCGGAAACCCGAGCCTGCGAAAGCGTCGAGGCGCCTGTCGCCCCACGTCCGCTGCTCGCGCGTCCGCTGTTCGAGCGTCCGAGTCTTCTCGAGCGGCCGAGTAGATGGGATTAGTGTAGCGAGCGAGCGTGCGCAGACCGACGCGAGCCGCTTTCCACTTCCGGCGCGCCGCTGGGGCCGATCGTTCCTAGTCTGGAGAGCTCGAAGCGGAAGCGACTGAAAAGCGAGATGGCGGCGACGACCGCAGCGTCCCGGACTGTGGCGGCTGCGGCGAAAGCGGCTGCGGCGAAAGCGGCTTCGGCGTCCAGCAATCGCCAGGTGCCGGGTCGCGCGACGAACGGCGGGACGAGCAACGCGAGGGGGCGGCAGCGGTGGCTCCTCGGCGGCGGTGGCGCAGCTGCGAACGCGGACGTCGCGTATTGGCAAGTAACCGTCCAGCACAAGTCCAAGTCTACATGAGTAGCGCGCCTCGAACCAGGCTACCCATTCGCTCGCCGTAGCAATAGTAGTAATAATAATAAATCCTTTTCCTTACAGCTGTCTCAGCGGCTAAGGTGCTCGCCCCGACCGAGGTCTGGCCGAGGTCGTGGGCTCGAGCCCCGTGGTGCATGCAAAGCGCCTGAATAAAGATTACGTTCTTTTAGTGCGCTTTGTAAATGAATTGTATCTGTATATGCATTTAATATGTATGTAATGAATTGTATCTGTAACGTAATTGTACCTGTGATGAATTGTATCTGTATATGTATTGCATCTGACATGCACGAGTATCAAGCATGCAAAGAAAGGCAAACGAGTATCGCCGCTTAGGCCAGCGTGTAAAGAGAACGCGCACAGAAAGCGCGACGACACTCGCGGCCACCGGATGGTAAGATCTCTGGCCAGTAGCGCCACCGGATCATGCACAGGTGCGCATGGAAAGTACATAGGAACAAAACCAACGAGTTCGTTGTGGCGAAAGGAGTGAAAGCTGACCGGAACGGGTGCGTCTCTAGCTGAGATCGCAAGATGCAGTCGTCGTCGCAGCCAGAGACCGCATTCCATGGAAGCGAGTTCGAATCTTTCGATGCATTCAGCATAAAATCTTGACCATGACGAGATATTTCAATTTAGTGCGAGGGACGGCGAGATGACTAGATAAGCGGGGGAATGTCCGGCACTGCGGAGCTATGCCGCCAGCTTCCCGATGGGATTTATCTCCCTAACATATCACTTATGGATATATTTCAAATACGAACGGACCAATCGGCATGTAAATAGGCACAAACAGCAAGGGGAACGTAAGCTATCTTTTGATGTAACCATAGCTGTTGTGATAACCTTCAGACAGGCGACAAATGTACGAGTCATGGTAATGTTTTTCCTGGTTAAAAAAACAGCTTTTTCGGTAAATTCAACAGGTTCAATACTATGCACAGTAAAAATATGCCGAACCTATAAAAAAATGCAGGACACTTTTCAGACTGGGAGACATTTAAAACAAAGAAACTGTTTTTGGGACGCGTCAAATATAAATTTTTAACGGCAAAAATGGATTATATGACTGACATTCTAGGACATTGGCGCTATACTTATATGACATAAAAATCCAACTGAGGTGACCGCAGGCTGCAAAAAGCCGACCGGAGCATATATTCCAAATTTCAAGTCGATGTGGTAAGAATTGGCTAAGCTGTAGACTTTTCAAGATACAAAGCCTCAAATGTTCACGAAGCGCAGCAAAAGTCGGCAACATGTAGCACGACTAGCTGGTCGCACGTACATTGACATCAAAAGGCCCATGAGCGTTGCAAATAGTTGCCAATACTGTCCACATATCTTTCTAGAAGAGCTACGAGTTAAAGCTGCCGTCATTGATGATGACAGTGCGGTCGGTCGTCTCTCTGCCAGGATTAATCTTTGCAGCCACCAGAGCCAAAACCGCAAGTTTCGGCTCTGGTGGCTGCCAAGACAATCAACGACCGGGAGACAACTGACGACCAAAAGGGTACCCAGCTGGCACGTATTAGCAGCCCAAGCTGCGGAACGATCGGGCAATTACCTAGAAAGAGGCATTCCTTCGAATTGCCTGCCTTCAATAGAGACAGTCTCTTGGCTCGGACCAAGACAGCACACGGCGGCAGACGGGCACGTGATCAATCCTGCGCGATTGCTAGCTGCCGGGCGATGAGCAGCAGCTGACATTGACGGTCGTGCACCTGCTTCCGGTAATGTTCGTCCGGATCTGTATTATATCGTTGGCGCGCTGTTCGCACTTGCATTCTCCTTTTTTTTCGCCCTGCATTTCGTCTTAGCTACAGCGTTCTCGACGCTGAGCACAGTCGGCGTACTGATTCGTGAAGGCACGTCATCCCTTCCCAGATTTCAAAGCGCGCCGCCGTAGTTTCCGATTTCGCCTCGACGAAGCGCGAAGGGCGCGTACGAGCTTTGCAGGCCTTTGCAGCGCCTCGTACGCAGGCACGCGGACCGGCACGCGCAGCTCGATGCTCCGATTGGTTGAGCTTTGCGACCTGCGCGCTGTGTCTTGGCAGACACAGCGCAGGTGCGCCGGCGGCGTGCTATCGCAGGCGGCGCACCTTGCCGAGGATTTATTCGTCAGCGTGTTAAAAAAAAGAGGTGCTCGCAAGGGAGGCGGCAGCGGTCGCCACGACGCCGACCGCCGCGCGCGAACTGCACCGACGCTGCCCCCCCGACCGCCGCAGGCAGCGTGTAATTCGCAGATGGCCGATCGAGCGGAAAATCCTGCTAGGAACGCCGGGCCCAATTTGAAGAAAGCCGATAGCCTGACTTCCGCCGATGGGGGGGAGGTCAGCAAGCGGTCAGCAGGCGGTGAAAGTAAGGCTCGCCGCTGCCGCCGCCGCCGCCGCAAAGATGCGAAGGGACGCCGTAGAGAAGAACATGCGCGGGAGATGGGGGCGAGCGCGTTCATCGCTTGCCGCGTAGGGCGGCTGACCGACTCCCGACGGCTGAGAGTCAGGGGAGAGTCGTGTACATTCTCGGCTAGCCACCGGCCTCCGCTGCCTGCGCAGGACCTGCGCCAGCCACTCGCCGCTCGAGAGGGACGATTTTTTTTAAACATCGAAAGGTCAAGGGCGACGCGAGCTGCACAATATCCACCGAAGTCGAGCGCAAAACGGGCGCGCGTAAAAATGCGCTGCTCTTCTCCGGCGGAGTAGGCTACGACGGTTAAAGTGTGTTACCGGGACTCCGGCAGCGACCGTTCTCTTGGAGTCTCGCGGAGGCGCAAGCTGCTCTCGGATGTAAACGAGAGAAAGGAGACTCAAATCTTCTTTTCTCTCAACGCGTGCATATACGAGAGCTCGGCGGATCGCAGCAGCTGCGACGGGAAATATACGTACATTAGCGGCTGGACGCAGCGCTGCGGCCAATGGCTTAACCATTGGCCACAGGTGAGGTGTACATTAGCGGCCGGACACTGCGCTTAGTCACTCAATGGCTTAACTGTCGGCCGAAGGTGCGTTCGTGATAATTACCGCAGCAGTGGGCAGACAGAACAATGGTTGGTTAAAAGTGAGGTGCAAATTAGCAGCGGACCTGAGTCGGTCTCTTCGTGTTTATACGTCAAATCGTCTTTTGGCAAGCGGCTTTGCAGCAATTAAAAATCGAGGTTAGTATTGGAGGTGAGCCGTAATGGCTCACTAGGTAAGGCGGTTGCTTTTCACGACCTCGGCCCCGAGGTCGTGGGTTCGAATCCTATGGTTGGCGATCCTTTATCGCCACTGCAAGCGGTGGTGATAGCCATCAAGGCTCTTCTGTCGCTATACAAAAAGAGGCAGTTAAATCAGCTAGTATTTATTTATTTATCTACGCTGGTTACGGTCGGATTTCCCGAAAAACCTGGAGCTCGATACTGACGGCTTGCTATTTTAGGTCGCTTAAAAGAGGAAGGCTGCTTGACAAGCTCAAAGAGCATCTTGGATTCCGATGAAAGAGTTCCTGGATTATAAACATTGGAGATCAGCAGATACTTTTTTCTGATATAGTTTGCCTGCTTTCTCGATTGCTGTCGCGCTCTGTGATTTTCGGCACGCCGGCTTTTATTGGTGCAGCTTCTCCGACTCGTTAGCACTACTTGGCGTGGCGATAGCTTCCCTGTACTTCGTGGGGCGATAGCCTTCCGTGTGCTTCATGGGGCGCTAGCTCCACTGATTTGTGCCAAGCGTCTGCAAGTGCTGGCGTCTCTTACGTGCGTCGTTATTGTGGCGACGGAGTTGAGTTCATGAGCCGCTCCAACTCTCGCGCGTAACGCTACGTCACAACGGTATGGTCGGTTTTCTGGTGAGGTGAATGAAGCGCGGTGGCTACTGCGCCGCCCGTCTCTTCCTTTGCTTGCGCGGTAATTGTGAATAGCGGACCGCTGATGAAATATGCGATAGCTCAGTTAGAGTAGAAAGTTTCTGAAGAGCCTTCGCAGAGCCTGTGCTGCTGGCAAAGTAATGGCCTTGACCTTGTGCGATGCCTCGTCGTGGACGTAGGAAAACCTCCATGCCAAAAGTGCTTGGCATAGTTGGAAACACAACGTTCGCGTCCGATTCCCTCTATAGTTGGCGTCGTCTGCTTCATGTTACACCCTAGCTTTTGGAGTCAACTTGTGCACCTCCGAAAATCCTCGTGGCTCGTTGTTTGGACCTATCAAGGCTATCACCCTCCAGGTGTAGTCCCTTTGGCTGGCGTCGTCCTTGTTTCCGGTTAAGGAAAGAAAGAATCCGGTGGTTTCGGCACAGTTGGTACAGCCAATACGTCCCTTCTATGCTGTTCTGGAAGAGCGTCGACCATGAGACCGGAACTTGTAGTCTAAGCAGTTGGGCGGGTTGCTGAAGCCTCGGCTCCACATTGTAACGCCGAACGCTTCGGCGAGAACGCGTATCGCCTCGCTTGCCAAGCGGCCCGCTGCAGAGTGCCGGTTAAGTGTGCTGGGCGCGTTGAAACGGCGACGTGCTAAATCGGTCAGGATTGTGGCAAATATTAATTATTCGCGGCTCCGGAATTATAACTGCGAGAAACTGATTACGAAGAATCTGTGGCCATGGCCTCAAGCAAGTAGAAGACGCGCTAGTCCGGACGAGCCAGCTGTGCTTCCGGAGTTAACCTTGATATTTGACCTGATTTGAGCTCTAGACCGCGGAGCAGTTTCATTACGTCGTGGCCATTGTGGAGCGCCTGTAACCCTCCATTGCTGCCCAATCGACTGACCTACGTTATGGAAATGGACTTGACGTGATAAGGTGTGAGCGCTCTTAGTCGCTGCCACGTTTTATTATTCTTATTATTATGCTCATAGGTCGCTGGCTAGCTGTCTGGCTCCGCTTATGCTCCGGCTGACTCCACCTGGTTGGCACTAAACTGCTCTAACATTCTGACACCGCTGACAGTCTGACAGTCGCTGACGTGGGCTCTCTATTCACTCTACTCCTTCTCAAGCGTCGCCTCCCTAAATAGTTTGGGCTATAAGTCTCCTATCCATGGTCAACTTGAAACATCAGTCCTTTGTGTGGTATCATTGCTACTTGGGCAAAGTTATAAGCCACCCTGCCATTAATCTAGACCATAAACCCGCCCTAACAGTCGCTCACTGTTCAACCGACCGCATTGCCCGCACGCCTGCTTACCCACAGAGGCAGAGTTGTCACTTCACCAAACAGTCGTTTGTCTTCAAATCCTTCGAATGTGGCGATGCTCTACAATGGCCAAGACATATATGCACATGGCCGGGGTGGTTTCGGCTACTTGCGTTAATTAAATAATAGCTGATTCAAAACCTCTTCCTTACAGCGACAAAAGAGTCTTTACGGCTATCACCACCGCTTGCAGCGCCAATAAAGGATTGCCCACCTCAGGTTTCGAACCCATGAACTCGGGACCGAGATTGTGAAGAGCAACCGCCTAACCTAGTGTGCCATCATCACGGCTCGCCAGTTACGTCGTTGACCATGAGCGTAATCCACGAAAGACTTCCGCTCCACTCGTGCTTCCGCCGACTGGGTAAGGCGTTACAAGAGTTTCGCAGCACGTTAGCTGAACCACTTCAAGAAACTATGAGTATGTCCAGTGCCTGCGGTTTTCGGCTCGGGTCAACTCGTCTAGCTGCAGCACAGTCTTCAGGAGCAGCTGCACAGAGAGAGAGAGAGAGAGAGAGAGAGAGAGAGAGAGAGAGAGAGAGAGAGAGAGAGAGAGAGAGAGAGAGAGAGAGAGAGAGAGAGAGAGAGAGAGAGAGAGAGAGAGAGAGAGAGAGAGAGAGGAGAAGTTGTGCAGCTGCACAGAGAGCAGCTGCACAGAGATCTTCAGGAGCAGCTGAACAGCTTGTTTTTGGGCATTACAGACGCTACTGTACTTGCAGAAGTGGTCGCCGCTGGCAACTAATGAACTCTTAATAAAGCAGCTTCACTCTGGCGCTCGACTCGCACGGCTCCCAACAATAAACTTGTGTAACCGTAAGAGGACTAAATCGCGAGCTAGACACATTACCCATGCTAAATAGAAACAATCCTAATAGTTTGTTGTTAAGAAATACAGTTTCAGCACGGATTAGCAGACCAACGGAGTTCACAACTGACGGAGCCCACGCAAAGCGGCACTGGCGTGTTTTTAGCTTCTTTTTAAACGGCTCTCAGTCAGGGGATGTCGTAAATCGACGTTTCGCTCGGAAAAATGTACCCGCATGTTCTCATCAAAATTGTTTCTGCCCATTTGAAGAAAAACTAAAGCAGAAGCTGCCTGATGTGGTCCAGAGCGGGGCGATTTCCAATCCCTCACAGTCACATGAGGCACTGCTTCGTGCAACGGACTTGTTGACTAACTGAATCAACCGGGTGACGTCCGACGTCTTGTTGACTGAATTCAAAGATGGACGCGAGCAGGGGGCAGCGGAAAAGTTAAACTCATCGACAGATTCCGAGCAATTGCCCCGCAGGTCAAGCTATGACAGAGTGGGTGCCACCTGGAACCAACATCACCCTGCTTACAAGCAGAGGACAGAAGACGTCCGTGGGTTTTCTAGGTCCGTGACTCCACGCCGGAGCACTCGAGCAACAACTTCGGCAGTAACCGCATCGTTGTCGGTGATGCAGACGCCAAGCCTTTTAGCTTTCCCAGCTCACTCTTAATATCTAGATGCAGCCCCCAATGCTTTCGACTCCCTGCAGTCCAATAGGGTTCATCGGAAATGAATTTCTGGTATGAACATCTGCCTCATCCAGTGAGCAGTCGCTCATCCCGACTGGCGGTACACCAGCGTCGTCGAAGCAGTCATGTTGTTTTACGCGCATGCCCACCAGTCAATCATTGTCGTTAGAATATGATGACTTCTTGCCGTTATCCAACGTTTCTGAGACCGCTAGTAAAATAATCCACTGCCAGCCACGAACCAGACGTCCAGCCAGCCAGCCCCCGAAGTGCCAATCGCCCACAGAAGAGATCATTTGCTCGTCGCGAGATTCCGTCGCTCTTCTGAAATCGTCGTCTGAAGATGATGCTCGTGCTGCGAAGGACATCGCAAGGACGGCTTGCTCGCATTGCGCTCTCGGCAATCTGAAGGCATCCGCACAAAGAAAAGGCAAATTGCCGAACGGCATTCAGCTTCGGCGCCTGCAAAAGAGAAAGCTTGGGCGACGTGATGTCCCGCCTCCAGCTCAGCTATTCGCAAGGGCACTCGGAATCGATCGATATCGCCGTTCGAGACGACCTGCTGTTCTAACGTACCGCCGCAGCATCAGCGATGAGACCCGTCGTTCTTGCTTGCCTCAGGACGGGCTCCTTCAACCGCCGCCTGCGTCAGATGGCGGCGTAGACCCAAGCCAGAGACCTGTAAAGTCGCGCGCGCGCGCGAGCGTGCCATCCTCGTGCATCCTGGTTTCGAATGCATCGGCCGGCGGCTAGAGTATTTCTATGCGGCAGAGAAGGCTGCGACTGCTTGCCGCTCTTCTCTTTCCGTTCCTCGCGCTCTTCTCCGACCCGTTCGCAACGACAGAGAACGACATCGACCGGATGAACGAGAAGGCGCGAAAGGTTGCGGTGAAAGTACGGAGGAATTAACGAACGGGCGGTCAAGGTGATCGCGGAAAAGAAAGTCGATTTCGGCCAACGCAGCTCTCGAGAACGACTCGAAGAACGCCAAGGGTCACTTGCCCTGACATACAGAAGAGCAAATGATGCAAACGCCAGCTCACCTCGTTCGTAAGCGTCGATATGACAAGCGAGGCCGCGCTTATTACAGCAGCAGCAGCAGCAGCAGCAGCAGCAGCAGCAGCAGCAGCAGCAGCAGCAGCAGCAGCAGCAGCAGCAGCAGCAGCAGCAGCAGCAGCAGCAGCAGCAGCAGCGTTACAGCGGATGAGAAGCACGATGCGAGCAAGAAGAAGCCGCTGGCACTCGCGAACCGCTTTGGTCAGGTCACGGTCACGCTGTTCTTTTGTTGTTGCTGCTGCTCGAGCGACTCGTCGACCTGAAGCACGTGACAAGCATCTATACCGACACTTGTGTGCACTATCGTCGTTGACATTCGGGCGAGTCGCCGCTATCCGACTGCCGGCTGTCGCGCACAAGACGAAGACGACGCAGCCTAGCTGAGCGGCGAGATTGGCGGTCTGCAAGCCTTGACCGAGCAACCGAATGAGCAGGCGTGAGACTCGCGTTTTGTTGGGCGCGGCGCACAGCTAGCCGACAGCTGGCCCTGATTGCCGACCGTGCGGATGGCGACCCCGAACGTTGCTGTCGTCGAATCCTATCGTCGAGGTTACTCACGTGGTAGCGGGCTCTCTCATGCATAGTAAAGAAATGCTCAGGTAGTCAAACGAAAGCGTACGCGACCTAATCAACGAGCTGCAGGTTGAGAGAGGCCGTGGCCTGAACTAGGAGACTGCACGAGTGAGCCCGGGAGTTTGGGCAGGAGTAGTCGCTATTTTGGCAAGCGTTGCTTAATAGACATTTTCGCTGCTACCGTTGAAGCCGGCGAGCGAGTCGGTAGTGCGACTGAGCAAACAAATTGAGGCAAAATACGTCCTTCTACCACGTGGTTTCGCTCAAGTTCATCTGTATCTTGCATCCCATAGAGCACTTGCTGCTAATTCCGAACGAGCTATCGCAGTCGTTGCTAAACCGGATCAAGATATTGTCAATATCTTGCACTTGGTTGCTTACGCCGTCCAGGTGCAGAGGTAGTCGCAAACGGCTGGCTGTGATGATCTACTGACAAAAGCGCAGAAGCTCTGGCCCCGCTCAATGGATCGAGCTGCCCAACATAACTAAACCCGACCCGGTTGGCATCGTCACAATGAACACACTAATAGCAAAGAACACTTCTTTCACGTAGAATTATCGGAAGTTGATGAGATGAAGTAAAATTTAGACTTTCGGTTGGACAAGGAGTCAGTGGAGACGTTTCATCTAGTTACTAGAATCTCACCTCATCAACAATCTTCTGTGTTCAATTTCGACAACATTGTTGGCTTTCAACGAAATTCCACTTGATAGACTCCACGGGTAGAGCAGATTCTCTAGAGACAGCAGCTAACCAACAGCTATCGTGGAGACATAGATTCGGACTTGGCACTGAAGAATGTCGGGACGCTTGCCGATCCGAAGGTCATGCGGACAGAGTGCAGTTGAGTCGAGGCTGGCCATGGCGTACTTCACAAGCTGTTGCTACTTATTCTGACATTGCCAGAATCGACCGCCGAGGTCGGACGTGTTCTGCATATTAAAGCTTGTTAAGAAATGCTTTTGAATGCCTACGGGTGCGGACTAACTCAGCGATGCCATTCTGTGGTTTGTTGCAAAAGTGCCGGTCACGATGGTGACGAACAATGAGAGATAATCACATATATTCAATCTAAGAGCAGCAGCCGCTCACAGGTCGAATGAAAAAGATTCGCGATGCCCATTGAGTTCAGCATTGTCGACAGGGCTTACCACCCAGCTAGAAATCCTGCCTTGGCCACTCTCTGTAACACAATTTTCTTTGACTGTTTTACGACGGCGTGCTAACAAGATATAAGCTGCTGTCACAACCTGTATGACATTTTGATGTACAATAATGACGCGGCCACCAATGCTACAGCAGCTAAACTGCTGGACGGCGGAGCATCGAGGTTAGCTAGAGCCTACTACTGATCTGTGAGAGCTTCATTAAGCCTCAATATCTTTTCTTGACCTCATTATCAACCAGCACGGAGCAGGTGTTCATCCTGTCAAAACTTCCTCTACTCTTCAGCTTCCCGAATCAGCCAGCAATAGGGTTCCACTAATCTCTGCAAGATCCGACGGCACACTTTCCCAACTCGTCTGCCGTCTTTGACGTTTCGATGTGGAAGTACTTGCACCTATCGAAAAAGAGGCTCTAGCTAAAGCAAGGATATGTGATAATTGTTACCGACAGGTACATGGCCTTGAGTTCACTTTGGACGGCTTTAGTGTCGCGGGTAGCTAGTGCACAATAAGTTTAATTCCAAGCATGCATCCTTGGCAGCCATGATCGCTTGTCAGAATGTTATCTAGACTAGCGACTGACGAACCTCTCACAGCAGAAATGCACAGCGAGTGGCCGAGGTTGCTGCGCTTGCCTGCAAGTTGTATTTGATTTCACACCCGAGTCATTGAACTCGGAGATGAATAGAGTGGAACGCACTGATGAATACCTCCATATACTAAGGAGGAACTCTAGCGGAGCCCCTACGGAGCATGGTTCTAAGACATTTCCCCCTGGACGTCCCCCCTGGTGGACCCTAGGACATTTCCCCCCTATGTTGATGAATGCATAACTAAGAATACAGAGAGAGAGAGAGAGAGAGAGAGAGAGAGAGAGAGAGAGAGAGAGAGAGAGAGAGAGAGAGAGAGAGAGAGAGAGAGAGAGAGAGAGAGAGAGAGAGAGAGAGAGAGACACACACACACACACACACACACACACACACACACACACACACACACACACACACACACACACACACACACACACACATATATATATATATATATATGATCAAATGAAGTTCACTCTCTATTAAAACAAAAATAAACTCAGTGTAATTAGAAGAATGGATGGATTACAAGGATGGTTTTTAATGGAGCGAGCGGCGGCGGTGGTTGCAGCGGCTGCGGCAGCGGCAGCGGCGAGCTTTACGGTTCGGTTCCGCAGGAGTTCGGTCCCGCTCGACGCCGCCAGGCACGTGTTCGTACCCGTCAAAGCGGGCGCGCGCTACGGCGTGCCGCGTGTTCCTGAAAATGAGCCCTAAGCCCCAGAGGTCTACTGAGTATAACTCGAGCTCAAGAGATCTAGCTCAAGAGATCTAGTTAATACGCACTAATTAAAGCGCGGAATACGACATTTAGACGGCGGAGGTGCAGACCACCCTAAACCCTAAAACCTAAACTCTAAAACACTAAACCCCAAAACCCTAACACCTACACATTAAACCCTAAAAACCCTGAACTCTATTAAACCCTAAACCCTAAAACACTAAACTCTAAACCCTAAAACCCTAAACACCAAACCCATTAAACCATAAACCCTAAAAACCCTAAACCATATACCGGTGGAATGTCCTACCCAGGGGGGGGGGGAAATATCGGGGGGGGGGGGAACGTCCAGGGGGGAAATGTCCGTAGCCCCGGAGCATTGAATGGGTCCCCGACGGAGAAACGAACTAGTCGACGTCGCTCCCGCGCCCCAATCCCGAGAATGTTTGTGGAAGAGCTCGACCTCTGCTCGACCAACTATTCGAAACCGCCTCGACCTCCCACCACCCCTGTCCACCCATCCAGAATGCAGAACCGTTTAGGCTTCCGCCATCGGCCAGCCCCAGTCATGTCTGCTTATATGCCTACCATCCGGAAGGAACACCTCTAAATTTTGCCAGTAAATAAGTAAATTTTATCTGGTTTAGCAGCCTCATTTGTATAGCCACAGAACAGCCTTAACGGCTATCACCGACACTTGCAGTTGGCAATGAAGGATCGCCAACTGCAGAATTCGAACCCGCGACCTCAGTCGTAAAGAGCGAGCACCTTACTTCACGGACTGGGTTCCTTCTAGATATTTGAGATATCCTCTCAAATGAGCAGAATCACGAAAGAATGCGTTGCAGCAAAAAGCAGGCTCCTTCACCTGATTGAACCCCTACTAACCGAACTAACTACAATCTACGGGCACCGTGGAAACTTCCACGTGCTGACCGACGTCTTCACACTAAACGGAGAGTAGCACCTTCTACTGGTTGACTAGTTTACTTACTAAATGAGGTCTGTTGACGAGCTGAGGAGATCATACTATTTTATAATATCACGGCATCGAGGCCGAACTGAAAACTGAACGTGGTCCTCCGTTTTTCTCAGCAGAGTGTAAGCGCATCGCAAACAGAGATGAGACAAAATGCAATATAATTCATTTGTATAGCGCCCTAAGAGAACTCTAATCTCTATTCAGGCGCTTTACATGTGCCGCAGGGCTCGAGCCAACGACGTAAGTAATCAAATACATTCACCTTGACCTTGGTCGTTAAAGACGATCCAACCTGCTCGACCAGCGCGTAGAGGTGCATAGAGAACCGGCGACGTGCAACATCGGCTAATATCGCGGCTCCGGAGTTATAATGGCTTGCAATAGGATGTGTCATTTTAAAGGCTCAAGTCATGTAATAGACAGGCCAATTGGGTTCTAGATCTTCAGACAGGCAGTTGAGTAGCCAGGCAGTACGGTGGCACTCGGGGCGTCGTAATTAGACTGCTCTGCATTATGCAAATTAACTTTTAGTATTAAAGTACGAGCGCTCTTTGTTACTGCTATGTTCCGTTATCGTCGGCATATCTGTGTGTATTGGTGTGACATCGACAACCCGCTAGCCTTGCATCGAGGATTACAGCAAATGTAAAGCGCCTACAGAGAGATTAAGTTCTCTGAGGGCGCTTTATCAAGTGAATTATTATTATTATTATTATTATTATTATTAAGCTTCTTTGGTCTTTGTCGTAAATCGGTAAGGACGCGAACTGTTACAAGCGTAGGTTTTGCGGTCTAATGACATTAGAGCAGAGGCTACTACAGCACGCCGATCTGCTTGTAAAATACGGGGGGGGGGGCAGTAAGGCAAACTGCCACTTTGCTACGCCGATCTATCAAACATCTGTAAACACAAGCGGTTTCTCTTAGCTCCAAGCTAATGAGTCGTTCACTTAGAACCAAATATAATTCATCTGTATGGCGCCATAAGAGAACCCAGTCTCCACTCAGGCGCTTCACAAATGCCGCGGGGCTCGAGCCAGCGACCTCTGTCGTCCGCCGCATACATTCACCTTGACTTTGGCACGATGCACGCACCTTAAGCACTGGGCCAAACCAGCGAGGCAAGTAGCGAAATAATTTTGGCTGAGACCTTCTCCAGGCGAACGCAAATAGTCGATGCAGAAAGCCGAAAGCGTAATGTGCTGCGACAGATGAAACACGACACGAGGCGTCGTGCAAAAGAGCAGCCAAACGTCTGACAGACCAAGAAAAAAGGAATCGAGAGATCAGATCAGATCGTGGGGTTTTCTTTCCGAGCGTCTTTCGCAGTCATAAGTAAATCAGTTGGCGTAGGGCGAGATCTCGTCCGTCGCTCGGCTCATGACCACTAAAACTCCTGTGCGTTCGGCGATGGGATGCCTTGAAAACTTGTTACACGGCCGTCATGTACCAAAAGCTTGCCACAGAGGCGATCTCGGCAGCCTGTTTATGGCACGTTGTCAATTAGGACCTATCCTACCGCTTGCAGCACTCGCACTTGATAACTCAGCTGACATAGCTTGTTCCACTAATCATCTGGCCACCAGATGCATCTCGATAAGCAACTTCATTTCGTGTGTTTCCACTCACAATCTTGTGACTTTAGCTGTCGTACCAACATTACGCTCGCTGAGTAGGCTGACAAAACAATGAGTGGCAGTTGACCTGCGAAGCCTGAATTAGTCAACCGTACGATTTGACCCGGCGACTTGAGTCGGCTTCGGCAGCACAGGCAAACTACAATACCGATGACAAACAAAATGGCCAAGCAGGGTGGACAGAAATAGCAGACGGCGGCTACGAAACCACTGTCCCGAAAGTTCGTTATCCTAAAACTAAATACAAGCAATGGACCGATAACTGCATTCATTCCAAATGCTTTCAAACTTAAAACATGCTCCCAGTTCAGTAGGTGCCCTAGATTTGGCACTGGTAACCGTTACCTTAAAAAGCACAGTTCGCAGCAGCAGTGCGATACAAAGCAGGTAAATAGAACAAAGCCAACTGCTAGACCTAAATGGAATGACAAAACCATCACAGTGTCCGCCTTGAGGTCTAAGACGAAGGAGTAATACGCTTCACCGGTTTTGTGAGTTGAGCCCTGATCAGTGGGAATGAAGGCAAACATCTTTTACAGCTAACCCATTCCAAAAGTATTACAGACCAAAACTGAAGTAAACCTTCCACAAGTAGTTCTCAACTGGAGGCCAGTTTGGTCTTACAAATCTAAACATTAGCCCGTCGAAGTCACCATGAAGAAACTATCCCAACTCCTGCTAAAGTAGCCCGTGCAAATCGTAATTCTCACTGAGGATCATAAAGACCACTAGATTCTCTTTACTAGGCTGAGCTGCTCCAGCAGGATGTGCTTCCTCTTAGCCCCAGATGTCCTCAAAGATAGTGAGCCTCTCAATTTTGTTTTTAGACAAGGACCGATTGTAAGCCCGAGTAAGGGCCAGACCGAGTGGCCAATGGATCAAAGTAGAAGTAGAAATGGACTCGGCTGATACGAGACATCTTGAACCGATCACGACCAGCCAAGCAGAAATGACCGAGTCCCGAAATTCTACGCCGTGACGTCCCTGTGACGTCTATAAATTTCGTTAACACACATCACAAGTTACTGATCAAGAGCGTAGCCCTTTTGGTTACTCCTATCGCTGTTCCCCCTTCCTGAAGCCGTGGTGCCTCCTGTCCCACGGTAGTAGGCCCCCTCTATGGAACACTGCTCTATTGCTTCCAGCTCATCACAGGTTATGGTTTGGCTTAGCACTGTGGCTAACCAAGCAGAAGCAGCTTGAACTAGGGCCCATAAGCCCAGGCCTAAGGTTTTATTGGAGTAAACCAATGAACCTTGAAATACAAAGTAATCAAAAATCATCTTGATTAATAGTGAAAAAGCAGCCACGGATATTAGAAAAACCCACATTTCAGTTCTCCAGGCTGCAATTACTTGCCTCTGGATGCTCTCTCTCTCAAACATGATTTGACTTCAATGCCAAAATATTAGTTCTGAATTAAACTCTAGAAGTGATAATATGATCGAATCTCTTACAGCAGGCACATAGGAAGGGCACTGGCCAACACATATTAATAGAAGTAGAAACGATTCTTGTGAGCCAATTATGGATCTCTTAAACTGAAATAGAAACATTGCTTCGTGGATACCATTCAGCAAACTGCACAACAAAATTAGCATTAAGAGTTGGAGGCGGACATAAGAGGCGGATATCGGTAATTAGAATCTAAAAAGAAAATATTTTGCAATATTTTATTGCCATTTTATAGAGCCTTTATATGTGGCCACAAGGAATATTTCGCAATACGCACAGTAAGTGAACAAGTGCAAGCTGCACATGTAGCGTAGGTGGCATTCACGGGCTACTAAATTCTCATTTATCAACTGGACACTACAGCAATGTCCTCAATAATGCATAAAACGCACTACTACTACTTTCATTCTCACCAGATCTAGGCAAAATCGCGTACTTTTGCTGTCAACAGTAGCTGCAACAGCTGGGAAGACCAGAGCATCAGGATGTCTAGTGCTTAAAATACGACGCTGCCGGTCTAGGAGCACGCAATTGAGCAAACTACCAACTAGAAAGTCGGGCACTGATGCAGTGCAGCCTAGCGTATCTATGCACGCTTGTATCGCCACGCAGCAGGGCAAGAAAACAGCACACTGTAAAACGTTGGCTGCCGCCCTAAACTGACATGCGAATGACGTCACTTTCAGTGAGCAGTGCTATTACAAGGAATGCCACGTATATGACCATCAGCACGATGGCATAACGGCGTGTCATCTCAAAGCGAAGCACCAAAGGAACTACTACAATGTTCACGATGAGGCTGAGAATCAAGAAGCCCAGCAAGATGGCCAGCTTGAAGTCGAACGGGGTTAGCTGCAATAGATAAATACGAAAAACATGTGTCGCCTGATGTAAGAACGCCTGATGCAAGAACGATTTTGGCACGTGGGTCACGCAGGCAGATAACAACGAGCATACCAAGGACAGCCGGCGATAGACACTTTAATCCATCAACAATATCATCAAGGTGCAGGACCAACTGAAGGCCACTTATTAATTCTGCTGATTAATAATACTCATCGTAACACAAGTTGTCTGCCTACTGACAATTTGGACCGAGACGAACTCAATCACATACTTCCCGAGGTTCTGAAACCAAAAGGATGCCTACGGAGATAAACCCGATAATCTCAAAACAGATATAGGATTACAGAGGGGGACCAAACTTTTACATTCTCAACGACAGCCTTTGGCAGCTCGACTGATGGGAACCACTATGCAGCCTAGCCGTCCCGGCTTAGTCATACGGTGGAGGGCCTGCTTAGGAAGTTCATGTCACATTTAAAATGAACGAAAGGCTGTCACTAGTCTCGTGAAGCGATCCAATTACTTATCGAATTACTAGCAAGGCCAGATCCGGATTAGCTAGTGCTTCAGTCCGGCCTAGCGGCCCCCTAGTTATTTACTTATGGATCCGGCCTCATTGAATTGATTTTCTTCCCCATCACTATAGAGGTACTTTGACTTACGAGTATCCCAACTAACGAGTTTTCGAGGCACGAGCCGTCTCTCGGCCGCTTTTTGCTTTGAGTTGAGAGCTAATTGTTATTGTGCTTAATTTTGCTTCTCGAGTTTCACAGTATAAAGTGGGCGTAGCCTCTACGCCCACTCCCGGCCGGGCGTAGTGGGCGTGGTTTTTATGGCCTAGTGTGCCGTCTTGACCTTCTGAAATGGCGTAGTAGTCCGAAACGTTTGCCGGCCTCTGTTCTAAAGTGACGCGAGTCTTGGCTTCCTCCTTTGTTTGTCTCTCACGTTACATATTCGGCTCTATTTTGACAAGAACACATTCCGAACACAATAGAGAACTTTTGTTCGATAACGATCATTTCCCGTGTCAATTTTTCATGTACCAACATCTTTCATTTGGACAGAAAAGAAGGACATTAAACAACTTAATTAGACTTGACACCCCTTTCATTTGGTTTTCTTTCGTGCACTTGTATGCCTTGTATATATATATATATATATATATATATATATATATATATATACAAGGCATATATATATATATATATATATATATATATATATACAATATATTATGTATGAAAAATGTGTACAGACATAATTTCTTTATATAGCACCCTTAAGATAACTCAATCTCTATCCAGGTGCTTTACATATGCCGAAGGGGTCGAGTCCATGACCTTGGTTGTTAAAGGTGAGCATATCACCTTGGGCCAAAAGATGGCAGCACGTTTTGGCTTTCATCACATGCACCTCCCGCTGCGTTTCAATGCACTTCCGATTTGCAACTAAAGGCCTTGCACATTTTCAGCTATCTTACCTATCAAAATTGAAACTTCTGGAACTTCATCATGTTTTCTTAGCAAGTGGCAGCACATTCCAAGAAATTGTGGTGGCTATGAATTTGTTGTAAAATTTATTAATGAGAATACAACCACTCCCACTTCTGAAAATTTCTGGGGCAATGTAAGTTTACAGGACACGCGGATCTACTTAAAATACCAATTTTAATCTAATTTTTGAATTAAATTTTAAATTTAAATAGGAGAGTGCAAATTGCAAAGTCTCTTTCCATCGGTCGGTGCTCTATATATGTACACATTGTGCAGTCTCTTTCCTATGAGCCAGCGTCGGCAAGCGAATCTTCCGTGACTAATGCTTACATCACTCAAGTACATAGCAACTCACACAGGTTGAAATAGTGCGGTGGATCCTAAAAGGATAGTGAACAAGAAAGGCTACCATTAATCATTCGATCGTGTTTCCTTTGCAGAAAATGCAAAGCACATAGAAAGAGATTGAGTTCTGAGGGCGTTTTATCAAGTGTGTTATTATTATATAAAAGGTTTATAAGGATCAGCTGCTGTAATCATGATTCCAAGAGATTCAAAGAGTGTAGTAGGATGCCTTCGGCTTGCATCACTGAGAAGGCACAATAATTGTTGATACCTGTCTGCTCATTGTGTCAGCAAAACATCGAAACTCGGATGAAAAATACTTTAGAACACATACTAGCAATAGAATTTTAAAGGATTCGTGCTAAGAAGGCTCAAACATCATAAGTGACTATATACTCACTGGTTTTATACGGCTAAAACACAGTAGCTCAAAGAGAAGCGTGAGAGTAGCGTGCATATAGTAGCGTGCATACAGTAGCGTGCATACAGTTTCCTGCACAATTACTTACACTAACAGGTTCACCGGTTTTTATGGCCAGCATAGTGAAGGGTATGCCGACTCCCAGGACGAGGTCTGGTGTGCAAAGATAAGAAACGTACGTTATGCACAAAAAACAGAAAGTAATGCAGGACATGAGACCTTCACATTGCACGGTGACGATCGCCACAGCAGCAGCAGCAGCAGCAGCAGCAGCAGCAGCAGCAGCAGCAGCAGCAGCAGCAGCAGCAGCAGCAGCAGCAGCAGCAGCAGCAGCAGCAGCAGCAGCAGCAGCAGCAGCAGCAGCAGCAGCAGCAGCAGCAGCAGCAGCAGCAGCAGCAGCAGCAGCAGCAGCAGCAGCAGCAGCAGCAGCAGCAGCAGCAGCAGCAGCAGCAGCAGCAGCAGCAGCAGCAGCAGCAGCAGCAGCAGCAGCAGCAGCAGCAGCAGCAGCAGCAGCAGCAGCAGCAGCAGCAGCAGCAGCAGCAGCAGCAGCAGCAGCAGCAGCAGCAGCAGCAGCAGCAGCAGCAGCAGCAGCAGCAGCAGCAGCAGCAGCAGCAGCAGCAGCAGCAGAATGCTCGGTAAGGATACTGAAGAACTGTCCACCGAAGCATGCGGCCAGACCCATTCTGGGAAAGCCCTGAAGTGCCGTGGTCGTGTTTGCAATTCCATCACTGAGGCTGTTACCCCAGGCAAGCAAGGTTAGTCCGAGGATGGCATTGCTAATGTTCAGCGCCACACCATACATCTAAACGAAATGGAAGAGCTTGAGACAAAGCAAAGCAACCAATCCGCAGTCACGCGCACAGCGGTGGGGTGGTTGGCATCGACCAAGTGTCAGATGGCAGCACAACGGTGCAGCCCTAAGCAGCTTGCACAAATGACGACGACACACGAGCCACAGCACGTGCTGCTCTGACGTCGATGCGATAGGCAAACAAGCTATTTTTTAGCAGCTACAAAGCTTACTGCCCGGTCGTTGCTTGGGGCAGTGGGGTGAGGAAAAGTGTGACAGCCGATCAGCACAGTGGTGCGCATCAGTGTAAACTCTATATAAAGACCTCATCGCAGGGCTTGCTCCTGTGAGCAGTAAGTGCCAGTGACGGCTTGGCCAATCTTCAACCATGCTAACGCGAGCTAGAACTGACGGGCAATGCCAATCGACCATGCTGCCAGCTAACCAAACCGACGAGACACAGCTTTTGCCACATAAACTTCCGGTCGGCAACGGGACAACTCTCGGCGGAAAGCTTCGCCTTGCAGCCTGTCGAATGAGAGACGGCACATCTGGGCTTGTTTAGCTAGCACAGGGTCGAGGTGGTACGATGAGATGGCACACCTCAGGGAGGAAAGGCCTACCAAACACGACCGGTGCGTAAGCAGCTGACTTACGAGCTGAATTAATCAAGCGATAGTGTTAAGTGGGAATTGTCGGCTGAAGCCGATGCCGCGTTCAAAGACTCGGAAATAAGAGTTAGAAACGGCACCTGCTTCAATTTTTTGGACCTACTTGTTTCTAATATCCGGGACTGTGATGCTAACAGCCATGGGATCAGTGGTGTGCTTTCCCAGTGTAAGGATGAAACCGAGCAAGTAGCGGCTTATTTCAGTAAAGTGCTAAGTGGTCCAGAGCCGAATTACACCCTCTGGATAATTTTCATCCATATCTGCATAGGGCTCGGTTCACGATATGCACTGAACTTGCGGCTCTGAAATGGCTTCGTATACCCGAAGAGTCTTTGCAGGGATTACTTGCTCAGTAGTTTTGAAAGTTAGACCAATATCATTACCGTACGCAACATAGAGCTGGAACGGCCCATGGGAATGTCAAAAGCATGAGCTGTAAGCCCTATCTTGTTGAGTGTAAAGATTGTGTTAGCAGATAGAAAGATCTAGATATCGCTGCCTGTAATCAGAACACGATGCAGAAGATTTGACAGATATGTCGCATAAGCAGGAAGGGTACACGGTCCCCCCTGCTGCCACTGATGCATGCGATACGTGACATCAGGTTGTGCTGGGGGGGGGGGGGCACAACTTATGAAGCAGTGGTGAGCTGTGAAGCGGTGGTGAAAAAACTATACAGCAGCAAACTATGAAGTAGTGGTGCACAGGCAGATGACCTGCAAGTGTGAATAAGTCAACTCTCCGATTCAACCAGGCGACTTGAGTCGGCTGAAGCTGCTGCTGCTGCATATGCAAACTGCAATACCAATGACAGCTTGCTGGTCTACCGGCCAGTGCACTCTGGTGCTTATAGCTGGTGCAGAACTCGGCAGCTAGGCTAGTCTTTCGAGTGTCGCAGCTGCCACATCACACGACTTCTAGCCGACCTACACTGGCTCCCAGTCAAGCAGTGCATCGACTTCAAGATTCTGCCAGTCACTTTAAAGTCCCTCCATTCTTTGGCTGCAGCCTATATAGTGATATAATCCACACCAGGCTAAGAATCGTACCACCCGCATTTCGGAATCTTAACCGTTTACCCACATCTCGTACAAATCTCAAATCCTTTGGAGAGCATGCCCTTAGCTCGTATGCTCCCAAAGCTTGGAGCTCACACCCGACTTGCATCACATCTCCCGACTTCTTCAGATTTAAGAAGAAACTAAAAACACCTATTTATCACAGCATTTAGTGGGTCCCATGTGATTTGACCTTTTTGTGCGTATGCATGCTGATACTGTGCATGCTGCCACTAAACGAACTTGCATGCTGACCCTGTGCATGTCACCCCTAAGCATGTTATTCCTGTTATTTATTGAGCACGCTACTACCAGCCATTCGATCGTGCTTCCTTTTGCAACAAATGTAAAGTGCCTAGACCGAGATTTAGTTCCCCGACGGCACTATATCAAATGCATTATTATTATTATTATGACAAAAAAAATGGCCAGGCAGGAAGGACACAAAAAAGCCCCAACGGTTCAGAAACAACAAGCCAAGAAGTTCAGCATATTCTAAAACTGAGTGCACACTCCATGGACCGACCGATGACGGTCATTACGAAGGCCTTCGAACGTAAACCGTGCTCACAGTTCAGCCTGCACCAGAGAATTTGGCACAGGTAAGGGCCACTACTTTCAAAGTACGATTCGTTGCAAACATGCAAAATAAAGCTGGTAAATGGGATGGAGCTAGCTGCTGGGCTTAAAGTTGAAAGGATCGATACCACCGGGACGCTATTCTACAACGAAGAAGTAGTGCACTTTGCTGGTCTTGGGAGTTAAGCCGTCGTCTGCAGTACTGAAGGCCAACATCTTCACAGCTAACCCATTTTGAAGGCATTAGGACAAAAATGAGGCTAAGCCTCAATAACTATGAATGATATATATATATATATATATATATATATATATATATATATATATATATATATATATATATATGGGCAAGAATGGTCTTAGATGACTAAAGATTCATGTCGTAATCACCATGAAGAAACTGTGCCAGCTCTTGCCAAAACAGCATGTGCAAATCGAAAATCTCACATCACATCAGATCAGATCGTACAGACAGATACAGAGGCTGGGTCCTCTTTACTGGGCTGAACTGGTCCTGCAGAACGTGATTCCTCACAACTCCAGATCTCCTGAAGATATGGAATATCACATGCTTTCTTTCAAGACAGAACTACCTACTGTAAGCATGAATAGCCAGAATGAGAGTCAATGCCTCAAAGAAAAACTAGAAATAGACTGTGCCGATAGGAAACATCTTGAACCAATTACGACCAAGCAGAAACAATGCGTGCCACATTCTCATGCCTTGATGTCCCTTGCAACATTTTTGGAAACTGACACAAATTACTGGTCAATATAAAGTACTTGCCCCTAGGCATTTGCCCAGGAGGTAAGGTGCTTTGCTCTTCACTACCCAGGTCGAGGATTCGAGTCCTGCAGTGGGCGATCCTTTACTGCCCACTGCAGGCGGTGGTGAAAGCTGACAGAGCTCTTCTGGCTCTATACAAATGAGGCTGTTAAATCAGCTTAAACCTTACTTTCAAGCACTCCAATCGCCCCTCTCCCTGCGGTGGCAGTACCTCTATCCCAAGGTGGGACCCCATATTGGAAACACTGCCCGTCTCTTAGCTCGCTAGCCAGTGAGCTATATTTTTTCATTCAGGTAACGCTTTTGCTGAGCATTGTGACTAACCAAGCACAAGAAGCTTGAAACTGGGTGTCCCAGCAGGCCAGGGCTCGAGATTTTTTGAAGTAAACAAATGGAGGTTGGTAATACCAATTAATCAAATTCATCTCGAGGAATAGTGAAGGAGGCCATGGTCATTATAAAGCTACTCAAAATCATGTTTCAGTTCTGCATCCTGCAATACCTGCTGCTGCTAGCTCCCTCGCATGATCGACTTCAATGATCCAATAACATTCAGGCACATGAGAAAGACATTGACCAATACATGAGGAGAAATAGAAATGGTTTCTACCTAAGAAGCTGCTGCAAGACCTCTTCCAGCATTCATTGAACTAATCATACCAATCACCTGACTTGAAATGAATGCAATGCTTTAGTGAGACCAGTCATCAAACGGCATGTTAAATTTGCAAAATGAGTATGCATTGCTATCTAGAATTGTAACTTAGCAGTATCCCTAAATACAGCCGCAGTATTTCAGTGGGTCGGCTCGATCGTGGTTCTTTAGCATAAGACGTCAATGTCACACACAGTATCGAGGTCAATGATATGCACGGCTAGGTTGTGAATTAGTCGTGAATACAGGAAACCCACGTGCGACTGCAGTTTGGAAACTACACTACAAGGAACACTCCAGCAATGAACCAAAACACGCAACTAGCACTTAGTCAAATGCGATCGGTCCAGAGAGGGTATGTTCAGCTGTTGGAAACCCTACAGAGTATCATCTAAATTACAATCGGCACTGAATTATCTATTAATGCATATAGCTTAATCTGCAATAGACAAGGGGCTCATATAAGCTGCACTGTGTCATTGTCACAAAGTAACCAGAGACAGATTATGTGTAAAATTGTAAAATAGCAAGCATCTACTGCAATAATCAAGTCTGACCGTGGCAAATATTAGCCTAACATTATGCACAGCATGCAAAGATGCAAAACAGCCTCTCCACTGGTATGGATGCTAAAACTATTACAAAACTATTACAGCAAGTCTGTTTTATACCAACGAGCGAAACTAGGTTGAAAACTCACTCCATTGAAAGTTTGGAAATAAACAGGGTAAAAATCACCACAACTTAAGCAAAAACTAGTATCAGCCAAAGCAATTCCAATTCATAGTAGAACTTCAAACGTTAGAAATCATTATGGATCTCCTCACTTGAAGCAAGTTGACGATTTCGTTAGCAATGGAGTAAATCCACAGAATTGAGACGACGAAGCCGAAAAATGCAAATACCTTCAAAGAAAATTCTAAAGAAAGATTCTGGCTAGAACGATCGCAGCAACGCAGTCGAAAGGGCATGCTTATCGATAAGGCCCTGTCACAAGCGGTTTGCAGCAAAAACAGTGGCAGTGAATGAATTGTAAAGGTACAAGCAACTGAACCAACAGATCATAAAAAAATAATGGTTTACAACAACTAAACATTCTCGAAGCCAAATATGCGATCGAACAAAATAGAGTCAATGTACCTTAACCTACATGCTCTTGTGCATGGGAATATAGTTTTACATTACATCATCAACAGTTATTTCTTCAGATCTGCATCATAAGCAATGCCGAGAGTAGAACACCTGAGCAAGACTAGGTAGTGCACAAACTGCTCACAAACTGCAGCTTGTGATTCTATGCACTTACCGCATGCCATTTCGGTGGTGCCTCATTCGATGTCATGAACCATACGAACACTGCGAGAACAATTGAAATGATCAGCACCAACTCAGAAAGTACAAAATTACCGGCTATGGTCAACTCTGAAACAAATGAAAGCCATATTCAATCCCTCAGAGATGGCCCTCAAATAGTCATTGCAAGACATTAATGAGTTTGCGAAAACAGGAAATGTTTCAGCAAGACAGAACAGGCATCATTCTAGGCAGACCTCTATACAAATAGTTTTGGGCATTAAAGCAGCTGGCACTATATTCAGCTATTCGATTTTTCTGTTGATTATTGGAATTCATGCTACATCTCATCGGACCTCTAATGTCAGCATTGCTTTTCTACATACAAAACCCAACAATTAAGATCTTTGTCAGGCAGCTCCTCTTCCTGCTGATCTTCCCTACGTGCTTTTTCTTCTTTCAGCGCTTTTTCAGAAGCTTCACTTTATTTCTTCACGAATCCCTTTTCTCAACTCTTGCAGAGTCTCTCTTTTAAAGCTGCAGCAGAAATACTAGAAATGCGATCTCGGTCTATTGTTGACAAGTCCAAATGCATCTAAGTCACACAAAAATATGTGCACAGCATTTCAGACTACGCGCACCGTCATTGGCAGCAGAGTCACTAACAGCTCGTCAAGCTCAGCTATGCTTTGTGAAAGAGACACGGACCGACACGGAGACACGGCTTCCGGTCAGCAGTCCAGAAGGCGACGAAAACACACATCTTTATTATGCGCTCTCGGCGAAATTACGAGACATGCAATGTATATAAGTGCTCCACTCAGAAATCTTACTATAAAAATTATAATATATATATTATAATACAATTATAAATATTAATATAAATATTATATACATATATATATAATTATAAATTATAAAAAATTAATTATGGTTATATATACATTATATAGCGCCCTAAGAAAACTCATGTCACTTCGAAGACTCCTGCATGCTGTAACAAACATTTACTTTGAATAGATTACTCGATGCTTGCAACAATGGTCGTTCTACGGTTTACAGATTATAACACAAAAAGATGTAGCTGCAATATGCAATAGCAGCAGTGCTCTTGCACCAACTTGAACTACTCACGCCACTCGTTAATAAGGAACACGCCCAAGATGGGTCCGAGCAGACATTGCAAGATGGTCAGGTACCTGTTCCAGTTGTGCAACGGGGCCGAGTGGTCCACAACAGGAACCGTAATAGTAAGTGCGAATCTCGGCAATGCCTGAAAGGAGAGAAAATGTTGTCATGGCCAACTAACTGAGTGGGTAGACATCAATATAACAAAACAAGAACCAAGACATTTCATTCTCGACTTTCATAGCGCTTCGTGCATCTAAATGCTTGTTAGTAAGATATGAAGCTTACATTAGAAGATATAACAATAATAATACATTTGATAGAGCGCCCTTAGAGAACTCAATCTCTTTCTAGGTGCTTTTTATTTTCTGCCAAGGAAGGTAAAGCAAATTAGAAATATAAATCATAACTTAAAAAGAGCAGAAGGAGTAAGTCTGTATTCAATCAAAAGACGAGTTTCTCATTGCAATCATTAGACTAGCATTCTCATGCTGCCAGCATCTACCATGCCAAAAATAGATTGGCTGTGGCCGCCCTAGCAGCAGCAGCAAACAAAATATAGCAATGAACAGTTAATATCTGTAGTAAAAGCACATCTCGGACGTGAAATGCACCATCATATTTCAAGAGCATAGCATGTCTGAACTTTAATAAATACTTGAAATCTTATGAGATTGCCTTCGGAAGCGACAGCATGAGACAGATCACGAGTCGGCTGAAAATATCATTTCTACAAACCGCAAACTTGGAACTTGATTGAGCTCGAATACAAAGCATTAATCATAAATCGCACAAGGTCAAGAAAAGATACATCATCAATTGATAATTCGAAATCAGATAGTGGTAAATCAACAGTCGAAGTAACTATCGTAACCACTAGCCAACGACGCCATGCAAATATACATGCACTTCAAGTGTGCAATGTAAACACAACGACCTTATCTTACGAAGACAAAAGAGGCCAAAAATAATAAAAAATCAGCAAACCTTAATTAAGTCCGACTAGTACACAAGTGTTGTCAACTGGATATATACTACTTGCATGAGTAACATCAGGAATAAAAGAGTGCGATAGATCAAATAAAAAAGCAGTCAGCTAACCTATTACCCGATTGTAAATTCCCAACTTGAACAAGAGCACACGATAATAGTCTCGAATTAAAAACTTAAATTCAACCCAGGTGATTGTTGCTATCACTTACAATTGTTTCATGAGGACCTGAACTCTATTTACTGAGAGTCACTAAAAACCTGTTCTTGTAGATATAGGCAAAGCTGAGTGGAGGTCACACACAACAGATGGGAAAACAAACTCAAGCATATAAATATGGGCAATTAGAAGGTCACATGCACTGAAAGTGCTGACTCTGAAAAATTCAAGCATCTGGGGGAACCAAAATATGGTTTTGAAGAAAAAAAGCTATTACTTTATGACCTCAAGACCACTGAAATGCAACCAGAACGTAGGATCTGCAAGAGTTTGCAATATTAATAACAAATGGTGCATGCTAACACATTAGTTTGTTAGCAGCTGAAAAAATGCACGATAATAGTCTCAAATTCGAATCCTATTGGGATATACAACTCAGATGATTGCTGCTATCACTCAAAACTGCTCCGGGAGAAGCTGAGCTCTATTTGGTTAAAGTCAGTAGGATCTTGCTCTTGCATGTACAGGGAGATGCTAAGCTGACTGGAGATTGAACACAAAAGTGTGGGACAAAGAGACTCAAGGACAGCGCCAATAGGGGCAGGGGCAGAGTCCCAAAGACACGTGGTGCTGGTCTGAAAAATTCAAGCACCCTGGGGGAATAAAGATATAGTTACCACGAAAAAACTGTCGTTGCATGATCCCCGTATGACCAAAGTTCTACCTGACTTGAGGATCCACACAGAGTTAGTAGCAATACTGGCAAATGGTGCACACTAATATTCTGTCTTGCTAACAGATGCAAGTACACATGCAACAAAGCCTGCTTTATAGTTTCTAAACACACTTCTGGCTTGCGACATAATGGCCATTTTTGAAGGTTTTTTGTTGCACCGTCACATCACTGCCAAGCTGCATTTAACAGATAAATTAAGTAAACTTCTCCGGAAAAACGTATCTCAACAACTGTGTCGGGCACTTTCCACAATAATCAAAGGTTTGAAGCAAGTCATCGTGTACACGTACAGCTGCATGCCAGACATGGTTCTAAAAATATAAGAATTCAGTACGGCAATCTAAGTAAGGCGGTTGCTTTTCGCGATCTTGATCCTGAGTTCGTGGGTTCGAATTCTGCTGTGGGCGATCCTTTATTGCCACTGCAAGTGGTGGTTATAGCCGTAAAGGCTCTTCTGTCGCTATACAACAGAGACTGTTGAATCAGCTCGTATTTTTTATTATCAAGTGGGACAATACCAAGAAAAAATCACTCAACCGCTAAGATACGAGCATGGCTATACCAATACCAGCTGGTCCATGCATATGTGATATTTGCCTAGACTTCTGTAACTTATGGCTTAATAATAATAATAATAATAATACATTTGATGTAGCACCCTCAGAGAACTCAATTTCTTTCTAGGTGCTTTATATTTGCTGCAAAGGAAGCACGATCGAATGGTTAGTGGTAACAAGCTCAATAAACAACAAGAATAACACGTTAGGGGTGATATATGCAGGGTCAGCATGCAAGTTTGGTTAGTGGCAGCATGTACAGTGTCAGCATAAAGCATAAGCACATTAGGGTTGAATCACATGAACCCACTAAATGCCGTGATAAATACATGCGTTTTAGTTTTTTTAAATGTGGACAAGCCAGGAGATATCGTGACACAAGTCAGGAGTGAGTTCCAGACCTTAGGAGCATACGAACTAAGGCCACGGTCTCCAAAGGATTAGAGATTTGTACGCGGTCCACTGACTCGGCCCGCTTAGCTATACCCCAATAGCCAATCTAAAATCCTTTAGGTACCGTGCCGGTACCATCTCTTACGCTCCAAAAGCCTGGAACTTTCTACCTACCCCCTGCTGAAATGATGACACTCCCAGACTTACCGAGATTTTAAAAGAAGCTAAAAACGACATTGCCGTCACAGCATTTTCTCAGTCTCTTCGGATTGTCCTTTGGCGCTTGAGCATGCTAAAATTGTGCACATAATACCTGATCAGTTGACATCCTTCCTTTCCAGCATAGGAAAAGTGCCTAGAAGGACATTCCATAATCCAAGGGCTCTACACAAATATTTCATTATTATTACCATTATTACAAGCATGTGTTCAGAGAGCAGAGGAGTTGAAGAGCCCTTTTAAAAGTGGTTAAGTGTGCTGAATCCGGCACTTATTTGAAATTCAATCATATAATCTTAGCAGACATTTTTTAGTACATACAGATCACCATATTTTGGTCGTCTCAGACTCGAACCATGTCTGACCTACATCCATGCATGAGCAAAACCTGATGCTTCAAATCAAGGCCATTTGCAAAGACTGTCCGACACAATGGTTGATATGGATTTTTGAAAGACAGATACTCTGCAGTCTACCAACTCTTATTGCTATGATGGGGCGAAATCAATTCATTCCTCAAAAATCTTTCGCGGTTTCAAAACTTGTTTGGAACACACGAACAGGTTCGTTTTGCAAGCTTATGGCACCAGATAAGCTAACAAAAGTGCAGTATAACTTCTAACATAAGTGCAGTGTGCATTACTCGTCAATAAATATCGCTTCCACGTGAAAATCCCAACTTCTGGTGACATTTTCGTAAAACCTATACGCACGTGAGGCTTTGCAGTGGAGACCTGTGGATTTCAGGACTGGCACCGACTAGCTAGGGGCACGTGACCAGCTCACTCGCAGGTCTCCCGGTCACAGCACCAAAAGTCTTGGCGCTCAAGTCCACGAAGCTTGAAAACACCCCGGGTTACATTCATGCCGGGAGAGATGCTTGATGTGCCTAATATCAGAAATGGTTGCTTGCTTGCCGTCAGAATTCGTGGGCTTGGATTCAGTGGAAAGGCTAACATGACCGACGTAGTTTCCTTCAATTTCGCTCTCTAACAAAGGAAGAACACAATAACAGCCCACAGGAAGTTGGCGAAAGCACCAAAATCACGCCAGCCCACCATCTACATGTAGAAGAGCTATCGTACCAAATTGACAGACGAGGAAATAAATTTTGCTCACACAGCGAAGCATAAATCCGGCAGCGTCTCCAGCCAACCCTCCAAAGGGCTAGCAACTATGCAAATGAATCGCTAATAGCTGTCTGTGCACCCCTAGTCGAACGAGCTGTGCACCCAGGCCCCTTAGTCGAACCTCAATAGCTCGAAAGCAGGCCACCCCTTGCAAGATAATGGACTCGAGTGTGGACGAAGCAAGCCTACCGCGCACGCACGGAGGCGGGCAGCTCCAGCTGGGCTCTTTGGCGATGGAAAGGACGCTCATTACCACGAGAAGCCAGTCAGCTGCTGATCAATCAGGGCTACACCGTGTCCTCGGCTATCAAACGTACTTTGCAAATGAGCAGCAGCTTTCCGAATGCAGCTTTCTCCATCCACTCATCCTTTCGGATGGGATTGATTTCTCGCCAAAACACTCGGAGACAAGTGCGTATTGCACGGCGGTCAGGAACTCCCAAGAGTGGCTGCTCCTCTGCCGACGATGACGCGGAGGTGCTGGAGGCTGCAAAAAAAAAAATTCCGATCGTAGCAACATACCCAGAATTCCCTTCAAGTCATTCTGTCTTCCAGAAGACTGAAAGAAGACTACGGGATCCTCGATAAAGCATCCACTCTGTCCACATTACAAACGAAAGCGGTGCAAAGGCAAGAGCGGTGCGGCTTTGCCGAAGTGAGCGACAACTGACGGGAAGTGGCAAAACCGAACAGCGACTATACGGCAGCTGTTACCTTCTAAGTTCTTAAAAGGGCGGGCAGACTCTGAGGGGCAATGGAGACATTCGCGAGTGGAGTTGGCAGGTCCACCTTCAGGGGCAGCTTCGTTCCCTGCTAAGGAATCGATGAACGTCATTCCTTTACAACGGCAGGACAGCAACGACACAAGAGCCAGGCGCCAGCATTACCGGCAAGGTGCAAGCGAGATTTCTGCCTCCGATAGATTGCTCCAGCAACGACAACCGTTATGACGTAGGCCACATAGAGCAGAATGAAACCTGCAAATATAAAATTAACCACAGCTGGCTTCGCAAGCCACCGTGGGTGCGATTGCAGAACAGTGAAGAATTGTGGCCACTTCACACAGGCCTGCTATGTAGTTCTATAGTGCCCCAAGGACCGACCTAGTGCAAGGTAAAGTCAAGATGATTAGCTGATTCAATGAGGCCTCATTTACCTACGTAGAGCAGCTGCAGGGCCTTAGCAGCTATCACTGCCGGTTGTAGTGGATAATAAAGAATTGCCTGCTGCAGGACAAGAACCCACGACCAGAGTCGTGAAGTTACAGCACGTTCGCCATTGGCCAATATCCCAATATCCAGGGGCGAAAATGCACTTAGCCTTGGACAGTAAAGCATACATGGACCGGAAGCAATTACAAAGACAGCACCCAGATTCGTCTGTCGCGAGTAGAATTGCCAGAGGAGAGCCGCTTCACAAGATGGCCCTGGTTCACATGGGCCAGCAGAGCATGATCAACAAGAGCTGCCATTCGATGAACGCGGCGGGGAAGGAAAAACGTATCAATCGCCAGGCGGCTAGTAGTAGCGACTAGTTTTCTCAAAACTAAGAGTGTAAGCCACAAGAGTCCCTGTCCTCACAGCTTATCGAGCACAGGGCACGTGTTGCTATCTATAAGTATGCTATAATATATATCTTTAGATATGGTCAATCTATCGGTGTAAATGAGAGTGCGGTATGGCGTCAGAGGTCTTATAGAAATATTTCCTTGCTAAAGCAAAGCTACAAATAGGGCTCAAAATGCTTTTATGAAGCAGTCGGTCGTCACGAGGATGCCGTGGCAGTGTGCAGTGGAGAGAGAGAGAGAGAGAGAGAGAGAGAGAGAGAGAGAGAGAGAGAGAGAGTAGCTATTGATGCTTGAAAATACATTGCTCATTTGGTTTCCATGATATGGTAGGCAACAATGGAGGACTTGAACAATGGAGGCTAATTCTACCACTAAGGACAGCACCCTGTCGATTACTATGGCTCCTTTTAAATGCAAACTGGCAGGTGGTCCTCAAATGGCAGGTGGTCCTCAAATTAAATAGGGATTTTAGTTGGCAACTGGCATGGCCAAATGAAAACACCAATCGCAGTACGATGGTGCTAGAAATGGGGGTGACATTCAAAATCGGGGAGGGGGTCATGTGTGTATATATATATATATATATATATATATATATATATATATATATATATATATATATATATATATATATATATATATATATATATATATATATATATATATATATATATATATATATATATATATATATATACATATATATATATAAGACGGCGTGCCCGACCATGTTCTCCCTTCCAGAGATGTTTGTAAGCGTAGCTCTTCTTTACTACAAGCTCCCAGCCCATCCGGTGGAAGTAGCCCCGATTTGCTCTTTCATTTCCATGCAAGATCCAAGTTCATATACAATACTCTTACATTCCATTTTCTCAAAGTCCACACATCCAAGCAAAGGTTGCTCACAGCACTATCATATCAAGAAGTATTACATGCACCATAACCTTTTACTCCTCAACCAGGGAACTGAGTGGAAGATGCACCTTCAAGATTGACGCACACAATGCGCTTGCGTTGAAAACTCTCGACATAAAAAGTCACTTTAGGATGACACGCTCATCTCCCACCAGCTTCCAGTCTCAGCCAGGTACAGTGCCAGGCAAGAGAAAGTCGAATGAACTACGTTGGAGGAGAGGGGGAATCACAGAACCCTAATTAGACCATCTTTGTATGCAAAGCGGTCTCAAAAGAGCACACATATGCACATACAGAGACATATAGAGACCTTGGTCGTAGTGCAGATGCAGAGGACCCAACACAATTTTTTATAGGGTTAGCCCTAAACACAACACATGATTGCCGCAGTGCCAGCAATCTTCATCGGCTACGTAGAAAGAGAATACTTACTTGGCAGTCTTCAACTCATTGATTTGGGAGAATGTCGCTTCTTAGCCCAGTAGCTAGCCCAAAATGGAAGTTTAGTGGCATTGAGCAAGTTGGGACTCATTGGGGGGATACAGGGTCGTGGCTCTCCAGTTGCCAATGCAGTGTTTGGGTACAAAGAGTGCCATGCCACCACTTGTTTATGGCAACCACTATAGGGATAGATTAAAGAATTCCTGGACGTTCCAGACTGCAGCCGATGATAAGAGAAAAAACTATATTGCTTTGCACTTCGTACACAAGCTAGTTAGGTTAGAAACAGAAGGGGAGATCTGCTGGCATAGGAAATTGACCGAGCTATACTTGGGTATACTCAGCACTACTGTAAACAAAAAGCAGCTGATCAGGGGTAAGGTGCTTGCTCTTCACGACTCGGGTCGCGGGTTCGAGTCCTGCATTGGTCGATCCTTATTTGACCACTGCGAGCAATGATGGTAGCCGTGAAGGCTCATCTGCTGCTACGTAAACGAGGCTGTTAATCAATTTACCTTTTTTGATCGGATAGATAACCAACCGCACGGAAAACTGGGAGGGGTCAGCAACCACAGCAGCTTCTGCCGAATGTGTGATGGGGCAGGGCAGCCAGGTCACAATTAACAGACTGGGGTCGAGATCACACAAGAAATGCAAACATTCATTCCACGCTTAATGCGAATGCCACGGCTGGAAGTCATATAGTACTACACTGGCTCTAGATAATGCTACGCGATATGGAGAACCGACTGGCATTCCCTAACTCCAGAAAATGCGTCTTCGACACTTTGATCACAAGGAAACAGTCGCACTGCAGCGAGCCAAGTCGATTAGCCATTAATTTCTCTTGCAGGACGCCTAGACTTTCACTTCATCTGGCCACTACCTAGGATGCACTACTTACCGGCTGCTTCAAAGATCGTGATCTGAGCATCGTAGGTCACATAGAAGGCTCCGAATGTGGCAACAATATAGAATATAACGTCGCGCAGGAAAGGCCTCTCCATACAGCGAAAAGGCTTGGCGAGGATGACACAACCTGCCACAGCTGTAGTGACAAAAACACCAGCACCTGCAAAGTATGACAGCAGGCAATGAACCCATAACTTATATAAGTGCTTCTTATTGGCTTTGCAAGCAGGAATATCAGATAATGGCACTTCAGGCATGACATCTCCTAATGGAGCATATTGAAAAAAAAGTATTCCATTATGATCACAGTGATGAGCAAGCTAATCATGTGAGCTCCTCGGCAGTGTGACAAGACAGATCATGCGATCACGGCCAGCATGGGCTCGGGTCGGCAGCTAGTGCTGACGCCAGCAATAACAATACTAATAATAATAATATATTTGCACGGTACCCTCAGAGAACCGAATGCCTTTCTAGTTATTAAAGTATAAAGCAGAATCGGAGAGCTCAGCGCAGAGTGCAAAAGAAAGAAAGCCCACAATGCAGCACGCAAGCAAGCAGCCTGCCGGCGAGCCCGAGGGTAGGGACGGCCGCTGCGTCCTCTGCGACGCTGCGACAGACACGGAGGGACGCTCACGCAGCGCCAGACGAGACAGCAAGGGCGGCTGCACTCACCGAGGAGAGCGCCAAATGCCAAACTGTTGTCTCCGTTTTTGCTGTTGCTGATCGCAGCTATGGCCGAAAATACATCAGGTGCTCCATTACCAAACGCGAGAAACGTGACGCCGTGCGTCGGTTAAGGCAGATAGACAAGGTGAGAGAAGGTGGAAGCTACAAAGCAGCTGACGGCGTTCGGTGGCATTCGTCGGATTGCAACAGCTTGACCACATAGCACATGCAGGGGCACGATGGATATATGGCCATTTAATAGAGCCCTTTCGTTTTAGTAGACGTCAGCTCAAGTGTGACACCAGCACGGCACCCTCACACCTTCGTTGTTAGAGAAAAAGCTAACCTCACAAGGTAAAGACAAGATGACTGTATGCAGTTCACTATGGCAGACCATCTTGTATCTAGCGGGGCTAGATACATTTTTTGTGACCACGTCGGCAAAAGCAGTGAGCCGAGGTTAGCGTGTCTGCACTCCATGTTAGACTGCAGCCTACGTTGTGAACTTAATCGACCTCCGCTAGCACCCGTTCCCTCCGGTCCCGATAAAGAGAAAAAGCAGCAAGCGATTCTTTGAATAACCGTTAGCCTAGCAGAGAGCTAGCCTGCTAGAATGCTGGCATATTCAGTAATGACGAGATCTGCAAGCAGGGTTCGAAACTCGCGGCAGGTGCAAGAGATTGCAACACCGGCAGTCGCCTCCGAGAATGGAACTGCTGATGCGCGAGTGCTGAGTGCGAGAGCTCAGCTCTCTTTGATTCGGCTCGCACGTGAGAACGATAGTCTCGATCGTAGGCAGCTATGGTGGGTTAAAGAATGAAAGAGATGCCCGATGCTCGTCATGTGACGTCACCGGAGAGTCTCAGCTGACGAGAGGCTCCTGCAGAGGAGGATGCACGTAACCTTTCGACGACGAGTCCAGATAAGGCTTGTTCTGGTTCCGGTACCGGTACCTTTGGTACCTTTGCTACCGGTTCCGATACAGCCCGGCCTTATCAGCACCGTGCATACAGCAGTGCAAGCCTAATAAAGCTGCGAACTCGAGGGACAAGGCCGTCTGAGAGGCTAGATGCGCCGGCGGCAGCAGCTGCAGCAGAATGTACCACTAGCAGTAGACGAATCGATCAGTAAGCCGCTGCTTCAGGAGACTTCATGCTCGCTAAAGAAAACCCCACCGGGCCAGGGTAGCACGCGCACACACACACACACACACACACACAAACACACACGCGCACGCACACATTTTGCAGCAAAGCTAGAGTGGCCGATGGAAATATGGACACAGCTGGCAAGGTTGGCTTGCTTTCATTGGCCGCAGCAGCAGCAGCAGCTAAAAACAAAAATACTGAGCTCCATCAAAGGCGGGTGAGCCAGTGATGGAGTCTCGGAGGCGGTCTCACTCGAATCAATAACTTGAGCAGCCGACTTTACGAATGGCGGCGGGCAAAGGTCAAGCGACTGACGACGGCCAAGCTTGAAGCAGCTTGGCACGCATGGGCCGGCAGGCCGAGAAGGAAGAGAGCCGTCCGGTCCAGTCGGCCGCCCTCGGCGGTCGACTGGACCGGTCGGCAGGAGCAACCGAGCAAGCCGACGGCAGAAGCAGCAGCATGTCGGCTGCTGCAAGTCGGCAAAGCTTTCTAGGAAGAGCACCGGGCCAGCACAGGCTGGCGGGGGTGGGCAGCGCGCGACGCCGCCACCATGCCGAGTAAGCGATGGCTGAGGCTGCGGCCGGCGAGACCCCGAACGGCTGTGCGGCCAAAAAGGATATGGCTATGCTGTCACTCATCCGCAGCGTCTTGGCCATGACCGTCAGCGCCGGCACGAAGCTGAAAGATGGCACCGGCGAGCGCTCTCACAGCGGTCGGCGGCAGCTGCTCGGCGATCGAGCGCTGCTCTCGCCGCACGCACTCGAGCTCGAGGGGTTGGGAGCGTGCCAGCTGCTTGGATCGTGCACCCGAGGGGAGGCGCCTGCCCTGCGAAGCTCTGCGAAGCTGCCGATCGCTGACACTCTTACAACTGCTCTGCGGCCACGGCAAGTCCGATGAACAGGATCAGCCACCAGACAAACTGCAAAAGCAAAATCGAATGAGATCTGGCAGCAGCTGTGGCGTCAGGGCGGTGCCCCACCGAGTGAGCAGAGAGTCCCCCCCTTCTCGCGCTGCAGGGAAGCTCAAGCAGGTTCTACAAACGGCTTGACGAAGCGCATTCCATCCGCCATCAGGCTGCGTGCAGCAAGTGGTGCAGCACCAGGCCGATTCAGCACCCGGCCGCACGATTCTTCTGCATCACTCCTGCTTGCTTGCTGCGGCCATGGTGACCGACGAAAAACTAGTACTGGCACCGTTTGGCTCTGCCCGGCAGTTTCTGATCTGCCGGGCATGTCATTCGCAGCAGTGGCTTCCTCTAGCCACATTTTAAGGTCGGGGTCCTCGATGCCAACTGACAGGGAGGTCTTGAGGCTGGGAGGCAAGAAGGGGTTTCGTGGGGAATTCGTGGGGGTCGGAAGCACTATAGTGGCCAAAGAGCCAATCGAAGAGTCGCTTACTGAGGCGCCCGGTGGCGCGCGTGCCTCGCACTGCCTGTCAGGTTAAGAGCCGGCTACCCAATACGTTATTATTCCATTCTCTCCCATCTTTACACGCACGACTTGAACAACTGCTAGGAAAATTAGAGAAGCCTACTTTTCCTAACTAGCTATGACTTCTCATTGGAGCCCAGCCTCCGGTTCGGCGAAACGAACTAGAGCAGCAGCTCTCCTCTCCGGCTGCCATGCAGTACTCATGATAGTGCTCTTTCGCGATCGAAATGGGAAAGTATATATAACTCTAGCCTCTGGTTTCGGAGCTCACTCGGAATAGGCCGGCTGCAGTTTTCCGAACGACCACTAGTGAACAACACAGAGGGGTCAAAATATGGAAAAGCTAGCGACAGTCATGCGGTGGGCGATCCTTTGTTGCCCACTTCATGCTGCTGTGATAGCCGTTTAGGCTCATCTGCTTGCTGCTATAAATCAGCTATGTTTTTCTTTGTGCACGAAAACACGCCAGCACCAGCAGGAAAGGGATTAGGAGGAGGAGGAGTAGAGGGCAGTGAAGAGGCAATTAGATTGGGTGGCAGCAGGGCCAGCATGAAAACACGTCAGGAGCAGGAGCAGGAGCAGGAGCAGGAGCAGGAGCAGGAGCAGGAGCGTCCTGCGACCGAGACGTCAGCTACGCGTTCTGCCTATTTCTTTTCTGATCCTTGCTTCGAATAAGATCAGCGGCACAGGGTGCTCTTGCAGCCTCAGGTGCTTCTGCGTGCACGCGACCCTGCTCGATTCTTGCTCGATCTGAGACAGCTGGGCAAGTCGCCGGCTACCTTTCTCATAACTAAATATTAGCTGATTTAGCAGCCTCATTTTCCATAGCGGCAGAAGAGTGCTAACGGCTACTATCCTGCCACTTGCAGTTGGCAATAAAGGGTAGCCCACTGCAAGACGCCAACCTACGACCTCGGCCGTGAAGAGTGAGCACCTTACCTCCTGGGCTATCACGGTCCATCACCTTAACCCTATTCAGCTGCATAGCAACTCGTGGCCAAATGCCCAATAAGCCTGCAGAAAATAGCCCCACACTTGTAATTTGACGGGTTCCTGCGGCTATAGAATCGAACGACACAATGTGTTCTTCATCGTCTCTCTCTCCCTCTCCCTCCCTTTCTCTCTCTCTCTCTCTCTCTCTCTCATTCACTCGGTCACCCAAAATCATCTCAGCCACTTGCTGGATGAGGACAGATTGCCAGTGTGCCCTTCGAGTGGCCTCAAATAGCTCCGAGGGCGCCAAGCGTGGCTTGACCACAGACGACACGCTCTGCCGCGACGATCGCACATTTTACTACAGTAGCTCATGCAAAACAAACGGCACCAAAAGTTATGCAAGATGGGCTGCCGAGCACAGCGCTTACCAGCACAGCGAATCCAAGAGGAGTGAACCGAGAGAAGCTGCAGTACACTGTAACCAAATAGTTGACAAGGCCCTCCTCAATTTGGCAGTCGTCAACTGTGCTCACAAACAGGCACGCGTCCGTGACGTTGGAACTGTGTAGGTCGCGGCACTAAAGAAAGCAAAGGCACGACGTTAAGACAGGCGGCGCACGGGAAGTCGGTCGAAGGCAACACGCTGGATTTAAAAGCCGTGCGACTTCTCTCACGCAGCCGTGGCCACGGCTGCGTGCATAGGCACCTTTGGAAATCGTGACCGAAGCCATTTGGAAATCGCACGAGACAGCAGCACCCACCCGGGAGGCGTTGCAGTGCAAGCACTGCTCTTTACCAGCTCCGAAAACTGGCGGCTGTCGTACGTTACAGATGCACTACATGGCTTTTAGCCCAGCGATGCTTGGACTGCCTGGACCCCAGCGATGCCTGGACTGCCTAGACCCCAGGACTGCCTCGACTGTCTTGCCCTGACGGCAATTGCTAAGAATACACAGCATGCCTGGCTCAACGGTTTAACAATGGCACTTGCTTCAGAGGACAGGGGCAGTAATAATAATAATAATAATAAGTATCGCACCCTCGAAAAAATTAATCTCTTCCTAGGCACTTCACGTATGCTGTAATAAAAAGCATAATCTAACGTTGACTTGCCAACAAGCATAATATGGTTAAAGGTAACATGTGCAGTGCAAACATGTAAATATAGTATATATAATATATAGTATAGTATATATAATATATAGTATAACATGTAGCATGCACATTGTCAGCACGGATAAGCACACAGAGGACAAATCACAAGGACCTACTAAATGCAGTGGTAAGCAGGTGCGTTTTACCTCCTTTCAAATGACGCCGGGTCAAGGAATGTCTTGAGCTCACTCGGGAGTGAGTTCCAGGCTTTGGGAGCATACAGACTAATTTGAGTCAGAAAAGTGGGTGGCACGATGCTTAGCCTGGTGGGGAGTAGATCTGATAAGTAGGCTGGAGCAGAGAATGAAGGGACCTAGAACCAAGTGGCAAAACATTGAAGTCGACGTGCTGCTTAATAGGAGATCAGTCCAGGTCGGCGACAAGTGGTTTAATGTGGCAGCTGCGACGCTCACGACAGATAAGCCGAGCCGCCGAGTTGTGCACCGGCTGTATGGCGCCTGATTGCACGTGCCGGTAGAACAGCAAGCCGTGAGCTACACAAGTCAATCAACCACCCGAGGAAGCAGCCATTCCATCGACAGTTCGATCCATCGACCAGCCCAGACAAGTAAAAGCATGCACAAACACCCAGCGAACATGATGGACAGGTCCTGCCTTTTCTTGGCATCTCTTGCCGCAGCACACAGACGGAGCACACAGCACGCTGAGGCATGTGCTCAGATGAAGCAGGGCTTCAGTGTGGGTGCTCTGCTCACGCGCCAATACAGCCACTCAGAGCGATCCACAGGCGTATGAGGCGTATCTCTCTCTCTCTCTCTCTCAAACGGATCGCTGTGCTACTGCAGCGGCGTCTGCTGAAAGAGCCAGCAGCCGGACAATGGACGCTTCGTGGACGCTGCGTTTGGCTGCAAGCAATACAGCAACACGCCAGGACATCGGCAGCCGACAGTAACGAAATCATCACTTGCCACTTAAGGCTGACGGCTGGTGCACCCTATTTCTCCACCGTATCTCTCATTGCTCGGACACATTAGCCAGCGGGCGTATGCACATACACATCACGTGCATCGCACGTGCACCGACCGGACATACGTAGTCGCTTACTTTAGTAGTCTTAGCTCGCTGGGTACACTTCACGATCCCGGTGGGGGGATCGCGCAGCGGGCGACGCTTTATTGCCCACAGCAAGTGGGATTGCTAGAGGCTAATTGTACCTATGATGTCGCTACATAAACGATGTGGTTGAACCAGCTGACCTTTCGAACTCAGCTGCATCGTCGGGGCACCGAGCGGCGCTCCCTCTCGCGCGCACGCACGCGCACGCACACACACACATACACACACACACACACACACACACACACACCTATATTGTGAATTAAAAAAAACCGTCGCCCTCTTTTACACGAAGCCGACGCCAAAAGACCGCCCCATTGCAGCTTTTCAAAGGCGGAGAGACAACCGGCTGTCCGGGCAGATACCTGCTACCACAGCCCCCATCCAGGGAAGGATGGTCCACCGCCCTGTCCCCCGCACGAATGGGATGCAAGGTGCGCGACGGATTGTCAGCGAGCGCACAACAAGCGCCCAAGACTTTCAACGAGGACGGCAGGCCACGTCTAGCGACCTTCCGCGGACGACCTTCCGCAGACGACCTCCCGCCGCGACTCGTCCTGGGCCTCGCGCACGCGGCTGCCCGACGCGAGCGCTCCAGGAAGACGCCAGCGGCGCTCAGGCGCGCGCGCGCACCGCTGCAGACTCACGCTGGCGTCGGGATTCACGGGGGCCAACGTGGTGGCGTTCCATGCCGCGGTAGAAGAGGCGAGCTCTCTCAGAAGAGCAGCGGGCAGCGACATCGCGTCCATGGCGGGCACTCCGGGCCGAAGGCCAGAGGTCGCCTAGGCTGAGTCGAGCTCGCCGGCGCGTGCACTGCGAACGAGTGCGGAGTGCGGCCTCAACAGCGGTCGCTAATACCGCAGCCGCCAACCTTCAGCCCCGCAGTACCAGCTGAGCTGGGGGCGGGGACAGGGGCGGGGCGTCGGTGACGCGATGGCGCAGCGGTGAAGGACGCGCTCGGCTCGCGCTCCTCCGGTTGTAGGGGTCGCGCAACACAGACCGTTGACTGGTCCGCCGTTAGCTGCAGGTGACCTACGTGACCGATTAGGGATGGCCTTCACCGTTTGCGGTATATATGGTGTATGCTGTTCAGTTAGGCCACGTTCCGTACTAGTAGGTCCACCAGCTAAAGTGCCTATCGCGGGCCACCGGTTGAGCGTACCGGTGTTTCGGCGAGCGGGTGGGTAGGAGGTGCGTTGCGGTAATCGGCGGCGAACTACATCGGACAGATTATGACTGCCGAAGTATTATTCGCGGAGTCCTAATTAAAAGCGCTAGAAGGAGGTTGTGTAATAATCGACGATTATGCAATATAATAGCCCAAGTCACGTAAGAGGCGGCCAGCTATGCCCTCGACTTCGAGCCTGGCGGGAGTTACGCCCCCTTTGGCTTTGCGCCTCTCGGTTTACTGGCGCTCTATCGGGACGTCGCGCGAGAGTCGCTACGCGCCGCAGCTGGCGCTAGACGCCCGTGGCCCGCCGCCACTGTCGAACATACTGCTCTACGCTATGGACATTTGACTTGTTTTCTTGGGTATGCACTTCATTGTTGCCGCGTTCAATGGCTGTACCGTTGGCGTAGCAGCGTCGCTTTGTTCTTGCACCCACAATGCGCTAGCCGCGCTCCGACGCTCGTATACTTACGCATCTGCGAAGACTTGCGCCGTCGTTGCGAGCGCCGTGTTAGCGGCGTGAGAAAATTTAGAGGGAGAGCAAAGGTCCGGAATATTTAGCGCATTTCAGGGGTATCGGCGTGAAAGTTGGCGTGAGAGTCGATCTTGGTATTCAAAGTCGCCGCATCTGACGGCCGAAGTAGTTTACTCGAGCCCTGTGGCATATGTGAAGAGCCTGGTCAGAGATAAGATCCTCTTAAGATGCTCTACAATTGAATTATATTATTTAAATGTATTTTAAAGTACTTCTGGACGAAAGGACATCTTGCATTTAACCTCAGCCGAATTTTATGACGGACTACAACATGATTGCCAAGGTGCCAAGTCCTGTATATGATTATAGTACCTTTTACAGTAAAAAAACATCTGACTGAGTACTAAGTGTACTATCAGTTGCAAAAATGACGCTTATTGACATGTAAGGAAAACATCACACAAGACTGCAAATTTAAAATGAAACTAAATCTCTTTATATAGTCCGAGATTCAGAGTGACGCATTTTTTCTTTGACTGCCTGGCAAGACATATCTAGCTCTAAAAAAGACGTCATTCAGTTAAAAAATATCTAAGCTCAATGCTTACGGACTTTCCCATGAAAATATCTCCCGTCGTGGTAAAAATCAATACTAGTTACAACCCGGCGAGTGTTTTTTTTTAGCGAAAACTCAGAGAAACACCTGTTGAGCGCACTCTGTCGTTACGCACACGAGTGAAAATATAAACACTAATGAAGTATTATGGCGAGGACTAACTTGCATAAAAAAGCGATTCCAATACATCAGCGATAGCAAGCTTGCCGATAGCCTAAATAGAAGCTTAGTCTTTGGTGCGTCCGTTAATACCGGCGAATAAATGAAGTGCACCAGTAAGTGCTGCTTTTATAAATGTTCTACTTCGAAATACTACTTCAATAAATGAAGTGTCGTGATGCCATACATTGACGCCGCCTCTTGCGTGCGTGCGTACAGGAGCACCTCGGCAGCTCCCTAAATGCCCGAGGCTTCGTGCGGGCCTTTCCGCAAAGGCTGCGAATGTCCACTTGCATTTTCCACTCTCAATCCCGCGGTTCAAGAAGGTAAGATTCAAGAGGTAACGATTGACTATCGGAGTTTTCTGAAGCACCTCTCGGCACGCCTGGGTATCGCTGGCTGCAGTGATAAGCTGGGTTAGGTCCTCCCTCAAGAGGAGACAATCACATCTCCCTCAGGAGATGTGATAGTGCAGATGTTCAAAGTTTTCAGCCATCAGAATCTCTTATATCGATTATATATTATAATCGCATTCTTTTTAATATCGATTCCTGCATTTTGTCTGCATCGAAATTCCGGTAGAACTCGCTTCAACCTTGGCCACCACCTGCAATCACCAATATCTGCTGGGGGGGGGGTAATAGCAACCACCTGCAATCTTTTAAGTCAACGTTGTCAACTTTCCCGATCGAACTAGTAGTGAACTTTTATGTTTATTATAGTATTTATATATTATATTATATATCACACACACCATATATATATATATTATTTATTAAAATATTGTTCCTGTTTGCTGTGCATGCTCACCTACGAATGCTCCAGCGACTGCTACTAGCCAGAGATCGAACTCACCGACCACCCCGAATGTATTTTTGTGCGATTTAGGATGCTTGACTTGCTTAGCTACTTGCTTGCATTTTCAAGCTTGTCTAAGCATGATACCCTGCCTATCATTAGCCCTCGGTCATTGCCTCTTTTGGAATGAGCTGTGCAGGGTCTGGATGGATGCTCTGTTCTCTTAGGGCACCATACTAACGAACTATCACCGGCCTTACTTTAGGATCGACGGGGCGCCGTTGGCGATACACGTCGCTTTTCACGCTCCTACTCCAGCAAAGTCCCGAACTTTATTCCGAGGTAAAAGGCGAAGCTATACTTGCAGTATAGTGATTTTCTCAGCGATGTCACGCTGCGCCGACATTCTGCGGAGCTTGCTCGCTTTCGATAGCGCTCCGAATGACCGGCGCTAGGACGTTGTCGGCAGCCTGGTTACGGCAAGATGCGTACTGTACTACCTCTAGCAGCCTGCGATCGCCCTGGGCTTGCTTAACTCGCTTCACTAGTAATTTGGTCACCGTATGCACAGTCTTAGCCATAGCTTTCCGTAGCAGTTCACATTTCCACTGACTGAGCGGGCAAAAATGAATCGCGGGGGGGGGGGTCAATGCTAACTTAATCGGCGCCGATTTGTCGCCGATTTTTCTCTGGTTTGAGCTTCTACGTCAATACTTCCGGGGGTCGCTGAAAAATCTCTCGACTGTCAAAGAGGAGGAGCTGCTTCTGCTTCAAGCATTGTAGAATTTTAATTGTAATAGCCGAACGATTAAAATTCCGGGGCGCGTTGCACGAACCCGCATCCGAAACAGCAATGGCTAAGGTTTGTACGCTTGAGTTTTATCGAGGCGTTTAGTCGCTGAGCTGAGGATATTGATACGTTCCAGCCACAGCTTCACCGACAGTTACACCACAGATACCGCGTGTCTGTCATACGGAATGGACCACCGAAAAACTTATTAAGATTCGCCGTGTAGAGCACAGGTTTCGGCGTCGCTTTTTAGAAGTCTGGGTCTGACGACGACCTAGCAAGTTTCAGAGACTTCTTCCATGTCTACGCCCGGACGCTCTGATAAGCCAAGGCCTTTTTTTCACTCAACAACTCATGTCTTGTCAGTAAAAATGGCAATTGCTTAAGACGGATTGCCAAATGCAGAAGCGAAGCTATAGGTGCTTTAGTGCTGGCTACTTCCTGATGGCAAAGGAGATAAATCAATTTTTACCAGAACAAGGGATGACGTGTTATCCAAAGTGGGAGTATCCCCGGCGTATCTTCCAAATTCCAGATTACCAATGTATGTAAGATGTGCCGTGCTCAATATACGACAGCACAGCCGCCGCCTTTTGTGACCAATACGTAAAAAAATTAATTATTTGAATACACTTGTCTACAGTATGTTTTACCGGCTTAGAAAGAGATTTTTAAGTTCTCTGTGGACAATGTACAAATGCGCTATTGTTATTACCACTAAACATGTTAAAATAATTGCCCAAAAGCATATGTAGAGTACCCACAAAAAAATTTCCATTCTGATGGTTCCGTATACAATAGCATTACCAATAATACATAGTAATAATTTCCTTTTTAAGTGCGTTAGGGGGATGCCAGGGTCAAGGACTTTAGAGCGAATACATGTGCGATTGCAGCCTTAAAGTGACAAAATACGGTGCATTATCTCAACGGTTGATGGAGGCAAGGTTGCACGCCTCCTGAGCAATGTATAAATTGATGTCACAGCTTCAGAAAGTAGAGAATGCTAATGAAGTAAATAATACTATCTGATTTGACATACTCTTTTTGAATAGCGGTAGGAGAGCCTTAAAGGCCATACTCACCACTTGCACAGGGTTTACCGAAGCCTAGAACTCACTTCCGACTTGTGTCACGACATTTGCTGACTTGACCACATTAAAAAAAGAAACTAAAACCCCATCTATTTATCACGGCATTTAGTGGGCCCCCTGTAATTTGACCGTTGTGTGCCCTTGCGTGCTGACACTGTTCGTGCTGCCACTGACCATACTTGCATGCTGACCCTGTGCATGTCACCAATAATCATGTTATTCTTGTTGTTTATTGAGCATGCTACCACTAACGTTTCGATCGTGCTTCCTGTGCAGCAAATGTAAACTGCCTAGAGAGAGATTTAGTTCTCTGAGGGTGAAATATCCACTGTATTTTTGTTGTTATTATTATTATTAAGACAAGAAACAAATTTATAAGACATTGCATCATTTGGTTGCCAACTCTGAGAAGTTCTCACTTCCTGGATAATAATGGTTCCGCCAACATGTTTTCAGCCTTCTTCTTTGAAATAATGTATACGTATGTGTGCCTTCTTAAAGCCACCTCTAATAATAAATATTGAGTCGCAACCTGCGACTTGCCTTAAGTAATTTTCCGAGGTTTCTGCACACAAAATTGCTACTTTAATAAAGTTTAGCAAAAAGAGCTAATTTCAGGAAGACCAAATACAATCCCCTCTCTGGTTTTCACTTGCAAAAAAAGTCGTCCAGCCATTACTCGGGTTTTTAAAGCTTCACTGGGTAGCGGGGTTGCTCCAAAGTTTTTCAAATCGGCCATCGTTCGACCATTGCTTTGGAAGCCTGAGTTAAACTCAGAGGTCATTGAAACTATCGTCCGGTTTCCCTTCTTATTTTGTTCTCAAAGATTCTCGAAAAGGTTGTTGATAAGCAGCTTGTTTTGCACAATGTGATTAATGAATCGTCAGAAAATTTCAGCCAGGGCTCAAGTGACACCAATCCACTGAAAATGCTTTCACCAGTGTGACCTACGACATTCCGAGCAGCAACAAAGGTGGCAATTCGACTGCCCGAGCCATGCTTGATATCTGCGCTCGACGCTATAGATCCCGATATCCAACTTGAACGATTGGGAACAACGATCGATCTGGCGGACTAAGCGCTGGCGTGGTTCACATCGCACCTCTCCGAGGACTAAGCACTGGCGTGGTTCACATTGAACCTCTCCGATTGGTTCAGTCTGTGTGATGGCCATTGATGGTCGAATCGTACTGAGCAGACTAGCCATCCGAGCATACCAAAAAAGGGTCCGTCTCGGTTCTTTGCTGCTCTCTATTTATAGTGAGCATCTGGGAAAAGTGATTCGGGCTTCCGGGATTGGCTATCACTTCCATGCTGCTGAGACACGCTGTATTAGGAAGCAGTAAACGTACCAGATTGTGCATGCTGCCGTCAATGGTGACAATGTGCGGAAAACTTGCACAGCTATACTGTGTGGTGGTTTCAGGTGGGTGCGGAAACAATTGCGGCTTTCGAAGGATTGTTTTTGCAGCACAATCAGAAGACGGTTAAGTAAGATTTTTTGGATGTGCCAGATATATATCTGTATAAAAACGCAAAACGCATCTTAACAGCTGTGTCGGGCACTAGTTTGGGGAGTGTTCAAGGTTGGAGACTTCTTGTTTTGCGCATGCACAGACGTAGGCCAGATCTGGTTTGAGAACGTGCAAGAAATCGGTCGTGCAGTTAGAGCAAAACAAGCTCACTAAGTTTCCTGATGAAAAAAAGCTTTAGAACACTACAAAACTGTTTTATAAGTCTTGGTAAACACATTAGATGTCAAAATTATGGTTACTTGCTTGGATTATAGTGTGTTTCCTTAATGTATGAAATGGTAGTTTGATTTAGCGCTTGCATTTAGAAAACTGAGATGGCTAAAACCTAGGACACAATTTTAAAGAATTCTCGAATTCCTTGTTTACCAGAAAACGCTGGTCATTTTATTCTTTTCAACAGTGAAATCTAGTTATTTTAGCATCTCTTCAAACCATATCAAGCTTATGGCTGTGAATGCTCAAATTGGCATACTTCAAACTCTCGATGATTGCTGAAAATGTCCAGCATGGTTGGTGAGATACATTTTTTATTGAGTTGGATCCTAGATTCATCTAGTAAATCTCACTTCGCTGTGCTCCGACGGTACAAGAAAATGACATCTCTCAATAAATAAATAAATAAATAAATAAATAAATAAATAAATAAATAAATAAATAAATAAATAAATAAATAAATAAATAAATAAATAAATAAATAAATATATATTTATATATATAGTTCATTCAAATAACGATATATAGGTAATTCGTATAACACTCTAAGAAAACTTAATTTCTATCTAGGCTCTTAACATTGCTGCAGAATTTGAGCCCATGACCCGCAGTCATCAATGGCTTACCCCCTTGTCAAGATGGCACCAACCGTCACCACGGCCGTACCAGCAATTGGCAATATTACTCTAGCGTCTCCAGCTCACTAGCTAGTTAGGCATTTAATCTATTCAGGCAGCGCTTTCACGCTAACGCGAGGGCCAATCAAGCGCGAGCAGCGTGCATTCGAGCACGCGCTCTGGGCCCAGGCTCGAGAATTTTGGAGTAATCAAACGAACGTTGGTTACACCAAGTAATCAACAAACTATCTCGCCTAATAGGGAATGCAGCAATGGGAACACGAAATCAAATCAAAATCCACGTTCAAGTATTGCATCTTGCAACGATTGCTGCTATTGTCTCTATCTCGCACTATTGACCTCAATGCCAATATGATTTTGGCGTTCATTATTTAAATTTGGCGTTTAGCTCGAGCAGTTATAGGATTGAATTCTTCTGAAACACACAAAATCTGAAATTCATTTTCCAGTAAACAAATAAAAGTCGAAATGGTTTCTACCCAACGCGCTGCTGCAAGACCTTTTCCAGCATTCTTCTGACTTACAATCCCAATTGCTTAGCTTGAAATGGAAGCATCGTTTCATAAATATTAGTCATTAAACTGCACACCCAATTTTCGCTAATAGAAAGCGCTGATACCAAAACTGCACATTACGATGAATTGAAAATTGCCATCAGAATCTAACAAAATTCTCTCGTATTACTTTATTTTAAAAAAGTGTCTACATATTTGCCGATAGGGCATATCTCATGGCAAGCACAGTGGGTAAGCTGCACATACAATGTATGTGGGATTCGTGGGACACCAAAAATTCTTTCTTATCTACTCAAGACGACATTTACAGTCTCCTCTGAAATGGACAAAACGTCAAATATTGTAATTCTCATCAGATTTGGCAAGCTTGCGTACTATTGTTGTCAGCAGCAGCTGCAAGCAGCTGCTGGGAAGGCCTCGAGCATCGAGACGTCAACGATTAGCTCCGACGTGTTATGCTGCTGCAGGCCCTTCGATCACACGGACTGGGCTATTCGGCCAACTAAAACATCGCCAATGGATTCAGTGCAACCTAGCGCAGTTCGCAACTGAACTCAGAGTAGGGCAAGATAGAGGGCGTAATGTAAAACGTAGGCTGTTGCCTTAAAATGACACGTTAATGACATTGGTCTCAGCGAGCATTGCTATTACAAGGAATGACACGTATATAACAATGAGCACGATGGCATAGACGCGTGTCATCTGGAAGCGAAGCACCAGAGGAACCACTGTAATATTGACGACGAGGCTGAGAGTCAAGAAGCCCAGCAGGATGGCCACCTTGAATTCGAACGGGGCTAGCTGCAATAGAACAAGATTAAAAGCCTTTCCACAATGCAGGAAAGCTGTAGCACGTGGCTCACACAGGCAGGCAACGACGATAATGACAAGGGCAGGAGATATGTTACGTTACTCCAGCAACTGCGTCGTTAAGATATAATAATAAGAGCAGTACATTTGTATAGCGCCCTCAGAGAACTTAGTCTCTTTCGAGGCACTTTACATGTGCTGTAAAGAATGTATGATAATGTGATCAGTTGTAATATGCAAAACGTCAACATGCATGACATGGTTGGAAGTGGAATGCACAGTGTCAACATGTCAACCATGGTAAATGGTAGCATGCACTATGTCAGCAGGCAGAAGCACGCAAAGCAAGAATCGCATGGACCCACTTAATGCTGTTATAAAAAGTGCGGCTTAGATTTTTTTAAATGTCGTCAAGTCAGGAGATGTCATGTCGTCAGTCGGGTGTGAGTTCAAGGCTTTGGTGCATACGAACTAAAAGCACGTGATTCCAAAGGATTTAAGGTTTGTACGACGTTTAGCTAAACCATTTGACTCAGAATAGGGTGTGATACGATGTACAGCTTGAGTGGGTGAGTAGTTCTGATGGGTAGACTGCAGCCAGAGAATGAAGAGACCTAAAAGTGAGTGACAAGACCTTAAAGTCCATGTGCTGCTTGATTGGAAGCCAATTCAGGTTTGCCAGAAGTGGTGCAATGTGGCAGCTGCTACGCTCATAACAGAGAAGGCTAGCAGCAGAGTTTTTCGTCAACTGCAAGCCCCTGGTCGCACAGGTCGGTAGACCGGAAGCAGTGAGTTGCACAAGTCACGTATTACATATACATTGACCAATTTTAGGATGTAGTACCCCAATCTATGAAAGCCTGAATTTCAGCAATGCTATATAGCTGAAAGTAGGCGCACTCGACTGTGGAGCTGATGTGGTCATCCAGCGAAAGGTCACTTTAAAACAGGATATTCCGTGCAGATGCAACAGGAGATACACTGGCAGAGCTGATTTTGAGCGATACTATTTTCAGTTTCTGAGTCACACTTGGTTTGCCCATAACTAGTGAGTGGGTTTGATCGTCACCTGTAGAGTCCCTCAAGGGATCGTCCTCGGTCCCTTGCTTTTCTTAATTTATATTAAACCTGTGGGAAAAAGTGATTAAGGCTCACGGAATAGGACATCACTTTTATGCTGACGATAATCAGCCGTATCTGTCATTCAAACCGTCGGAATCTGCTGGCACAACTGATAAACTGAATGCTTTTCTTGCCGACCTTAGATTCTGGATGTCGGAAAACTTCTTAAAGCTAAATGACGATAAAACCAAACTGCTGCTCATAGGACACCCTAAGCGTGTAGCTGGATTAAAAAGCTTTGCTCCTCTAATAGGTAATGCTGTCCTTCGACCGTCATCACGTGCTCGAAATTTAGGTGTCATTTTCGACAGCTGCCTAAATTTTAAGAGCTTCATTCGGAAGACTGCTTCTAAAGCTAGCCATAACGTCCAATTCATATATAAGATTATGAGCTGTCTTCCACAGTGGCTTGCAAACAATTTAAGCAGCTCCTTAGTTCTGTCTCAGCTTGATTATTGTAATTCTCTTTTGGCTGGGCTACCAAAGGAAGCAACTAGGCCACTGCAGCTGCCTATGAATATGGCTGCAAGGCAAGTTTTTAAGTCTCGGAGCTTTGACTATGTGTCTCTTTTGCTAAAAGAGCTAGGATGGCTGCCGGTTGATCAACGGATACAGAGCAAAGTTGTTACGCTGACCCACAAGGCCCGCCACGGCTTGGCTCCTCCATACCTAGCTGAACTGCTGCACCAGTTTCAGCCTCTTCGTGCCCTCAGGCCCTGTATGGAAAATAGATTAGCGGCTCCGTTCCTTTGCTTAAAGACCATTGGCGACAGAAGCTTTAGCTCTGCAGGTCCTAGGCTGTGGAACTCGCTTCCACTATTCTTACGCAACGACAACTACTCTTCTGCTGCCGACTATGGCTCATCCTTTTCAGCGGTGCTGAGCTGCTACTTTCATGCTACTCACTACCTCAACTGATCTCCTGACTCGGCTATGCTTCCCACTTTCTCTTTGTTGCGTGAGACGAAGTCTGTTGGCTACCGAATGCGTACCGAAAGCCGCTTAGGCTGTGAGTGTGCTATACAAAACTCTCCTGCGTAACACCCACCTGGTCTTTATGACTTTGTGGAGTTACAGACGGAGATACATTACATTTGGGAAAGCTTGCTGACAACCATGTGCGGATATCTAAAATACAGGCAGCAAGGGATTTGAGAGAAATAGAGCCTTGAGACACCCAGTAATTCAGTTGTTCCTCGGATGGTCTTTGTCCGCTTGCATCAATACTCTGGAGTTTCTCCACAGAGATAGTATCTGAACCGTTGCAGTGAAAAGCCAGTGATGTCTATTCGAGATGAGAGGCGCTCGAGAGGAACTAGGTGATCAATAGTGTAAAATGCTGCTGAAAGATCGAGCAAAACAAGCAAAGAGAGACTTTACCTAAGCCTGCATGCTTGGCATGGTCGTTATAAAAACCGAAGCAACGTGTGAGCGATGTGTGATGCTCCGTGGAGTGACTAGCCCTAAAGCCTGACTGGAAATCGGTAGCAAGGTTTGAGGTTTCAATATAAGAGTTCAGCTGGTCTGTCACAAGTCGTTCCTGTGTTTTTGATAAGAACTTTAGAAGGGAGAAGCTTCTCTCAAGGTAACTGGTCTAATGTTGCTTTCTAAACTAGTGGCGTAACAACAGCTTTTTCGAAAGGTGCAGGGGCTTGACCTGAGGCTAAGGACATTTTTATAATCGCAGTTATGCATGGCAGCAACAGATCTATGCCTCCTAGAAGTAGGACATTGGGAATAGAGTCCAGAGAACTAGTAGTCTACTTTGCCTCGGAGATAAATTTTAGGATGATGTCACTCTAGGTCTCCTTGAATGTAGACATTGAGATGCCGAACGGAATTAATGGTGAGGATGATATGTGGGTTTGATGTTGAGGGATATGAGTCCAGAGTGAATGCTGCTACCTTTGAGATAGATTCTCCGATCTTGTCCATCTTGCTGACAAAGAAGCTAGAAGCAATCAGTTATAGCAACACAAGGATCACAAGACAATGAGCTAACCTGGGGTGGTTAAGAAAATGATTGACGACAAGACATAGGCATTTTTGGATTGGGCATCCGTGATTCAAAAACGTTTTTATAGAAACTAGACTTGGCCTTTGCTAGGATCGATTGGTACGATCTACAGTAGTCCTCGTATGCCTGTTGATGAACAGTCCGTAATTATCCGTCGTTTGTTTTTTTCAAGCTTGCGCTTAGTAGACCTAGCGTTTAATGTCTGTGGTAAACCATAGGCCGTCTGTGCGAGGGCACACAGTGCACTTAGTCAGAGGTGCGAACTCGCTAAGCATGTCAGCACGGGTCAAATTGTAGCATTCTTTCGATGATGATAGGTCGGAAGGAGAATTGAGCAGTAGGAACTAAGATGTTTTGCTCGGACAGCATCGATGTCAAGGGTCTTGAGGTTTGGCGATTCACATATGTCTTTGGATGCGGAGAAGGGCATGCACTGTAGACTGAATGAGATCCGCACGTCATCAAATGAACATAATTTAGTAATAGTAGGGGTTGATAGCATACATTAATGGGAGAATATTTGATGGAGTGTGTGACACTTGTTCTGAGTGGGGTTACGCACACGAGGCACAAGAGACAATAATAAGTCAGTCAGTGCACTAAACTCGGCATTTAAGGCGTAAGTCAAGTTGTCAAAATGAATGTTACAATCCCTCATAACGAGGAAAGATAGATTTCTCGTGCACTGATTTGAAATGAGATCAGAGCAATCTTAGAGGAAAGAGGCATTGGCTCCTGGGGCGATAGATTAATGCCACCATTGGAAGCTGTCGGAAGGGGGGACTCAAAACAAGTGAAAGACTGCTTGAAGGGGACTAGAAACAGTTTGAAATTGAGGTAGGAACGGGCGACAATTGCGACTCCACCGCCGGTTTTGATTGATCTAGGGATATGGAGGAAGGAGAAACCCGTCGGGGTAGCTTCAGTTTTGGTCTGGAAATGCATCTATTTCAGCCAGGTCTCCGTCAAAGCAAAAAGGTTGAGATTGCCTTCAATTATTAAGTCAGTCAATAATTAATAATTAAGTCAAATAATTAAGTATTGTCAGGGGTTTGTTGCACATTGAGCGAGAACTCCAAGACAAATTAATGCGCAATAAAACCCTGACAATGCATGACTTAATAATTGAAGCCAATCTCAACCTTTTTGCTTTGACCGAAACCTGGCTGAAATAAACGCTTTGCCAGACCATAAATGACGCTAACCCGTAGGGTTAGATTAATGCCGTTGTACAATTTTTGATGTACTATTTGTTGGCTGTAACTCCGGCGGCTCATTTCTAAGTTGTCTTTGGAGTTCTTGCTCAAAGATGGGCAGCCGGTGGGGGTGGTTTACAGCCTACAAATAGTACGCTGCTAGTGTTATACAGCTAGCATCGCACCGCACAGGCGTGAAGCTGCATCCACAATCCACTTACAACAACAGGTTTACCGGTTCTTATGGCCAGAATGGTAAACGGTATGCCGATTCCCAGGACGAGGTCTGGAGTGCAAAGATAAAGAAGTTTACAGTACACACAAACAATGTGAAGCAATACTGGACTTGGCTCCTTCATTTTTCAGTGTGACGAACGGCTGTGGCAGCAGCAGCAGCAGCAGCAGCAGCAGCATGCTCGGTAAGGATACCAAAAAACTGTCCGCCGAAACATGCGGCCAGACCCATTCTAGGGAAGCCCTGACGTGCCGTGGTAGTGTTTGAAATGGCATCGCCAAGGCTGTTACCCCAGGCTAGCACGGTTGTCCCGAGGATGGCGTTGCTAATGTTCAGTGCTACACCATACATCTAAACGAAATGGAAAGGCTTCAAACAAGGAAAGTAACAAATCCACACTTACGTGAACTTCGCTTGCTAGCATCAACCAAGTTCTAGACAGCGGCACAAGCCCTAAGCAGCCGTAGACAGCTCACACACACACACACACACACACACACACACACACACACACACACACACACACACACACACACACACACACACACACACACACACACACACACACACACACACACAAACACACACGATGACAGCCACAGTGCATGCCGATCTGATAACGATGCCGACCTTTAAGCAAACTAATCAATAGCAGCCAACAGTTTCAAGCAGGTCTCGCACGGAAAGATCACGGCAATGCATGCAATTATGCACAAGCACTGTTTTGAACGTCGCTTTAAGAAGTCGGGGTTTGACGACGATCTAACCAGTTTCAGAGACTTCCACCAAAGAGTCTACTCGGGAAAGCTTACAAAATGCGAGGGCCTCTTTTTTCACACAAAACCCGGGTCTTCTCAGTGAGACCCAAAGAACTTTAAAGACAGTGAATTATTTGCTTGCCAACTCTGAATAGGTCTCAATCCCTGGATATTAACGGTTCCGACAACGCGTTTTCAGCCTTCGTCGTTGAAGGGATTGCATATATTCGTGCGTCCATGAAGCCGTCTCCGACTAAAACCAATTTTGAGTCGCAATCTGTGACATGCATTGAGAAATTTTCCGAGGTTTATTAATGAGAAATGGCTACCTTAATAACCTTTAGTAAAAAGATCTCACCTACGGGAGACCCAGTACAATCCCCTCTGTGGTTTTCATGGCAAAGAACGTAGTCCAGCCATTACTCGGGTTTTTAATGCTTCACTGGAAAGCGGGGTTGTTCCAAAGTTTTTCAAATCAGCACTCTTTCGACCAATGTTTTAAAAGCCTGAATTGGATTCTGAGGTTATTGCAAACTATCGCCCAGTTTCCCGTCTTCCTTTTTGCAAGATTCTCGAAAGGATTGAGTCGCTAAGTAGCGCGTAGAACGAAATGAGATGAATGAATTGCCAGAGAAATTACAGTCGGGACTCAAGCGACACCACAACACTGAAATTGCTTTCATCCATGTGATCTGCGACACCCTGAGCAGAAACGATAGTGGTAAAGCGACTGTCCGACCCCTACCTGATCTATCAGCTGCGCTCGACACTATAGATCGCGATATCAACCATGGATGATTAAAAACGAAAATTGGTCTGGCGGACGAGGCACTGGCGGGATTCAAATTTTACTGGTTCGGTCGTTCTCAATCTGTGTCGCGAAGTGGTCATGTTTCATCCAGCGGTCGTTTCGATTGCGGGCTACAGAATGAACAACGCCGCATGGGCTTGAGCTCGCCATGATAATGACAATACTAGCTGATTTAACAGCATCTTTTGTATAGCGACAGAAGAGCCTTTACGGCTGTCACCACCACTTCAGCTCTCCTGCATGACACTCACCTAGACCTTGTGGACTGTAGGAGTAACAGGAAGAGATACGTTTGAATTTGTACTTTATGGAGAAGGATGGGAGCCCATGACGGCCGTAGTATGATGGCCCAGGCCAAGGCCTTGGCTCACGGGACACAGAGCTGGGCTCGAACAGGTCGTACAAACCTTAAATCCTTTGGAGACCGTGCATTTAGCTCGTATGCTCCCACAGCCTGGAACTCCCTCCCGACCTGCGTCAGAACATCCCCTGACCTGACCACATTTAAAAGAAACTTAAAAACACCTACTTAGGACAGCATTTAGTGGGTCCCCGTGATTCGTCCTTGATGTGCTTATGTGTGCTGACACTGTGCATGCTGCCATTAACCACATTTGCATGCTGACCCTGTGCATGTCACCCCTAACTATGTTATTCATGTTGTTTGTTTATCAAGCATGATATTACTCACCATTCAGTTGCATTTCCCTTTGCAGCAAATGTAAAGCGCCTAGAAAGAGATCAAGTTCTCTGAGGGCGCTTTATCAAGTGCAATATTATTATTATTATTATAAGGATTTTTAGCCCAGAAAGAAAAAAATGCAGGCACAGCTACAGTTTACTTTATGGCGTCTCTCCCATAGACCAATACAATGAACAGGCCCTTCCGGCTAACCTTTGAAACCCGCGGCTGCTATTGAACGACCTCATTCCATCTCTCTGTGGCTGCTGTTCAGGAGCTTGGGTAATCAATAAAATGGCATTACAAGTGAAAGTGTGGTATAGATAAAACCCACTCTGGCACGTATAGGTTACTGGCAAGTATAATCGACAGACTTGCCGGCTGAATCTGCTTAACAGCCGGTTCGCCGAGCGACCTCACTCCAACATCCAGCGATGCACGGGATGAACTAGAGAAGCCAGTCTGTTTGGAACAGCAGATCACAGCTGATTTGGTTGGACACCAAGTATCTTTCAGCCAATTGAACTCTTTCCCTGCTACAAATCTAGATACGAGTTCGGATTTCTCGAGAAGCCCATGGTGACTGGCTTGTTCTGCGTTATGGCACCCTGTGCGAATATTGATTCATTTAATACTTGCGTATAGTGAACCTGTTTCATCCCTTGCCTTTTCTATAGTCCATGCTTGTTATCGGTGTATTAATAAAGGCTGCGATTTTGTCTACCACTGGCACGGGGATAGCTTTTGTCAGCACCGCGTCCAGTAAGGCTGCTTGGACCAAGGCTCGAAAACATCAATGCCAATTGAATGACCAAGTCTGGTTCTGTGTGGATGTGTCCATCCGGGTTACTACAGTTTGCACATAGGCATTCGGCCATAAAAAAGAGCGGGGTAGCTTATCTTTACCATCCTAAGCTAATGCTAGTGGTTTTCTTCAAAGAACGGTTAGCTGTGTAATTACAGTGATATACATTATGGCTGCCGCTGGTTTCGAGCCTGATCCGGAAGTCCCTTGTGAGGGCCTGCCCACTGTACGCGTCAGTGATCTCTCCTCATCAAGGAGACAGGCTACTATCAGTAGTTCAATTCCACCGCTAGGTTCAACGCATGGCTTCTATTTCAATACATGTGAGACGGGAGCTTGGTGATTAATTCATATCCTAGCTGGTTTGGCCCAGCGGTTAAGGTGCTCTCCCCAGCCAAGGTCTGGCCGAGGTCGAGAGCTTGAACCGCGTGACACATGTGAAGCGCATGAATAGAGATTAATTTCTCTTGGGCCGCTTTGCAAATGAATAATATATATAGAGCAAGATATATATGTGTATATATATATATATATATATATATGTGTGTGTGTGTGTGTGTGTGTGTGTGTGTGTGTGTGTGTGTGTGTGTGTGTGTGATGAATGCATAGCATGCAGTGCGCCTGAATGCCCCAAGAACCTGCTGCGGTAAGACCTTGAACTGAATGCTGCTATTCACACGGGCAGAATTGCTATTTGGTTTTCGAGTACTGCCGGGAGTCGGCTGGGCTGAACATTGTCGGCATTAGAAGTCCCTATCACATACAGCACGGAAAACAACGTCGCTAATACACGTTACAGTACTAGACTTGAAAGCCGGGCTCCAGTTTGGAAACCGCACTAAAAGAAGTACTGCACATACTCAAGCAAGCAAAATGGCAGAGATATGGCCTACGATGGGACTCGAGGCAGAAAAATGCAACTAGCAGTAGCTTAGGTGACCATGCGAGTCATGCGAACAGGATTCATTTTACTCTTGTTTACCCTTAAGTATTAGTTATGAGCAAACCAAGTGTTAATCATTGATTGGAAAAACTGTCCCTCAAATGGGCTGGTCCAGTACATCTCCTGTAGCACCTGCACAAAATCTGGGTGCCCACAAATTCAAAGTCTCCTTTCGGTAGACAACCATCTCAGCTCCACAGTCAAAGTCTGCCCACTTTCAGCTACGTGGCATTGCAAAAATTCAAGCCTGCTTAGACCGGAATACCGCATTTACAATTGTCTATGCATTTGTGACATCCCATCTTGACTTATAATGACATGATTATAATGCAGTTCACTACTCTCAGGTCTTCCGGCCTGTACAATTAGGCGCTCACAGCCACTGCAAAACTCGGCAACTTGGCTTGTTTGTCGCAAATTTCGCAGTTTACACAATAAGCCAAGTCTTACCGACTTATACGAACTATCCATTACGCAGCGGTTTGACTTTAAGGTTTTGTCACTCACTTTTAGGTTATATTTGCCGATCTGGTTTGGTCCAGCGGTTAAGGTGCTCGCCCCGACCAAGGTCTGGCTGAGGTCGTGGGCTCAAGCCCGGAGGCATATGTAAACCAACTGAATAGAGATTAATTTCTCTTAGGGCACTATGAAAAATATTTTTATTTATTTATTTTTATTCTCTTGCTTCAGCAGATCTATATGAACTACTTCCCAATCAGACCAGGCATAGTAACACTCACTCTTCTTACTTAGGTCAATCACGGGAAATTTCACGTGACATCTGACTAATCCTCGGACAGTCCGGCACGTTGTTGCTGACGAGAATAGCTCACCCCTTCGGCTTTTGCAGCACGCCGTTCAGCAGCCTCGTTCTGGCGTCTCCCCGGCCACTGTCGTTGCTGGGAAGAAAACCTTTTCCTTTCAGCTTCTGCTGACGCTTGATCTTGATTGGCATTCATTCAACAAATGTACTGGCTGCGAATTTATATTCTACCATTAATTAGCAGCCATTTAAAAAGCCGTTAAAACCCACAGTTTACACCAATCTGGCGCTCGCGAAAAGCTCCTGGACTTCCGCCGTGGCTACCTTTTGAAAAAACCCTCCATGTTCCAGCAATTCAATGTTTAAAGTCAACTATGAGAGTGCACCATTGCAGCTACTTATGAATTGTTTTTTTGGAAATTATCTCCCTCTTCTGAAGCTTATTATTGCTCAACCCTTAGTGTACGATAATATAGTCATTGCAAAGGACTCAATGCAAATGAAAAAATCAGGGATGGTGACTTACTAACAAACCGAGCTCATTATAGGTGTGCTGAAACAGGTTAATTAAAATAACTACCCCGAAACTAGCAATCACTGTAATTCTTTCATCTGTATTCGATTAGGGAATGAACTCTTGTTGCTCAGCAGCCTCACGTCAACAAAGCTACCCGGGACAGGCGATGGGCAAGAGAGTACATGCATCAAATTGCACCCGTGCGTCTATCCACATAGTTTAGAGCGACCAGCGATCAGTGAGAGGACCGCAACTGCTTAGTCGCCACACCATCCAGGCCAATGCTCTTGGTGGTGATTTTAAATGCTTGCACAGCTCAAGACTTGGAAAGTTTTCTCTTGAAATTTACACACTTCAACTTCAGGCAAAAGCAATAGTCCTCCGGTATGCACCAAATGCAAAGGTGAAAAACATCATGTTTACAGACACGGATGCTGCAACTGGCAATTCTGTTATATAGAAATGAGTGAAGTTTGGTGGCACATGCACTCTCCTGGATCGTTGCAAATCAAAATGGTAGAACCCATTATCAGGATAATAGCATGAACTAGCATTAATCAAAGCAGCTCGAAATCACGGAGCAACACAAAAAATAATTCACAATAGATCTCCTCACTTGAAGTAAATTGATGATTTCATTCGCAATGGAGTAGATCCACAGAATAGAGACGACGAAGCCAAAAAATGCGAATGCCTTCAAAGAGAATGCAAAATCAAGTTGGTGGTCAGGGTGAACTAAGTAGCGCCCTGTTAGAGGCTGCGCTTATCAATGAGACCCTGCTTGAAGCAGTTTGCGGCGAATGCAGTGAGATTTCAAAAATTTTAAAGGCGCGAACAACTCACACAAAAGATTTCTACAGCAATGGTTTGTAGCTGACAAGTCTTTCCACAGCCACACGTGCAATCTTACAAAGATTCAACGGGGTTTAGCCCACATGCTCTCGTGCGTTGGAGTCAGGGCTCACATTTCACGCTTGACGGTTTCTTTTCTTCAGATCTGCGTCTTGAGCAATGCCAAGGGTAGGAGACGATGGACGATGTTGTTGGGACATGCCAGATGCCCGAGCAAGTGCCTATCATATCACTCAGACCACTACTATAGACCTGCATCATTCGAAAGTCAGGATCCTTTCTCAGTTAGTGTACGGCCTTTCGCAATTTAAACCCTCGTCTCACGACGGAAGGATGCACGGATAGCTTATGGCTCTGCTACGTCCTCGAGCTAGAATTGCAAGTAGACAGTAGTGGCTGACGAAAGCTAAGCGACGTGGCACACTTGAGAGAGTTCAATTAAGCTGCACTGTCCTCGACATGTTCTTGCAGATAAGATGCATCGAGAAAATAGAATGTAGCTGCAAACAACAACAATCGTGGGATGCGGACTACTCCGCAGAGCAGTCAACTGCTGGAGCTCAGACTGCTGTTGTTAGTGATTTCACGTGCTTACCGCGTGCCACTTCGGTGGTGCCTCATTTGACGTCAAGAACAGTATTAACACTGCGAGAACAACTGAGATGATCAGCACCAACTCAGCGAGCTTAAAATTTCCAGTTATGGTCAGATCTGAAACAAAACGATAGCCAAATTCAGTCACCCCAGAGATGGTCCCTTATATTCCGTAATGGTGATCAAGAATGTGCAAAAACAAGAGAATCTTGCAGCAAGATAAAATGTGCAAATCCTCCGGGCAGATCTCTGCACAAATAGTTGAGGAAACCCGCGGATGGCACTAAATTCAACAGCCTCGACTCTTCTGTCAACCATCGGAGTTCACTTGTATCTCATCGGACCTGTAATGTCAGCACAGTTTTTCAATGAAAAAACAACAGCTAAGAGCCGTAATGGCTTACTGGGTAAGGCGGTTGCTTTTCACGACCTCGGCCCGACATCGTGCGTTCGAATCCTGCGGTGGGCGATCCTTTATCGCCACTGCAAGCGATGGTGATAGCCGTAAAGGCTCTCGTGTCGCTATACAAAAAGAGTCTGTTAAATCAGCTAGTATTTATTTACTTATTTATCTCCTACGGGCATCCAGCCACTCCTCCCTTTCGATCTTCGCTACACGCTTCTTCTTCTTTCACTGCTTGGCCTGTCTGTCTCGTCACGAATTCCCTTCGCTCTCAACTCTTGCGAACCGTCTCCTTTCAAAAGGCGAAGCAGAATTGCAGGACGCGATATGCGACCGCGGTCCGTGGCTGACGAGGCGCTTCAACGAAGCGTGCGGTGAATCACTAAAGATCAGCCAGCGTGCGAAAAGCATTTCTTCTGACTAGGTGAGTCTGACCGTCGTTGGTGGCAGCGGAGACACGAGCAGAGAGCGTCGGCCTGCTTTCGGCTAACAACCCGCGAGACTCGCGGAAGGCTTCCAGTCTAGCAAGTGAAGCAAACACACACCTTTACAGTGGGCTCTGCAGGACATGTTGGGCGACCCTGCATCTCACTGCTCCACACAGAGATCATCTTACTGCAGTGACTAATAACTCCCACAAGTCACATCCCAGTCTCTTGCACGGCTCCACAAGTCGCTGTCGCTTTGGACAGTTTTACTCGATGCTTGCTATCATGGTCGCTCTACCGTTTACAGACTTCAATGCAAAAAAGATGCACTCGCTATAGGCAATAACAGTAGCAGCAGCAGCAGCAGTAATGGCGTCCCAGCTTGAATTGAATTACTCACTCCACTCGTTAATAATGAACACGCTCACGATGGGTCCGAGCAGACACTGCAAGATGGTCAGGTACCTGTTCCAGTTGTGCAACGGGGCCGAGTGGTCCACAACAGGAACAGTAATGGTAAGCACGAATCTCTGTAACGCCTGAAAGAGAGAAAATATTGCGCGAAAGAATAATTGAGTGAATATACAGCAATATAACGAAACAAATACCAATATATTTCCTACTCAAGTTCCGTCCATTTTCACGCTTGCTGGCAAGATAGGAAGCTTCCATCAGGAGGCATGGCATCATTATAAATATAAATCATACGTTAAAAGAAGCTAAATGAACGAGCTTGTGTTCCTTCGAGAGCCGGGTTTCCCGTTGCAACAATTAGATTTGCATTAAGACTGCCGGCATATACGAACATTTTTCCGACGAATCGGATTGGCATCGGCCACCAGATGGCAGCAGCAGCAGCAGAAAACAAAGTCATAGGACAGACCAGTTGGTATGTGTGGTAAAAGCACCTCTCGGAAGGGGAAATGCACCTCCAAACTTCAAATGCATAACACGACAGAATGTTGGTAAGAATCATTGAAATCCTATGGAAGAAAGTGCCATCGGAATCAGGAATAAGGAAGAGACCACAAGTCAGCTCATAATACCACTTCGACGACGAAAATATTTTGGACTTAATGGAGCTCTGAAATATAGCATTATCCGGAAATCTTAGTAAATGAATGAATGTTAATCCTTTGTACATAGCCTTATAAGAACTGAGTCTCTATTTAGGCGTTTCACAAATGCCGCATCGCTCGAGCCCATGGCCTCATTGGTCAAAGCCAAGCACCTTGACCACGTAGTTGAATAAGAAAATAGCCTGTCCCTTCATCATTCCAAGTCAAGCCCAGCAGATCAACAGTGAATCATCTACCTTAACTACTAGCCAATGACGCTATGCAAAGGCAGTGCAAGCAATTCAAGTGCCCAACATAATCATATTGAACTTGCCTTAAGAAGACATGAGGTGCCAATTTTAATTTCAGCAGCAGTTGGCACACATACATTGTCATAGGGATATACATCGTCTGTGTGAATAATCTCAAGAATAAAAAAGTGTAAAAGTTGCACAAACTATCACTAAGCTAGTAAACAATACAACCGTAAATTCTCAGCTTAAACACGAGCACACGATAGTAGTCTCGACTTCAAAACTTATCGGGATATACAACTCAAGTGATTGCCGCAATCACTCAAACTTTCCGCAGAAGCCGAGCTCTATTTGGTGAAAGTCAGTGAGATCCTGTTCTTGTAGATACAAGCAAAGCTGAGTAGAGGTCATATACAACAGTGTGGGACAAACAGATTCAAGGACGCCACAAACAGGGCAGTTAAAGAGTCGCGAAAACATGCCAGTCTGGTCTGAAAAATTCAAGCATGCTGGGAGAATGAAGATATAACTTCAAAGGCAGCAATTCTATAATTGTATGGCCTCCGGGCCACCGAAATGCCCTCAAAACGTAGGATCCGCATGAGTTAGAAATATTATTTGGAAACAGTGCATGCTGTCACATTCATCTGCTACGAGGTGAACTAACATGGAACATGCACCCACTTTGCAGTGTCAGGAGCAACTTCTTGCTTACGACACGATGGCCAATTTCGAAGGAAATCTTTTTGTAGGGCCGCCAGATTACTGCCAACTGAAATTAATGGCTACACAAGGAAACCGCCTCTCAAAAAGCGAAACCTGCAACTTTGTCTAGTGCTTTTCCATCAAAATCAAACGTTTGAAGCGAGGCACCTGTTACAGGTGAAGTTGCTCGTGCAACCGGCCGCTAGGGGACGCTATCAACTATTCTCTTCCATTGGAGCAGCCGATAGCGACCAGCATTCAAACCGGTTGTGAGTCACCTGACCACGAGAGTCTTAGCAACTACATCGCAGCTCATGGGAGTCTTCAATGCTACATCGCAGCTTGCCGTTAGTTCGTTCATCTAAATCTATTCGTTTGTGAGGGGGCATGACTCTGCAGCCTTCGAGCACTGGGCAGAGACCTTACGAGGGCTCTGGCTGCCTTAGCAGCCGGAGGCTCAGGAGTTGTGGAGCGCGGACATCCGTCTACAGCAAACTGCCGCCAGCTGTCGAGTGGCTTCAGACGAACAATGGCCCGACAGTGCGAAAACGTGCGTGGAATATAAGGGCTGCCGAAGGAATACAACCGGGGGGGGGAGGCTGAGATCCCTCGACGCCGGCAGCCATCTTGAGTGTGTAGACTGGGCATGGCCGGCATGAATTTGGAGAATAAAGTGTTTGGTATTGGAGCCACCAGGCTTGTAGCTCAGTCTTGCCACCCAGCCCGACGACAGGTCGTGCGGAGGGCTGTCACATTTGGTGGCTCAGCGGTGGGATCTAGGATGGTCTGTCCACCGGGATCTGCATCTAAGTGAGTATAAGAGCAAGAGCTGTGCATGCCAAGTCGCTCTAGTTTCAGTTACCAGGGAGTGGCAAGCACGGAGATTGCGATGAAAGATGATCAGAGAAGCCATTGGGAGATGCTTCTCCTGTGGAGCTTCAAGCGGGAGCGGCAATTGGAGGAGGAACGTCAGCAAAGCAAGGAGAGGGAGCAGCGACGGGAGGATGAGTGCAAGGAGAGGAAGCAGCGACAAAAGAAGTGGGAGCAGTGTCTTCGGAAATACCTGGAGCTGGCCTCGACGAGCAAAGCCAGGCTTGAGGAGCAGGTGGTTCAACCATCTCAGTTAAGAGCAAAGCTAACCCCAGTGGAGGAGGTCTTGAACCCCGAGTTGCTGCTTGGGGCCCAATTCGAGGAGGACCTCTTTCAGAGCGGGCGCGAACGGATGAGACTGACCCGCCGGGAGAGACGAATGCAGGCGGAACGGCAAGCCAGCGTCGGAGGCTCGAGCGGCAGGAGAGGCAGCCGAGCCTGTTGTAGGGGTTAGCCAGCAGGAGCAATTAGTGAAGCTCCACGAGTCTGACGCCATGCTGGAGCGTGGGCCAAGGCCGATCGGAAATAGCTCGGAGCCTGAACGGCACGGCTACGTGACTGATGCACGTCTAATGTACATGAGATGGACAGCAGGAAGGGTCATTCGACGGTCAGCAAACGAGCTGATTCTGCCGAGTGCCTGTCGCAGGAGAGTGATGACACTGGCTCACTCTGCTCCACAGGGTCAAAGGGTAGCCGATCAGCCTGCTTGGCCACCTGGGGGCACCCACCTCGGTGACGTAGCAGCTGCTGGACACTGGAGGTCGGCCCCAACTAGCAGCAACAGACCGCGCTGGTCTGTTGCCCGATGAGGAGAGGGATGTGAGGGAGCATGACTCTGCAGCCTGCGAGCACTGAGCAGAGACCCCACGAGGGCTTCAGACTGCCTAAGCAGCCAAAGGCTCACGAGTGGTGGAGGGCAGACGATGATGACTCGGCAAATGACTCGGCAGTCCCGCCCAAATCCATGCATTGGCTGCATCTTGAGTGCCTAGACAGGGCTTGATCGGCGTGGTTGTGGAGAATAAAGTGTCTAGTGTTGTACCCGACGACAGGTCGTTCGGAGGGCTGTCGCATCGTCTTACAGCTTTTTCATGAGGACTTTGTTGCCTCTCACTACTCAATGGCAAGCCTTTACTTCGTCCTACGGCTAGCTACCGAGAGACGGCTACCACAGTAGTCTCACCATCAAGCGGCCTATCAACTTAAAGATCCTTTCGCCTACCTTTAGGCTTCATCATGATCTTAATCCAACCTACCAATCGGATATACCTACTTCCCATGTTTACCTACCATCAGCTTCTCTGACTCAGGTCGTTTAGCTAGACTTATCGCTAAACTCTAATCCTTTGAGGACCATGAATTCAGCTCACATGCTCCTAAAGGCTGGAGCTTGCTACCCCCATACAGACGCCACGGCATCTCCTGACTTAGTTGCATTTATAAAAAATCTAGCAACATACTTTTTCTTTATAGGATTTGCTCCTATATCTACGTGAATTGACCTTGGTGGGAAGGCATGAAGAAATTGTGCACGAAATTACTTATCACTCGCCATGTTCGCATTAAAGTATTGGCAAAGGGCCTGAACCGACAGTTCTTTCTCTTAGGGCTGTACTAAAAAAATATTTCTATACTACTAGTGTTATAACGTTTTCTGATAAGCAATGACTCGAGAGCTCTTTTAAACTGTTTTCTGAGTCTGGTATCGTTAGGAGTCCAACATTCTAATACTAAATATAACTCCCGTCGAATATTCTCCGTGGAAATTGTTTAGGTTTTTCATATCCCCATAGATTGGGCATCTCCGACACGGTTGTCATACATTTAAGGGAAGTGTGCAAAATCAGATGTCTCAAACCTTGGCCAATTGAGGTAAGTGTTCGGAGGACTTTTAGGAATGGAATACTTGGCATATCCACCGAATCTTACGACTCACATGGTGCTACATACATGCATTCTTTGGAAGTTAGAAAGCGTTTCCGAATACACCGGGAATTACCAACGGGTTCACTTTGCAAAGCTTTTCACATAAGGTAAGAAAAAAGAGGTGGCAGCATGTATCAGCTGCCGATAAACGTGGCTTCAACATGCAAGTCCTAGCTTCTGCCAGCACTTTTGTCAAACTAAGCAAATTCCGAGATTTTGGTCGCGACTCCTGAGTACCTGCGGACTTCTGGTCTGGCAATGCATAGGTAGAAACGTGCGCTCAGCTCGCTTGAAGGTCTAGCCCATAAAAATCAGCAGCAGCGACAGCAGCACCAGCAACAGCAGTAGATGCGACGCTCCAGCTCACAAAGAGGATCGCTCGTCAACGGAGGTGATCGGCTGGATTTTGTAGCAAGACTAACACGACCACGAACGTTGCCCTTCTTCTTCAAATTCTCTTTCTGTAATTATCTCTCTCGGTCTCTATCTCTGTCTGTCTGTCCGCCTGTCTCTTTCCCTCTCTCTCCCTCTCTATACTTCTATACTTCTCTGCTTCCCTCTCTCTCTCTCTCTCTCTCTCTCTCTCTCTCTCTCTCTCTCTCTCTCTCTCTCTCTCTCTCTCTCTCTCTATCTCTATCTCTGTCTCTGCTATCCCTCTCTCCTTCTCCCTCTCTCTCACTCCCTTTCTCTCTCTCCCCTCGAATTCCTATTTTCTACCTATCTCTCTCTCCCTCCCTCTCTCTCTTCCTCTTTCTCTCTCCCTCTCTCTCTCTCTCTCCCTCTCTCTCTCTCTCTCCCTCTCTCTCTCTCTCTCTCTCTCTCTCTCCCTCTCTCGTTCTCCCTCTCTCACCTCTCTCTCTCTCACCTCTCTATTTCTGTTTCTGTCTCGCTCCCCTCTCTCCTTCTCTCCCTAACCCAATTTCTCTCCCTTTGTCTCTCTCGCTCTCTCCCTCTCTCTCCCTCCCTCTCTCTCTCCCTCCCTCTCTCTCTCCCTCCCTCTCTCTCCCTCATTCTCTCTCTCATTCTCTCTCATTCTCTCTCTTCCTCTTTCTGTCTCTCTCCCTCTATATCTCCCCATCTCTCTCTTTTTCATTCTCTCTGCCCTTCTCTCTCTCTCTCTCTCTCTTTCCCTCTGTCTCGGTCTCTCCCTCTCTCCTTCTCACTCTCTCCTTCATTCTCTCTCTGCCTCTCTCTCTCTCTCTCGCCTTTCCTCGGTCCTTCTCTCCCTCTCTGCCTCACTGTTTCCCTGTCTCTCTTCCTCTCTCTCTCCCTCACTCTCCCTCTCTCACTCTCTTTCTCTATCTCTTTCTCTCTTTCGCCCTGTCTGTCTCTCTCCTTCTCCCTCCCTCTCTCTCTCTCTCTCTCTCTCTCTCTCTGTTTAACTCTCTCTGTCTCTATCTCCGTTTCTCTTTCTCCCTCCATCTCTCCCTCTCCTTCTCCACCTCTTCCTCTCTCTCCCTCTGTCTCTCTCTCTCCCTCTCTCCCTCCGTCTCTCATTCTCTCCTTCTCTCATTTTCATTCTCTCTTTCTCCCTCCCTCTCTCTCTCTCTCTCTCTCTTTCTCCCTCTCTTTTTCTCTTTCTATTTCTCTCTCTCCCCCTTTTTCATTCTCTCTCTGCTTACCTCTCTCATTCTCTCTCCTGTCTATCTCCCTCTTTCTCTATCTCTGTCTCTGTTCTCTGTTTCTGTCTCTCTCTTTCTCTGTTTCTGTCTCCGTTTTTCTGTCTGTCTGTCTGTCTCTCTCTCGCTATCTCTCTCCCTCCCTCCCTCTGTCTTTCATTCTCTCCCTCCCCCCGCTCATTTTCATTCTCTCTCTCCCTCTCTCTCTCTCTCCATACCTCCCTCTCTGTCTCCCTTTCTCCCTCCCTCTATCATTCTCTCTCTCTCATTCTCTCCCTCTGTCTGTCTGTCTGTCTGTCTGTCTGTCTGTCTGTCTGTCTGTCTGTCTGTCTCTCTCTCTCTCTCTCTCTCTCTCTCTCTCTCTCTCTCTCTCTCTCTCTCTCTCTGTCCCTCCCTCCCTACCTGTCTCATTCTTTCCCTCTCCCTCTCTCATTTTCATTCTCTCTCTTCGTCCCTCTCTCATTCTTTCGCCCTCTCTCTCTCTCTCCCCTGTCTCTCTGTTTGTCTCTGTCGCTGTCTCTGTCTCTCTCTTTCTCTCTCTCTCTCTCTGTCTCTCACTCTCTCTCTCGCTATCTCTCCCTTCCTTTTCTCTCTCTCTCTCTCTCTCTCTCTCACTCTCTCTCTCTCTCGCTATCTCTCCCTTCCTTTTCACTCTCTCTCTCTCGCTCTCTCTCTCTCTCCCTCCCTCACCATTTACTCACGGGCCTCCGATCGTGCCGAAGTGCCTGGAACTATAGTAATGTCCTTTTAACACGGGTGCAATACCAACCGGCAGCACCAGAGGTTCCTTCCACATGCCGGCAGCTATGCAAATGAACCACCGTTGCTAATCTGGGTGCGCCGACTCGGGCGAGCGAGGACAGCTCCAGCTCTCTTCGGTGGCAGCAGCGTCGGACACAGTTGGCTACTGCGGGAAACTAGTTTGCTGCTAGACTAAGATGAATCGAGCCGCTCGACCGATCGTACAAACCTTGCAGATGAGCAGAAGCTTCCCAAACGCAGCTTTTTCCGTCCACTCCTCCTTTTGAATGGGATTGATTGTGTGCATTAAAGCACGGAGACATGCGCGTACCGTACTACGGTCAAGATATCCCATGAGTGGCTGCTCAACCACCAAAGTGGTAGAGCTGCTGAAGGCTACAAAAAAGGTGTTGATCCCGAATTTAGCTTAGCGGCAGGAGGCTACACAGAAAAAGGAAGTGCAGTCATCACAATATCCCCCAGGAGTCGCTTTTTATTCATGCTATACTGTGCCTTCCAGAGGCTAAACGAGAACGTTGGGGTCCGAGCCACAATGGTAAATAGTCCGAATTACAACAAAAATAGTGCACCGGTAAAAAAAGCTACTTCTTGGCAGCGGTGAGCTAAACTTCAAAGGAAACCGAGCAGTGATCAAGCGATTGCTGTTACACTGCAAGTTCTTTGAAGACATGTCAGCCTCTGGCGGGAGATGTGACAATTCATTCGTCGGGCTGCTAGGCTCATCTGTGGGTGAAGGTTCGTGCCCTACAAAAGACGGGCAAGCTGTTGATCCCGTGCAGCAGCAGCCGCAACAACGAAACGACCCGGGTGCCTGCCAGCAGCATTACCTGAGAGAAACTGCGGCGAGGGTGATTTCCGCCTCCGGTGGACCGCTCCAGCAATGATCACTATCATGACGTAAGCCACGTAAAGCAGAATAAAGCCTGCGAATGATAAAAACTTGTACGCGAACCTTCTCGTGCCACCAACCATGGCTGCACTAGAGTTCCCTAGCAGAGAAGAATTTATGGCCACTCCAAAGGCTTGCAATGTTTTTCAATGGTGCCTGAAGGCCGTCAGTGTGAAAGTTAAAATAGTAACAGTAATAATCAGACATTTGTGTAGAGCACCTTAAGAGAAATAAATCTGTTCCTACGCACTTTTCCTGTGCTGCAAACAAAGCATGCTGGCTGGTTAGTGATGGCACGCACGGGAGTCAGCGCACGTGAGCACACAGAGGACAATTTACAGTGACCCTGCAAATCCTACAGTAGTTTAGTATGGTAGTACGGGTAGTATGATGCCTAAAAAATATATAATTAATTTATATAGCGCCCCAAAAGAACTTAATCTCAATTCAGGCGCTTCACATATGCCTCGGGGCTCGAGCCCACGACCTCAGTCAGACCTTGGTCGGGGCGAGCACCTTAACCACTAGACCAAACCAGCCTAGCCTGATCGGACGTAGTCTGGATTGGTAGGGCGGTAGAAGATAATAAAGGGACCTAAAAATGGGTGACAAAACCAAAAATACAGTTAGCCTGGGAAAAGTCAAATAATCAATGACAAAAAGTGCTCGCGAATAGACCACACAGGCTAATCTGACGTGGAGCGGAGTTGTCGCTCTATACTGTAAATGCCGATGTGCTTTTTCTAACTCTGATGAGTTAGTAGTTCGATGAGACTAAAATGTTGAATACTGAATGTTGCCAATACTTTATCCCAAACGCTAGATGCTTGTCCTCAAGTTTTATCCCGTTGGCGTAGAGTATAAAGATCTGCGTTCTGATCGCTGTGATGCGAGTCACTAGGAGTGCGTTCTGGGCACTTCGGGTGCCCCCTGGCAGACACGGGTGCTGGTCGTGTCCTGAAACCATTGGGGCATTCAGAGCTGCTTTCTGACTGAAATCACTCGCAGTCGTTATAGATGCAATCAAACAGTTGAATTTCGCTGCAAGAAGTGATAGGACGAGACTTCGCGCTTGACAAAGTCGAGGTTGATGGACATCAGAAAAAAACTTCAGTCAAGCCGTTTCATACGATCATTAACATTTCACGGTTCACACGAGCGGCCGAAGCCCGATCGATGGCAGCCAGAATTCAATGAAAAAAATGCAGAAGAGAAAAGGAACAATGCATTGCTAGGCCAGTAGCGACTACTTTGCCCAAGCACAGAAACCCCTTGAATGTAAGTGGAAGTCGTTGGAGCCTCTGTCCTTACAGCTTAACGAGCAGGAACCCCTTCAAACAACGTGCTCGCTCAATTCACTCGGAACGGAGAACGATCGGTTGTGTAGGTCTTACATAAGCATTACCTTACTTAAGCTCAACTAGAAATACAGAAATAGTAATTGTGACTGAATGGCAGCGCTCACAATATTCCCATTGAGTTGTTATAAAGCAATAGATCGTCGACAGAACATAGCGGCGGGTTTGAACTGGCGAGAGAGAAAGCGCGCGCGCGCGCGAGAGAGAGAGAGAGAGCGTGTGAGAGACAGAGGCGTTTGCAGATTGAAACAATAATAATATTTTCTTTATTTTTGGCTGCACTAATGTGACGGCCAACAAGGAGAGACGTAGTTAAATGACAAGAGCCTACAGGCGACTACGATGTATCTCCGTTTGTAACTCTACAAAGTCACAAAAACTAAGTTGGTGTTACGCAGGGGAATTTTCTGTAGCTCACTCGGAGCCTAAGGCTTTCGGTTAGCAAACGGTAGCAAGCAGACTTCTTCCCATAAAACAAAGAGAAAGTGAGAAGGAAAGCTAAGTCAGACGGCGAGTTGAGATACTGAGTAGCATGGAATTAGCAGCTCAGGACGGCTGGAAAGGATGTGCCATATTAGACAGCATGACAATAGATGTCGTTCCGTATGAATTGCGGAAATGAGTTGTCAGTCTAGGACCTGCCGAGCAGAAGCTTCTGTCGCCAACGGTCTTTAATCGGAAGAATGGAACAGCTAAATTAACGTCTACGGAGGACCTGGAGGCATGACGAGGCTGAAGCCGGTGCCGCAGTTCAGCTAGGTAAGTGAGCCAAGCCATGGCAGGTCTTGTAGGTCAGTGTAAGAGTTCTGCCCTGTATCCACTAATCAACCGAGAGCCACAGAAACTCCCTTGCAAAGAAGACACATGGCTGGGGGGAGCTACCGGCGTCAATGGGGGGGAGGGCTAAAGGGGCAAGTCGTGTAGAGTAACGAGCGGTAGATCTCCCACCTATCATCCCCACCGCTCAGGGCCGCGAACACCGGCAACGCAGAGACTGGCCGTGGCTTTCACTTGAATTATCTGGTAGATTATTTGAACCGAAGAAAAGTGCCCGTATCCTCGACCGCTTGATCAGCCGTCAACAGCAGCACCCCACGAGCCGTGTCGTGCTAAGTCGCGAGCTTACAATGCACGATGCCACGGGTTTCCACTTCATCCAGAATAATCTTAATGTAAGCCACTCACCCATTGCTTGAAAGACTGAGACCTGAGCATTGTAAGTCACATAAAAGGTCAGAAACACGGCGACAATGTAGAATATGACGTCGCGCAAGAACGGCCTTTCCATGCAGCGAAAAGGGCGGGCGAGGATGACGGAACCGGCCACAGTCGTGGTGACGAAAACGCCAGCGCCTGCAAAGTATGACGTTGCAGCCAGTATACGCAAAAAAGCTACGCAGCACGCATAGCTTCCAGCTTTGTGGGGTCAGTTTAGCTTGAACGAAATTCAGATGACAGCTCTGCACGCAAGAAATTTCCAAATGGGGACACATCCAAGAAAGCAGACTGGCAAACATGGCTAAGCTGCATGGAAACCATGTCACCACGGAGAGCTGACTAAGTGAGTGGCACTGCTGCAAGACAAGATCCCGACCTAAGGACCCACACTGGCAGCTGGTGCTGACGCTCGGTGCGTGTAGGCTTCCACGAGATTAGCAGAGTCTTTAATTAAAATTAATCACAGCAGAAGACATGCAGTTGAAACGCGGATGCTCAGCACTAGACGGCAAATGCGAAAAAGCACTCACTCGCAAGGACTCGTAAGCAGCATGCGAGTAGTCATGTGCACGGAAACCAGCGGCGAGGCTCGCCGAATCGCCGGGCTGACAGGCACGGCCAGTACTCACCGAGGAGGGCACCCAACGATAAACTGACGTCACCGTCTTTGCTGTTGCTGATGGCCGCAATAGCCGAGAAGATATCCGGCGCTCCATTGCCAAAAGCGAGAAATGTAACGCCGTGCTTTGGTTAAGGTGGATAGGCGATGCGATACAAGTTAGATGTAGCATAGCGTTTGACTAAGTTCGGTGGCATCGCAGCAGGTTTTCAAATGGAAGGGGCACGATGTACTCAGCCATTAAAAATGCATCTCATCTTCCAGTGAATACTGAATAGTGTGACACATCTGCACAATATCCTCACGTCTACAGTTGATGCAGAAAAAGCTCACATGACAAGGTTAAGGCAGAATTATTTCATGCACTCCAGGACGGCCATAGCATTCTTCTTTCTTGCGGTGCTGAACTGGCGAGACCAGTGGCTTGTGAACAAAAACGATAACGAAAAGAGGCCAGCACCTGCAAGCTCTCTGCTAGACTGCAAGCGACGTCTACATCTTGCTCTCGACCAGCACCATAATCTTCTCTCGCAATGCAGAATACAAGCAGCCAGCTATTCAGTTAGCAATGACCTCGCGAGGCAGTCTGCTGAAATGCTGCTGGTACGATCATAAAGAGCATGAAGAACTAAATTAGCGCGTTCATCCCATTTTGTTTCGCGAGAAGAGCAAGAAATTGCAATGCAAACGTGAGGGTGCTGGTTACGCAAGGCGTGGTAAGCAACACCCGAGGAAACATGTCACACCCCTTGCACTGCTTGCACCAGCCGACTCGACCACAATGCACGCTGGGAGCAAAGCCAAAACACTAACAGAGATAGAAAGGCACTGAGTAAAACTAGAGCGGTAGCATTTTTTCACCTGGGTAGTAATGCTATCTATGCCTCTCCACGTGCCTCTTTCTCCTTCTCGCTCTCCCTCTGCCTGTCTCTCTTTATCTCTCTCTCTCTCTCTCTGTGTCTCTCTCTGTCTCTCTCTCTCTCCCTGTCTCTCTCTCTCTCTCTGTCTGTCTCTGTCTGTCTCTCTCTCTCTCTCTCTGTCTTGTCCTCTTTCCCCATGTCTCACACTCTGGCTCTCATTTTGTGAAGCACGTTTCTACTCAAATGTGTGTTTTTATTTCCTCGGGCATTACTGAGCATATGCCTGGTGCATGTTTCAATGTTGACACAACACAGCCGAGCTTGTTGTTGCTATGCCTATAGTTGATCACATTGCATCTTATTACATTGTGCAGGCTGCCGTCCTGCTTAGATCGTGGTTCCATTAAGGAGCTCCTCTGACAGAAATCTCACTTTTTCAGTTCTCTTTGCCCTCTGTGACGACACTCTGCTGTAACGTCCATGTTTCGTAGGCAGCATAGTGTGATATCCATGCAAAGTTAGGTCACTTGTGCAGCGAGAACAAAATGATCAAAGAAGCTTTTTTTTTACATGTGGAGTAGGGTTTTCCAGCTCATGGCTGCATTTTCTGCTGCAATCATGCATCACGGATCCAGATTAGTCAGAACGATTGCATTTCTAGAGTTTCTTAGCTGTGATGGTGCACTAGGTAAGGCGGTTGCTTTTCACGACCTCGCTCGTGAGGTCGTGGGTTCGAATCCAGCGGCGGAAGATCCTTTATCCCCACTGCAAGTGGCAGTGATAGCCGTAAAAGAACAGGCAGCCGGTGTACTGGCCTAGCAGATCCTATTGAGTGATTGGTGCAATAACCATGTCTCGCAATCTGACAATCAAACAACAAAACAAGCCAACTGCTTCCACGTGGACTCATTGAGCTCCGTGCCAGTTGGTGGCAGTCAGCTGGCTATAGACAGCCAGCTGTTCTCTGCCGCCGAGCCTGATCAAGTAGTGGTGAATAGTCGCAAAGCTATGCACGTGTAATCGTTTAACGATCAGCTCGGGTATCGTCGGGACAACTAGGTCTGTCCGTTGGCTTGTTGGGTAGCTATTAGCAAGTGGACTGTGCAACGGTACGCAAAGCTGGCTTGCTTGCCATTAACTTTGGCACATGTCTTTATATTCAAGCATGCGTGAGAAAACACACATGTTCGTGCGTTCCTTGGTAAATGTATGGATACACGGCACACCAGCATGTATGGTAAGCAAGCAAGCAAGAGAAATAGCTATCTCGTTGCGATCGGATGCTGCAGTGTCATTATCAGCAGAACGTGTGTCGTGCAAGCTCGATTAAAATTGATTGCATTACCTGATCCAACGTGGCAAAGCTGATGTATTAGAGACGAGCGAACTGAAAGCTGTGGCAGCATAGTACCAAACTTGGTACACGATAAGAGGGGCAGCTATCGACGTCGAAGCGGCCTGGTATTACCCAATAAATATCCAAGCCCGCCATGGGCAAGTAGCTATTTCATGCGTATCTAAAAGCAGAAACGCTTGCTCTCATGGCAATTAGCATTCTGCCAAGCCAGCTGGGACAGAGAGACAAGCTTTACTACTAGCCTTACAAGACAGATTTCCATCGTGAGTGTGTGAAAGCCTGGGCATCTGATCTCTTGTAGGTGGGAGCACTCGACCTTGTGCTAAAGTAGCGACTGTACTGCACTGAAGCTCTGCTGCCAACGCTAGTGTCTTGCAATCTCAGAGTACGGAATTCCAGCCGTTTCCCGAATTGAGATACGCCACCGCTCGGAAGTCTTTTTGCCACAAGTTGCCAACATTAAGCATGCTACGCCACGAAGGCACGCTTGTGAGCTCTGGTTTGCTTGTGTATCGCATAGTTTGGGGTCTTCATTTTCCTGGTTATGTTTTATAAAAAAAATATGGTATGGCCCAGTAGTTAAGATGCTCGCCTCGAACCAAGGTCGAATGCGAATATATTTGATCACCGAGGTCGTGGGCTCGAGCCCAGTGAATATGTGAAGTGCCTGAGTAGAGCATAAGTTCTCTCAAGGCGCTGTACAAATGAATTGTATTATGTTATATTAGGCATCCTTGTCAACATATGCGACCGCACGTACAATGTCTAGCGCCTTGGCAACAAAACTCGTGGCTTTAACTGCTGCTGTTGTGGGCAGATATCGTGAAATCGCAGCAGCTCGATCGATTAAGGCCATAAAGTAAAAAAGAAAGAGCCCAGAGTCGTTTAGTGAGTGCAGAATGTCCTTCGTCCGGGACGCCGTTGAATTTATGCTTGGATGTCGAGTACTTTCTCAACACCTTCTGCTGAATGTCATATTCACACGAGGCCCCAGTCGTTGCATGACCGGCAATCGTTTCTCGGCAGCCTGCATGGGAGCATGGCGAGCTTGCTGTCGTTTCGTGCTCGATCAGGTAGCGGTACTACCTGATCTTCCGGTGCTCGATCAGATAGCGGTACTGCCTGATCTTCCGGTGTATGCTATTTACAGGTTCGCCTGTTAAGATTCGCCAGCAAAACACACGGGGGTACTGGTTGGGGCTATCAGCCAAACAAACGTCGTTACAGGCACCCGGACGCCTTCTTCCGCGAGAGCACACTCGAGTTCCCCCATTGCAATTGCAGCTGATTTCTTTAATGTACTAGCGACAAGGCTGACGCTAACCTGAGTGACTCGGAATGTGTTTCGCAATTTTCACGCACTAAGCCGTTAGTTGATAGCTGCCTGATACTTGAAACAGCTCTTTGATGTTTGGGCTCATTCTTGAAGTAGTCACTGGGACCTGGCTGAAGTCGAGAAACTGCTCGGCTATCACCGATACTACCGAAAAGGGTTGCAGAGTTTCGTACCGAAGGAGGCCCGGCCTATGTACCCGGCCGCCTGGATCAGTAAGGGCGCCAAAATGGGCGCCCAATACTTGTGAATCTGTTTGCATATCACATCTAGCGAAGATATTGCTGGTCATCAGGGAGCACCGTTTCATTTATAATCACTTAAATGTATACTAAGATTTAATCTATTTTAAAGTTATTGAATACAAAATGGGGCACCATCTGTGCAGTTTGTCCCCGGGCGAACAATAGTAGTAATTATAATAATAAAACTAGCGATCTATAGCGCCATCAGAGAACTGAATCTCTCTCTTGCAGCAAATGTAAAGCGCCTGGAAAGAGATTGAGTTCTCAGAGGGCGTTTTATCGAATGTATTATCATTATTATCCCTTGGCACTTTACAGATGCTGCATATGCAAGCATTACCGAATGTTTGCCAGGAAACCCGCAAGCAGCAGGCCTAATGTTGCCAAGACTAGGTCCCCAATTCTTTGAGGATCCGCCCTGGGCAAGCGCAGAGCGAACGTGTGGCGCCTCGCTCGGCCAAACCGGCTCAGAAGGCGCCGAGCACGTGCCTGCTACGCGAAAGTCTGTTTAGATGGCGAGCTTGCAGACGAGCTAGTGAGAGGTAGGCTGAGGCCGCGGCTGAGACTCTTGCGAGGACCGCTGCCGGCCTCGTGTGCGTGAGGCGTGCAGCTTCGACGACGGTGGCGGTCGGAAGCTGAACGATTTGAGACAGAGCAGCAGGTGGTACGATGTGCCTGGCCTGGCGATGGAGTAGTTCTGATAGGTTTGTTGAAGCCGGAGAATGAAGAGCGCCGAAAAGTGAGTGAGAGAACCTTGAATTCGACGTTCGGCTTGATTGGAAGCCAGTGCAGGTTGGCCAGAAGTTGTGCAATGTGGCAGCCGTGACGCTCACGACAGACAAGCCTATCAGCATAATTATGCCTTTAATAGCACGACAGTGTGGGAATTGGGTCCCAAGAACCAGTAGTCTTCTTTGCCTGGGAGATGAATTTCAGTACGAGGTCACTCAAGGCATCCTTGAATGTGGACATCGAGATGCTGCACGGAATTGAGGGTGATGAGTCAAGTGGGGTTGATATTGAGGGACAGAAGGGATGCTGCTACCTTGTGGATGGACTCTGGGCTGTTGTCCGTCTTGCTGACAAGGAAGCTAGAAGCTATCGGTTATATCACCACGAGGATCACTTGACAAGGAGCTGACCTGGGAGCAGTTAAGGAAATGGCTGATGATAGACATCAGCATTTTTGGGATTGTGCATCTGCGATTCAACAATACTTTTATAGAAGCTAGACGTGGTCTTTGTTGGTATCGATTGGTGCGATGTACAATAGCCTTTGTATGCCTGACGATAGAAGCCGTCCTGATCCTGTGTGTGCTTTCTTAAGCTTCTGCTTAGTAGACCTAACTAGTTTCATGTCTGGGGTAAGCCACAGGCCGTCTAAGCTAAGGCGCGCAGTGTGCTCAGAGTCAGAGGTGCAAACTCGTTGAGCATGTCAGCGAGTGTCGTTTTGTGGCCTTCAGCCTATGGTGACCGGAATGAAGCGGGTTTGAGTAGCAGAGAAGATATCTCTGCTCGGACAGCATCAATGTCAAGGGTGGCGAGGTTTCGCTATTCGCAGGTGTAGTCGGATTCGCGGGAGGGCACATACTTGGTCCATGCATTTTTATTATTATTACTAATATTACTGCAGACTGGACGAGATCCGTATGCGCGGTCAAACTAGCAGATCTCGGTAATAGCGGGGGGGGGGGGCAAAGGAGAATGAGTCAGTCAGTGCGTGAAATTGATCACCTGAGGCGTCAGTTAAGTTGCCGAAATGAATTTTAGAATCGCCCATAATGAGGAAAGATGAATTTCTTACGCACTGAATCAAAATACGATTAGGGAAATCTGAGCATAAGGAGGACTTGGTACCTGGTGGCGATAGATTACTGGCACCGTGGGCAGCTTGCTGTCGGAGGAACTCAAAAGAAGATTCAAAAGACTGCTTCGAGGGCACTGCAAACGGTCTGAGATTTAAGGAAACGTGTGACAATGACGACTCAACAAGTTTTGATTTATAAGGGGTATGGAAGAAGGAGTGGCCTGTCGGCGTAGCGTGGGTTTTGGTCGAGTTATTAGTCGGTTTCGGCCAGTTTTCAGTCAAAGCAAACAGGTCGAGGTTGTCGTCAATAATCGGGTTATTTATCATTGGGAGTTTCTTGCGCATTGAGCGAGAATTCCAAAGGCAAGCTTTAACGCGTGCTGCCGAAGCTGCAGCTGTAGCAGGCCACTGTAGATGACCATCGATGAGTTTGTGTGAGTCGCAGCAGCAGCGCTCGAGGGAGATCGAGCCCCGGCGGCCCAAGACCTGAAGCTCTGAATACCAAACAAGAGCTCAGGTTAACCACTAACCTTACTGCTACGCTCCCTTTACAGCGTATGTAAAGTGCCAGGAAAGAGATCAAGTTCCTGGAGTGTGCTATACAACGACACTATCATTGTCATCATTATCATTTTACACGAATGTCAAGTTCCTTCACACTTGATTCCGAACTCTCACGGATATGCAAAAGCACATATACAGACATGCATACTCAAGTAAGCTCACTCAAAGAATAAGCAAATGCAGCAGTATGTGCTAACCTGATCTCATGTAACACTACAGTTTTCCAATAGAAAATATATCACTAGTTGGGAAATTCTTCGCTTCGAAGCTCTCTGCACATGACTCTATCCACACTCGCACAGTACGCCTACCTCACATGACCCTAGTAGGACTTGGCATCACACAGAAGCTGTGCGAGTTCCAGATACCAACGTGCAACCTACCAACCTACAGTCGGCAAGTCAGCCATAGCTCACCAACTAACAGCAACTGCACGTATCTCGCGAAGTCATAGCAGCAGACAGCGCTCGAGACGGTAAGGCTTCCTTCTACCTAGCGTGCCTCTACCTAGCTAGGCTTCTACCTAGCGTGCTTCTACCTACCTAGCTTCTACCTAGGCTTCTACCTTTTACCTAGCGTGCCTGACTTAAGAGTGACAGCCAATCTGGGTCTCTCGTATTCTTTGGGCAAAATCGACCAAAGGCCGCTTGCCTTCAAAATGGATCTCCGCCGGCGTGAGGAGAGCGCCAGCGAGTCGGAATTCCCCAGCAGAACGTGTGGCCGGAAAGTTCCCTGCTAGCTTGGCTCGACAAGACTGGCTCGACAGAAACTGACCTCTTCGCGGTAGCAAGGGCTGTCCGGGACTCAGTAATGCAAGGCACTACAATCTGGCGCAGGGCATGGGACAGGGCCCTGACATCCACCAGAGAGAGCTTCGCTCAGCACAGCTCTCTCTCTTCTCTCTCTCTCTCTCTCTCTCTCTCTCTCTCTCTCTCTCTCTCATTCTCTCTCTCCTCTAACTCTCTCTCGTCCTCTCTCATCTCTTTTTCCTCTCTCTTCTCTCCCTCTCTCTCTCCTCTAACTCTTTCTCCTCCTAGCCCTCTCTCTAATCAGCAGCAGCACGCTTGCACGGTGGGAGGGGCAACGAAATAAATCTTGCCGTCGTCATCGGCCTGCAATGGCGACGGTAGTGGTAACGCACGCGGCAGCTCACCATACGTGGCTGGCTAACAGGGTCTGGACCGCCGCACACAAAGCGACAGGCTTTCACTATGACGAAGCGGGACAAGCGGCCATAGTGGAGGCGTGACGGCTGACGGTCGCGAGGTGGGGTGGGGAACAATTTGGCCGGCAAGCGAGCGGCCAGACGAGCGGAAGAGAGCCGCCGCGTCGTTCCCATGCACTCAGTGGTGTCTCCAACTGGCTACTCCACCGCTGCCCCGGAGCAACCAGCGAGCCGATTGGACGGCAGCGATGGCAGACGACAGCGAGGCGGAAGCAGCAAAGGCAATCGGCAAAGCCAGCGAGCTCGGGCGGCGTGCAAGCTCACAGCCAGAAGCCAGAAGAGGGAGAAGCCAGACGGGGGGGGCGGGGCGGGGCGCCGGCGGCACCTCGAGCGGCGGTGCTGCCAAAAAGGATATGGCTATGCTGTCACTCATCCGCAGCGTCTTGGCCATGACCGTCAGCGCCGGCACGAAGCTGAAAGAGTGCGCCTGCGCTCTCGCAGCATTCGGCAGGCGGCTGGCTGCTCGGCAAACTGCTGGCTCGGCCTGCGTCTGCCTGGCTAGCGCGTGCGTGCTCGCGAAAGCTCTGCCCTGCTCCGACCGCTGACCGGCTTACAACTGCTCTGCGGTCACGGCAAGCCAGATGAACAGGACCAGCCACCAGAAAAACTGCAAAAATCAAAATCGAATGGGGTGCGATCGAAGCGGCTGTGCTGTTCAGAGCAAGCCGCTGCCAGCCAGCGGGAAAGAAGGAGTTTGGGGGGTGGCAGAGGAGGCACGGGTTCTAAAAGGGGGAGTTTGCACGGGGAAAGGGAGAGGATGGCAGAGGAGGAGCGGGTTCTAAAAGGGGGAGTTTGCACGGGGAAAGGGGGTGGGTGGCAGAGGAGACACGGGTTCTAAAGGGAGAGTTTGCACGGGGAGAGGGGGTGGGTGGCAGAGGAGGCTCGGGTTCTAAAAAGGCTCGATCTCAGGTCCAACCCTCAGGGCCAGCTCCACCACCAGGCCGTGACTAGGAAGTGAAGCAGCACCCGGCTGTCGCTCGGTTCCTTCGGACAGCTCGGATTTGAGGTGGCCATGCCCGGGAAACGGTTCTTGGATCTATGCAACAAGCTATGCAGGGAAGCTTCTAGAAAACCAACACCGAACGCGAATGTCACCACTCATCGGTTCGGCACGTGCCATGCAGGCCCGAAGAACCGACCGAAGACTTCTTAATGATTGAATCAAAACTTGCCTCGCGTATTCACGGTTAACATCTTGCAAAGCCATTCGTTAAAACATTCTTGCCTATTCACAGACACGTGCCGTTTGCCGCCCCGGTTCGGTGGCTAAGGTGGTCACCCTTAGCGACTCGAGGTCAAGATGAAGTGAATGTATTCGCTGACCAAGGTCGTGGGCTCGAGCCCCACGGCATATGTGAAGCGCCTGAATAAAGATTTATGTGGTTTTAGGGCGCTATCCAAATGTTAAAAATTTTTTGTAACCTCTCTCGGAATGGTCGTGCAACGGTATTTTACACGATGGCAAGCAAGCAACAGTGCCCCCTGCCAACTGAAGGTCACCACGGAGGTCACTCTAACCTCACGTTTCTTTCCCGAGCTTCACGTCAAGCGAGGCTGTACAGAGCTGACGCGGTCAGTCTAGCTTCTGTCCAGCGTGTGTCCTGCTACGGTCTTCATTCTTGAAAGATGTTCACACGGCCAGTTCTCCCTCAGTCTTGCTGCCTGCTTGCACAACCCTTTTGAGTTGTCATGGGATAATTTCTTTCGTCTAGGTAGGTTGGAAGGAAGTGACCCTCCGAGATTCGGCCACGCACCTTACAGCAAGTTAAAGCCTTAATAAAGTAGAATAACTTCCACGCACGTTTGCCTTTTTTGCCCGCAGTCTTATTATCTGATATTTATGAGAAGAGCTCGTGATGCCCCGGGCGAGCAGGGGTTCTCGCTGAATGCTCCCATGATTTCGCTCGTCAAGACGTTCGGTCATCCAAAGCTTCTCACAGCAATTCAGAAGGCACGCCCTTGACGGCGCCTAAGACAGGTCGCAAGTTTAGTCTATCCGCAGTCTGTGCTACAGAAGTAGAACCGCGCTCAGCTTCTCCGCTTTCGTTTGCTCTTGCATAAGTATTGGAACAATGCAGTCTCGCCGACGAATACACCTCATACACAATGAAGCAGGACAGAAGCAACGCTGACCGTGTAAATCCGGCTCAAGATCAGCCGCACGAGTACACTCGTCCACCTCTGCCGCCGCTCACGCGAAGGCATTAACCTGCAGGTTTCTATCTAGAGCTGCGATAGCCGAACGAATCGCCGGCCATATTTATGATCTCCCCATCCCTTCGCAGCTGCACGTCCAATCCACAATGAGCCTACAGGAATTTGCCGGACACACGTCGTCACGTGTTCATCGAGCAGCCACGCGAGTGTGTCGTCAATGGCTGAGATTAGCCGGCAAGTTTTGGTTTGCAGCCGGGTCGGGCGTCAACGGCGACAAAATTGATCACTCGTCAACCGAACAGTAAAGACTCTGGACGCGCACATCCTGCCTCGGCTGCAGAGCTTTCCTGGTTTCTCTAAAGCCACGATTTCGCGGTCCGTCTTGCTTCTGTCATAACTCAGTCTTGCTTAAGTCTTTAGTGCACATGTCACCAAAACTGGGTAGGAGTTCCAAGACTGATAGAAGACTGAGAAGCTGAGCTCGGCTCTACAACGAGGTCAGTAATGACCGGGGCGACACTGAGCTACCCACTAATCATAGGCGCAGTCAAGGGCGTCAACCTTGTTAATTGCTTTGAAAGGTGGGCCGACGACGAGACCGGCGAAAGAGTTGATGCGTTCCGCGAGAGTCCCCGTTTAGTGGACACACGGAGCCTCTTCGTAAATGAAGAATCGGATCGAGGCAGCCGGCGAAAAAGACGACCGCGGACGGCTCACATTCGACGGCAGGTGCATTGCCGAAGGCCATTTCCAGCTTCCAGAACGAAAGCAATTTTCGGGCGACCACTCGAAGGGGAAGAGTAGCTGGGGGAGCTAGCGAGAAGCAATACGGAAGGCAAATGTAAAATCCCTACAATAATGCAGATCCAAGCATAACGCAAGCCGCCGGGAGGACCTAGACGGACCGAATAAGCGGGTCAAGGCAACTCGCCGATTCAGCGTCTCAGACAGACATGCAGAACCCAAGGAAATTCAACAAAGATAGCGAAAAACATGCAGAATCAGCCTTCCTACAAAAGGAATGTGCGCAGCGGATACAGGATTGCAGTGCTGCCCAATGACGCCTCGTTTGTCGCTGCGAAGGCAGGCGGCCTTCACCTTCGGTAGCCTCATTTTCCCCTGGTCCGACCGCTTGCACCTGACCGCCTGGTCTTTCTCTACTCTCATCCGTATAGTTCACTCACTCCCTCCAGCCCCACACACCCCTCCAATCCTCTCGGCGGCTGTCTGGACTGCGAGAGCGGATAGCTAGCGGTCCTTGCAAGCTGCCAGCGCCTGCATGCCTCGGACCGCTCCAACCGACCGCGACCGCAGGGCACAGCCGTCCACAGAGTACTAACTCGCGGCTTGACCGCAGACGACTCGTTCGGCGACGCCAAGCACACGTTTTACAGCGATCCAAGAAAAAAACACACTCGACACCGAGGCCATGCACAAGAAAGAGCTCGAACATAGAGCACATACCAGCACAGCGAATCCAAGAGGAGTGAACCGAGAGAAGCTGCAGTACACTGTAATCAAATAGTTGACAAGGCCGTCCTCAATTTGGCAGTCGTCAACTGTGCTCACAAACAGGCACGCGTCCGTGACGTTGGAACTGTGTAGGTCGCGACACTAAACAAAACCCAAGGCAAGACGCTATACGGGCGACAGCGAAGCGGTCGGAGGCAAACTGCTGGGTTAAAAAAGATACGCTCGCGAGCGACTGCTCGCGACACGCGGCCGTCTGCCGCATCTGCACCACCACGTGCGCACAAAGCGCACGGCTTTCGCTCAGAGCAAGCAAGGCCAAGGTCAGCGTGTGACGTGTGACGCTCATTTGCTGCCAACGCAGCCTCTCTCGGCGACCCCTACAGCAGAGGCATGTCTCTCTTAATGTCTATCAAAAGAACCGGCAGCCGGTAAATGGGTCGCACACCCGGTTTGGCTTCAATAAAGGGCGACACGCCGGAACAGGTCCCAGGCCGAGATCGACGAATCACTAGCGAAGTTGCACAATGCTCAGTGCTGGCAAAAGCGAATTTCGCAATATCTCTTAAGCTTGGACAGCTTGGACAGCTTGCACACATTGCCACGCAGGCATGTACACAAGTACACGACACACGACACACGCACACACACGACACACGCACACACACGACACACGCACACACACGACACACACACACACACACACACACACACACACCACTTCTAGCGCTGTGGGGGCGCCGTTGGACAATAATCGAGTCGCTTAGCTGGGGGCTCTTAGAAGGTGCCCACGAGAGGGTGCACTTCATGACCCCAGTCGCGGGCGCTGGGTCCTGCTGCAGGCGACGCTGTGTTGCCCTCTGCAGGCGGCGCTGTGAGCGGCGGCCGCTAATTCTGCGAACTCTGCCGCTACATAAATGAGGCAGCCGCATCAGCCGACCTTGCCTCGCCGCTGCCGCGTCATCGAAGGAACGACGGCGGACGCGTGCGCGTTGTCACTTTCGAAAAACCGGCTGGCTAGGTAAAAAAATTATTCATCCGTATAGCGGCGCCCTTAGAGAGACCCCGGTCTCTATTCAGGAGCTTCACATATGTCACGGGGCTCGAGCCCACGACCTCGGTCACACCTTGGTCTGGGCGAGCGCCTTAACCACTGGGCCGCCGACGCCAACAGGCGGCCAGGTCGCGGCATCCCAAAGGCAACGGCATAGACACCTGGTTGTCCAGGCAGACACCTGCCGCCAGAGCCTCTCCTCCTCCTTCTTCCGGCGGAACGCTCGTCCCCCGCAGCCACCGCCGCGGTGTGCACGCGGGAGGGAAAGTGCTAAATAAAAAACTCAACGCGAAGCGTCTCTCGAAACATTTAGCAAGGACTTCGGACGACCATCGGCCCGGCCGATGAGTTCGACTGCTGCCAGTCGTGGACTGCCGAGCGCTGGCGGCGCTGCAGCTCCGGCCTGCTCCAGCAGGACGCCGGCGGCTGGCTCACTCGCGCGTTAGCGGCAGACTCACGCTGGCACTCGGATCGATGGAGGCCGCGGCGGCGGTAGCGTTCCACGGTGCGGTAGAGGTCATGCTGCCGGAGGAGGTCCGGTCCCCCATGAGAGTATCGGGCAGCGCCGTCGCGTCCATGGCGGGCACTCCGGGCCGAGGCCAGAGAGTGCCTTGACTTGAGTCTACACACTGTCGACGACCTGTGCAAAATCTCCCTCGGCGCCTCTCACACAAAAGCGCTTAGTCAGCGCGGTCACGCGCGCGATGCGGCGGTCGCGGGCGGTTTGAGCTGTCAGGTCAGTCAGTCGTGGGCGGTTCGAGCAGGCAGGCGGCAAAAAGAGCCAGGACGCGAGACTATTTTTTCCAGAGCCTGCAGCAGCAGCCCTAGCCCCGCCCTAGTGACGTAGACGGCTAAGCCCCGGCGACACAATTACGTGGCAGCGACCCGAACAAATGCACGCCGGCTTTGAATGCGAGGACTTAAGCCGCCGGCAAATTTCCGGGACCAGGGGTAAGAGTTGATGCTGGGTCGTCGGTTGCTGGGCTAGATTTGTCGCGCATTCATCGGCGCTCAGCTAGGAAAGGGATTCGAACGCTGCTTTTCCCGACCTCAGCCCCAAGGTCGTGGGTTCGAATCCAGCGGTGGGCGATCCTTTAACGCCACTGCAAGCGGTGGTGATAGCCGTAAAGGTTCTTCTGCTGCTATGCAAAAAGAGGCTGTTGAATGAGCTAGTATTTTATTTTATTTTTTTACGACGGTATACGACGAGCTTTCAGAGCGGAACGAAGGTAGGCGAGAAGCCACATAAAAAGACTGCAAGCTTTCGTTAATGCTGAGTTCCGATAGTCACACGGTGCCGCTCGATGCCACAGCTTTAGCTGATGCTGCAGTCCACTAGTCGATCGTTGCCGCTGTAAGCGACACAGTACGTGCGACTTGTAGTTTGATTCGCACAGCAGAGAGCCAGCCGATGCCCAACACCAACAGTTTATTAAGGCGCACGGAGCCGAGGGGCGCACGTCTCCCTTCGGCCCCTTCTCCCACTCAACTTCCCTCTCCTCGACTCCTCGGCTCCCCTGGTCGACCCCGACGATTCATCGAAGACCAGAACTGTGCACAGGCCGACCCTGATGGTGAATCCACCATCTGTCCACCAGCGGATTACCGGCCTGTGTCCACGCCACATCACAGGCGGACCTCAGCTGTGCACCGGCCCCTCTCGGTGGTGCTTCTAACAGCTGTTCACCAGCGGCTTATCAGGGGTTCAACGAATTAACCCAATCCACCGCAATCCACCACAATCCACCGCAATCCACCACAGTCCACCGCAATCCACCGCAATCCACCCTAATCCACCGCAAACCATATAAGTTCTCGCCAAATCCACCCTGAATCTGCTAAGAACAGCTCCAAAAAGTCTGGAATAAAAAACTACGCTACACGCGAAATGTACCCAGAAAATTTCGCTCAATTCCGCTCACACGTTTCACGAAGTCCACTGAAATAAGATTGCTGTGGCCCAGGCCAATACCGCAATCCACCACGATCCGACGGAATCCAGTACATTACAACATGCAACGAAAGAAATCCCGACCGAAAAGCTCCTTTTTTGATTGCATATGACAGCACACTCTGTGGCAATTGCATTAAAAAAATTTGCTTGCATTGGCACGGCCATTCTCGTGCATTGCCCTGCCATCGACTGCTGTAGACCGGGCCTATACCACAATCCACTTCAATCCACAGGATCCACCCCATAAAAAATCGAAATACGTTGCGCCGAGCTCCAGTTAGCATTGCATGTTAAAGTGCACCGTGCGGTGTGCACAACCACGTAAAATAAAAAAACTGTGCAATCTCGCACTGTGGCAACGGGCGGCTGTATTGTCTCGGACAATTTCCGTCGATTGCCGTGGGTTGCCCGCGAAAGTTGAACGCGAAAAAAGACAGCATGCACGCCCACAGTGAGCGTTATGTAGTAGGATAATTACAAATTCAAACAGCAAATTTCCAGAAAATTTGAACCAGATTCCTGCAGAGACCGGGCCATTGCCGTCGATTGCCGTGCATCACCTTCGATTGTGCCTTTGTCGATTGTATCAGAGGATGTGGCTGCACTTTTAATGCAGTGTAGTGCAATACGCAAGAAAAGTTGGAGCTTCTCTTAGCAGCTGTAGGTGCATTTGCAACTGTCCGTTATGGACTGATGTATTTCCCCGGGCCATTGCCGTCCATTGCCGTGGGTTGCCGTCGATTGAATGCGTACCATGGGTGAAAATTATGCGTGCACATAGGTACATGTTACGTGGAATGAGAGTTGCAGTTTATTGCAGCCAATCTTGTCAGTTTTCCGTGGATTTCGCTATCGGCTCCTATCGTTGCTGTTGATTGCCGTGCATTGCTGACAGTTACCAAGCAAAGCATATTGAAAGTTCCACGGTTTTACTATGAATGCAGCGGAGTGTTATATGTAATGACAATTAGGCTTCCTCGCTGCCAATTTTTCTTCAATTCGCCGGGAATTGGGGTATTGGCCCAGGACATTGCTGTCGATTGCCGTTTATTGGTCGCGATTGTTCGTGCGCGATTGGTTGAAAATATTTGATTGCACTTTTAACACAGTGGGCTGTGACAGGTAAGATACATATGATCTTGGCCCATTCACTTTCCAGTGATTGGACCATAACGGATTGCCGTATTTGCCCTCGCCATTGCGTCTGTTGCCATGCATTGCCCACGATTGAACGGTCAGAGCTGGTTGAACGTATGTGTGCACGCAGTGAGATGTTACGCGGAATGAGAATTGGAGTTTGGTGCAGCCGATTTCTTGTTGATTTGCCACGGATTTCGGTATTTGTCCCTGCTATTGCTGTCGATTGCTGTGTATTGTTGACAATTAAAGTGCAAAATAGCTTGAAAGTCTAACAATCTCACTTTTAGCACAAAGAAATATGGAACGCGATGACAATCGATACTTCGTGCAGCCAATTAGTTGTCAACCAGCCACGGATAGTAGTGGATTGCTGCTTCGAGCCGAGCCGTTGCCGCAGATTGCCATGCATTGCCCGAGATTGTACGAGTGAAATTGCTTAAAATGATGTGGTTGAATTAAACCAGTGTGCTTTGTAACATGCATTAAAAATTGAAGCATTGCGAAACCGATATCAGGGCATTTTGCATCCGATTGCTGTAAATTGAGGCATTGGCCCGGGCCATTGAAGTCAATTACTGTGCATTGCCGACAAATGATCGAGGCGATTGTAGTGAATTTGTGGGATTACACAACAATTAAAAATTAGAGCAACGTGCAATCACTATTAGAGCTTAAAGTGTACGTGTTCTGGGCGTTTTATGGCGGGTTGCGGTACATTTGTGTACAGGCCCGGTCAGTTGCAGTCGATTGCAGTGCATTGCTGCAGAATGACAGAGGCAATTGATTCGGCGATTGCCTCTCTTGCCGCTATCAATTGGTCTGCCAAAATCAGGCCCAGGGTAGTAAGTCGGCGCCATCGTAGACGGCCGGTGGCCGGACAATGAAGCTGACGCTTGACTCGGACGGGAGCAGTGCGCTTCGGATGCTGCATCGCCACTGGCTCGCGGAAGTCCGCTCGGTGCTTAACCTAGAGCTCCGGTGTAACAGGCCAGAGTATATATCCCCCCCACCCGCCGCCAAGAGTTTACCTGGGGTTAAAACAGCCAGGGCCACTTTATTCCCCGAGGTTAAAGTGGCCTAGGCCGCTGTAAACCCCTGGCTTAAAACGGTCTAAGCCAGTTTATACACGGTGTGCGAAATAGACCAGGCCAAGCTATACCCCTTCAGACCAGAGTATACCCCGTCTGAAAGCAAGATAATGCAGAGGACGAGTTGTGTTAACTGTAACTATTTTAATTATGGTTGAATTTTCAGTGGCAATTATCCAGATAGAGAACATTCGCAACAAATTATAGCTTCTAATAATAATAATACATTTTTTAGCGCCCTCAGAGAACTGAATCTCTTTCTACGCACTTCACAGATATCTGACAAATAACTTGCGTCGATATCTAGAAAGCGTATAAATGAAAGTGAGATTATCAATTTTTTGATCAATTAGAGTACTTTTCCTAAGCGGTCGAAGCTGTGATCGCGGTCTGCTTCGTGGTGAAGCAAACAACAGATTGGAAAATAACTTGCAGTTTTGTAGATTTAAAGCCGAACAGTGAAAATCTCACACCAGCAAGGTGACACAGGCAGCCGCCCTTACAACCCTAAAAGGAATCCTGGATTATTCAAGATTCAATATTTATTCGTGGTCTGCTCAAAATTATGGAATATGTAGATTTTTCGCAGCCAGTAATGGCACAAAGTCACAATCACTAGGCGCATTGCTACTCTGGATAGTGTTCTACAGCGTACATAGTCTTTCGTGCGCCACGGTAGCCAACATTCCGACTTAAGGAAAACTTTGTAGAAAAGACGAGTGAGGCAAAAAAGGCAAGTGAGAGATTGGAGTAATGAGTGCCATTAGATTAAAATGTGGAGAGTAGACAGTGAGGTGCCGTGGTCAGCGCTAGCGCAGATTTGTGAGCCATCACGTGAAGATTCAAGTGAATAGCTCTCTCAAAACTATTGACATGATGGTATAATTTGGCGTAGATGAGTATAGAGTGACCTAGGCCACAATGTGCATCCGGGGTATACAGTGGCCCAGACCGTTCTAACCTCAGGTATACTACAGCTTGGGGATTAATCTCTAGCCTTTTATACCGGGTATACCCGCGAGTCCGCGGCAGGAGAGCTAACCTTCAACTGATGCACCGCTGCGCTGGCATCTACTTTCTACTCAATGAAATGGTGCTCACCCGCGAAAAGCCGCGGGTGAGCAACAATAAACTTGAAAATTACAATCCATGCACGTGATCCCATTGTCGTGTGCACAGGCTCAGCAGCAATGACTTACCGAGCGGCTGGACATCGCTGACAAGAAGCAATTGACCCTAACAGTAGGGCCGAATGGGCTGCTCACTCGCTCCGACTTGTTCACCGACCTTGGAAAAAGCGCGACGACAATGGGGTCGCGCCAGAGACCGAATGGCCGCCGAGAGGCTTCGGCAGCCACTCGTGGCCGGATTCGCACGCACGCACGGAGGAGGCGGCGCTCTTCCTGCGAAAACTTGCGGGGAAAGTGCCCACCACCCGCAAAACGTGACAGTTGACGCAAATACTCAATTTGAGTTATTTATAGACGCATAGTCGGACAGCTACGCAAAGCTCAGCGGCAGTGACTCGACGGCCGGCATACCACCGCTTAGGGGACTGACTGTCAGGCATTTCATGTTCATCCGTTCGACTGAGTGATAGTCTCCGCAAGGTTTAAATTCGTAACTTAATAACACGCGGATCTACCATCTGGTCTCGAGCTTGTCATTGGTCGATACATACTTCAGTATTCAATTGCAGCTATGAGAGTGCTGACCGCGGCTTCAAATGCAAATTAATAGACAATCTCACCCGTCGCCGCAGTATCGTAGTAAATAAATAAATATATTTATAATTAATTTTATAGAGCTCTGAGAGAACTGGATGTCCATGTAGGCGATTAAAATATGCCACCGGGCTCGACCTTACGACCTTGGTCGTAAATGCGAGCACCTTGACTTGAGTCGCCAAAGGTGAGCAGCTTAACCCCTGGGCCGAACCAGGGCTGACACAAAAGGCACAACGAGCACCTCTTATCTTACCTAGACATCACGGGGACTCAATGGCAATGGTTTAGGTCTTATCTCAGCGAGAGACTTTAGTTGGTAGACGACAGTACAAAACGATCATTCTGTGAGCCTTTGACATATGGATGGCACCAAGAATTCGTTTTAGGTCCCCTCCTTTTCACGGTTTCTCTATCACGGTTTCTCACGTGCCTCTTGACGCTGTAACCGCCAAGCACAGTATGGGCTCTTTTGTATGCACACCTCAAGTGTCTGTACTTTTGGTTGGATCCTTTGTTGCCTTCCAGCATTTAAAGCTCTATAAGTTCGTCAAGAGCATTTGTTGCTGCCATCCGAAAGTCGATTGCGACACGCTTGCTCAAACTGAATGACGAAAAGGCCAGGTTGCTAATTTTCGCCCAAACTCAGTGTTATCCAGCAACTGGTGATCTCGTTCTGAAGTTCAAATCCCAATCAAAGAAGACAACTAGTCCGCTGGACCCTATTCCCACGTCCTGCTTCTTCGATGCATTGATCTGCTGCTGCGGTGCATAGCTAAAATTATCAATATGTCATTAACATCATGTCATGTCCCAGTACCTCTCAAAAAGGCTATAGTCAGACCACTACTCAAGAAAGCAGCACTAGACCAAGAGAACTTGAGCAACTTCTGCCCAGTCTCCCTTCTACCGTTCCTTTCAAAGACACTGAAACGAGTCGTGGCAGAACCAACTGAACTCGTATATTGAAACTTCAATCCTTGCTAATCCGCTGCTAATGTTCAGTGCCACGTCGTACATCTAAACGAAAAATGAGAGCTCGAGACAAAGCAAGACAGCAGCTGCGCAGTCGCGTGCGCGTGGCGGCTAATCGGCGTCCACCGCGTTTGAGATGGCTGCACAAACGGCGCGAAGCCCAAAGCGACTCGTGCGAATGATGACAGTCATAGCCCATGCCAATAAGGGCGACAATGCGACAGTTGAGCAAAACTACTTGATAGCACCTGTGGCGTATGCAAATAGGATTTCTTGGAACGAATGGTTGCCGGGCATGCGGGATGGCCCACTCAGCCCCCCTCGTGGCGGAGGCCGAAAGCATGACGGCTCTGTGCTGCTGAGAGGAGGAGGAACGCCTGCTTTTGAACGGAGAGCCAGTAGTGCGAAGGCGCGGGGCGAGCGACCGCTTCCCAGAGACACACGCTGGCCTTCGACCTACGCGAGCGAGTGAGGGGCACAGTGCCGGTCCAGGTCCGCTGCGGTACCTCTTGGGGGAGGGGTCCCGGGCGGCCCGCCTCTACTTGCGGCGGATTGCGATTCGATATTGGCTGGCGGAACGACCTTTTGCCCAGGCTATTTAGAAGGATAGTAGAGCACTGCAGCGGCGGTGGATAAAGCAGTAGAGCGTTAGAGAGCAGCGCAAGAGCGAAGAGCTGTCCGGAGCAGAGCCGGCCAAGATTGAGTGGCTGGCGCCGAGCGTGTAGCAAAGAAAGCTCGGCGAGGAAAGGCCGAAAGAAAGAAAGGCGCGCCGAAGTGGCTGGCGAAGAGCCAGCTGACCTGCTGGCCTGATATTTATCAGCGACAGTGTACAGTACAGTTTGAACGGTTGGCTTAAGCCACTGCCGCATTCAAGCGCCAGCAGCGCATTTGAACCTTGCGTCCGTTGCTGCGATGCTAGAAGCCAATCTTAGAAATGGCAGTGTTGGTCCCGAGAGTTAAGATGGACAGTAGTAGGCAGCGGCTTATTTGCGTTAATTTATAAGTAGTTCGGAACAGAATTCCCGTATGTCTCGGAGAGGCTCTTGCGAGTGACTATTGAAAATCTGGGTAATTTACATTGCTATTTGGATGGGGCTCATACCGCGACCTGCACGGGCCAGATGGCTCCGAGATGCTTTGGTACTCTTGAAAGACTCTGAAAGAGGAAACAACTCGCTCAGCGGTGCGAAAATTTAGATCCGTGTAACTTTGAGATGCAACGCAGAACTGAAGCGGCGAGAGGCAAGCCGACAGCCTGAGTGGTAGGACCTGTCCCTTAGGATCGTAAGCATTGCGCCAGTAAGTAAAAGGGACTTAACTAATGCTACGTGCAACCGTAAAAGCGTCGAAGGCGAAGAATAGGTTCGGGTAGCTACGGCGCATAAGCAGGACGATGACTCGGACCTGTCGCTACCGATGCAGTGGACTCGCGAAAGCATGTAACTAAGCCAAAAAATAATCAGCAGTTACAGCTACTTAAACTCCATCGGGTACTACTAAAACTTAATTGGCTATCTCCAGTTGGTCTGACCACAACTCGGCTGGCAATGGTACCTGGGAAAGTTGTGGCAGAAGCACATGAGAGGCCTACAGGTGGACACCTTGCAATAAGAAAGCCCCGAGTCATCAGAGATAGCGGTTCTATAGTTTGTAGCATGCATAGAGATACAGAAGAGCGGCACAAATCTGATGAGAGAGTCATGCCTGCGTTACCAAAACTAGTTTAATAATAATAATAATAAGGCACTTGATAAAGCGCCCTCGGAGAGCTTAATCTCTTTCTAGGCGTTTTACGTTTGCTGCAAAGGGAACTGCATAGGTAGCGATACAAGCAGTGCAATGCGTACAGGCCCTAAAGTACAGCACACCAAACGCTACCTACGCAGCACTCGAAATTCCGAAGCAGCGCTAGCAGCAACAGCAGAGAGAGGAGAAAGCCCAGATACTTGGCCGTACATTACAGCTGCTATGGCGGGTGACTCGCTGACCAAGAATCGTTACAAGCCAATCGCCGCAAGGCCACCGGCAAATCATTGCTCAAGAGTGCGACTGCGGCAGACGGTCGCACTTTATTCTTGCCAGCGTACGAGGCGCGCATAAATCTCGCCGAATAATTTCCTCTGGTGCTGCTCACAAACCTCGGCTTTTCGCGGCTATTTCATAAAAGGTGATCGGTTCCAAGTCATCGGCTGCATACACAGTTGCAAATTTCGGGCTGCCTTTAAAGGACTGAATGTGCGTCCAATCTACAGCGCTCCAAGAGAACTGTACCTCTAGCGAGGCCCTTTGCACGCGGCCCTGACCTTGATTGTTCAATGTGAAAAGGGAGCTTGAGCCGCCCATGCAAAGTCAAACGACAAAGAAAAGGGAAATCTAAACAGGAAAAATGATGCGCCAGCAAAGCGCCAGCAGTTGTAGAAATCTTCGGCCCGTTTGGCAAGTTCGAAATCCTGCAGCCAAGTATACTCCGAGTAGCACCGAAAACCTTCGTTGAGAATTCGTGCACACTTGAGCAGTTCTTACAGCGAAGACGGTGCCATAGCATTTGGCATATGGGAAACAGACGCGCCATTGCTGCTTCATAAAACGCTTCGCTAGAACGACGTAGCGATGTGAAGCCGTTCAATCGGACGGACGGAGCAAGCGGCAAGACTTGCAAGCGGCATCAATGCCGTCGCTGTCTCCGGCGAGCCGCCCTCAGACGACGGAATTATGCACCGCGTCATTATCGTGCGCTCAGGCTAATAATCCCGACATCCTAGCTTGAAATAGGTGCATCATTTCGGACGCACCAACTTCACACCAAAATTGCACAAAGAGAGTGCAGCGCGACCCACAACTGCAACCTAGAAGGCTCCGTAGGTACAGCTACAGTACTCACTCTCTCCCTCTCTCCTTCTCGCTCTCTCTCTCTCTCTCTCTCTCTCTCTCTCTCTCTATCTATCTATCTATCTATCTATCTATCTATCTATCTATCTATCTATCTATCTATCTATCTCTCTCTATCTATCTATCTATCTATCTCTCTCGCACCTCTTCTCATTAGGAACCGAGCTACTACATGTAGTTTGACATCAAGATGCCTTAGTTAGGAGCTCGATGAGTAAGGCGTAAGGGATGGATGCACAGAGCATGCAGGGCACACGCATACTTCGAGGACCTGCCGCCGCGGCATGCACCGGAGCTGCACGGCTGCATCAGCTAGAGACGACCTGCAATTTTCTTTGCAACTATCACAAGGAGTTGGCGCTATTATAGTATTTCAGCGTTACGATCAATACAACACCCACTACTGAGGTTATGGCAGTGAATTTTTGTTAAGAGTACATGACTCGAAAGTCACGTCCGACCGCAGGTGGGACGGAACACTTGAATGATCGCAAACGGGCAAAACATGCAACTAGTACTTGGTCATTAAACAAGCGGTCCAGATAGGATATGCTCTACTCTATAATGTGCCAACACGAAGCGGTCGCGAGACCATCCACGTCAATATTCTTGGTTGTAATAACAAATGCTTGCATATAAAATGGATATAGGAGATTTTCCTTGGACAGTCTCACAATACAACACATGCAGACTCAAGCATAAACTTGAGAGTATGCACTGCATCCAAAGGTGCAAAATGGCATCATCTTTATGACCGCACTGCTGCTGAAAACTGTTGCCAAAGCAATTTTGTTGTATACCAGTGAGTGAAGCTTGGTGGCACACTCGCTCTCTTGACTGCTTGGAGGCAAAAAGAGTAGACCATCATCTTGCATATGAGCATAAACTACAATCGGCCAAAGTAGTTCCAAATCATGGCAAGAAAGTAAGCAATATATTTCCTTATTGATCTCCTCACGTGAAGTATGTTGACGATCTCGTTTGCAATTGAGTAGATCCACAGAATTGAGACGACGAAGCCGAAAAATGAAAAAATCTTCAAAGAGAGTTAGAAAAGAAAGGAAGAGGTTGGCCTAAGTCAATGGGGCACCGTACTCGCAACAGGCGTGCTCATCAATTAGGCCCATCTAAAGCAATCCACAGCTACAGCCGTGATGTAGCAAGGGTTGTAAATATACCAACAAATGACCTATAATATTATTCTAAAACAATGGTTTATAGCTGCTAAGCCTTTTCTCCAGCTACAGGTGCAATCTTGCAAAAAAGACAATGTGGTTTAACCCAAATGCTTTCGTAAGTTCAAGTCAAGGTTCACATTTTATGATCGACGATTTCCTTCCTGAGATCTGCCCCTTAAGTAATGCAGTGATTAGGAAACGACAAATTATCAATACAAGAACGTGGCAGACTCCTTAGCAAGAACGTTATATATATATATATATATATATATATATATATATATATATATATATCAGTTGGATGGCTAATTCGAGCCTGTATAGTGCACAATCGTGGTCCATATCAACTAGTGCATTGCCTCTCATGAATTAAAGCTTCGTAGCGCGATGCCGAATTCCTCAATAGCTCTGCTCTACTCCACTGAACTCTGTACTTGCTTACACGAAGCGGTGGCACAGGCGATGCGAGACACGTGAACGTTCAATTAGGCGGCACAGTGTCCACCGCCTGATTGCAGCTAGGATACGCTGAGAAGGTATAATGTATTTACAAGCGAGGACAATTTTGGTAAGCCAGGAACTCATTCGTTTGCCGGGCAGAGAAATGTATATCGCAGACGTCTGCCGGCGATTTTAAGGGCTTACCGCGTGCCATTTTGGCGGTGTCTCGTTCGATGTCAAGAACCACACTAACACGGCGAGTGCAAGTGAGATGATCAGAACCAACTCAGAAAGCACAAAACTACCAGTTACGATAAACTCTCAAATGAATGAAAGCCAAATTCAATCATCTATAGATTGCCCTTCTTTGTTTATTTGGTGTAGGTTATTTGAGATTTTTCTAACCAGAAAATACTTCACAAAAATAAAATACGCAAATCCTCCTAGGCAGACCTCCAAACAAACAGTCAAGAGCTCCGGATGTCCGCCGAAGCACACTCAGATCTCGCGGGACGTCAAATCACAGCACTGGCTTCTCACAAAATGAAAAAAACGAAATACGAGCATTGGAAAGATTGCTCTAGTTTGTAGCATTGGTTACTCGACGGTCTGCAGGCTTAAACACGAAACAGAATGCAGTCGCTACACACAATGACAGCAGTAGAAGCAGCAGCAGTACTGGCGTCCCAGGTTGAATTACTCACGCCACTCATTAATAATGAACACGCCCACGATTGGTCCGCGCAGACGTGGCAAGATGGTCAGGTACCTGTTCCAGTGGTGCAACGGGGCCGAGTGGTCCAAAACAGGAGCAGTAATGGTAAGCATGAATCGTGGCAATGACTGAAAGAGAGAAAACTTTGGAAGGATAAGGACCACTATATTTACTATTTGAATTTCAGATTACTGCATGCATTACACATTTGTTAGCAAGATGCGGAGCTTCTACCAGAAATCGTGCCAAATCGTAAATATGAATCATCAGCTGAAAAACCCAGATATTGATTTCCAGAGTTTGAATTCCATCGAAAGACGAGCTTCCTATTGCAATCGTTAGGTACGCTTTCTTACGCTGCAAGTATCTATCGGCACAATGCCGAAAAATGTATTGACAGCGACCCCCATTGCACTAGCAGCAAACAAGATCATAATGCAGGCGAATTAATGTTTCTGATAAAAACCACCTCTAGGAAATCAAATGCACCAGCATACTTCAAGAGCATAGCATAACTAATTGCTGATAAAATTCTGAAACTCTTATAGTAGTAATTTAGGAGGAGTAAAAATGAGGCCGATTACAAGTCTGCTTAGAACAACACTCTCAAGAGCTGCAAATATTCAGAAATTGATTGAGCTTGGAAATTAAGCGCTCTCCAAAAATTGCAATGGCTGAAGAAAAGACACGACATTACTTAATTAATTTACTCTTATTATTCTTGTTTTTAACCTCCTATTAGGACGAAAGCAGTAAAAATAATCAAATACAAAAACAAATCCGTTCTGCTACCAGTTAGGAAACATTGCCATAGGCATGCAAACGGTCAGCGTGAATCACACCAAGAATAAAGGAGTGCAACATTTCATATAAAAAGCACCAGGTAGCACATCATTCAAAGGAACACTCCCAGCTTTATCAATAGTATACGATAATAGTCTTGAACTCGTAATTATTTAGTATATGAAACTCAGGTTATAGCCGCTATTACTCTAATTTTTGCAGGAGAGGCTGAGATTTATTTGGTAAAAGTCAGCAAGATCCGGCTCTTGTGTGTATGTGCTCTTGTGTGTGCAAAGCATTATGGAGGTCATATGCAACAGTCTCACTACAAACAGACTTTAGCGCTAAAGTGAAAAACTATTATTTTGTAATCATGATATTAACTTAAAAGAAACATTTTCTACCATCTCATGGCCTCCAAACCACAAAATGCACCCAGAAAGCAAGATCCCCATAAGTAAGTGATAATACTAACAAATGGTGTATAATACCACACTGATTTGCTAATAAGTACCAAAACAACATTTAAAGTGAGCCTCTACTTCGTAGTTTCCTAAGAAACTTCCTGCTAAACACAGGATGGCAATTTTCGAAGAAAATCTTTTAGTAGCACCATCAGATCACAGCCAAGTAAAACACTTTTCAAAAAATGCAACCTGAAAACTCCATGTGGTTTTTCCACAATGCAAGGGTCTGAAGCAAATTATCTGGTTCGCATGCAACTGCTTGCAAGATACGATTTGAAAAAATATATGAGCTGTCAATACGGCAGCACCAAGAAAAGTTGCTCAAATCCAAGCATTTTGGTAAGGCTGGACGGACAAGGATAAAAAACGCAGTTGGTCGATGCATTGTGCATTGTGTCCCTTAAGACTTTGCAACTCGTGATTTGCACACATCCCATATTCAAAAGAGTGCTGACAGTCGGTGAGATATTTTGCAGCAAAACATTTGCATCGATAACGCTGCGACGTCCGCAGTAAGCTTATGGGTAAGGTGCTCACACGTCGCAAGCGAGGGCGTGCGCTCGACTGCTGCAGCAAGCAACTCTTTGTTGCTCACTTCAGTTGCTAGTGATAGCCGCTTTTTAGAAGGCTCTTTTGCTGCTATACGCACGAGGTCTTAAAGTAAAGCGACTGACCTCTGTGCGCGTTACGTTATTTCTGTCTCGGCTTGATTATTGTAATTCCATTTTGGCTGGGCTACCAAAGAAAGCTATTATGCCACTACAGCGGATTATGAATATGGCTGCAAGGCTGGTCTTCAAGTCCCAGCGGTTTGAGCACGTGTCACCTTTGCTGAAAGAGCTAGGATGGTTGCCGGTTGAGCAAAGGATACAGAGCAAAGTTCTTACGCTGACCCACAAGGCCCGCCACGGCTTGGCTCCTTCGTACCTAGCTGAACTGCTGCATCAATTTCAGCCTGTTCGCACCCTCAGGTCCTGTGTGGACAATAAATTAGCTGTCCCATTCCTCTGCTTAAAGACAGTTGGCGACAGAAGCTTTAGCTCTGCAGGTCCTAGACTGTGGAACTCGCTTCCACAATTCTTACGCAACGACATCTACTCTCCAACTGCCGACTATGGCACATCTTTTTCAGCGGTCCTGAACTGCTACTTCCATGCTACTCACTACCTCAACTGCTCTCCTGACTCTGCTATGCTTCCCACTTTCTCTTTGTTGCGTGAGACGAAGTCTGTTGGCTACCGAATGCGTACCGAAAGCCGCTTAGGCTGTGAGTGCGCTATACAAAACTCTCCTGCGTAACACCCACATGGTCTATATGACTTTGTGGAGTTACTGACGGAGATACATACATACATACTTACATAGATTATTGACAACATCCGCTGACCGCCGTCAAGCAGCATGTGGACTTTAAGGTCATTTAATCATTTCGTTTTAGGTTCCTGAATTCTCTTGCTTTGCCTTAACAATTGGACGTACTTACCTCAATGGCTTGCCGCCTTCTTCTCTAATCCAGGCTGCTTAGCTGCTCACCTCTAATCGGCCCTGAATCTTTTTAAGCTGTCTTCCTATGGCCGAAAGGCATCCCTAGACTTTTTGGCATTTTGAATAAAAAGCTAAAGGCGTACCTTTTTCTAATAGCATTTTTCTTAGGTCTTGTAGCTCGGTCCTTTTGTGCCTAAGCATACTTAGAATTATGTACAAGAAAAAACGTATCGTGACATACTTCCGTATCAGCCCAAGCAAAGTGACCGAAAAATACTAGAACTGAGTTCAGACCTGGAGCTCAGGTTTATGTCATTAACGTCACACGGAGGTCTTTGTTCGACACAGGATTTCCTGGGCTCGCATTCAGAAGAAAGAGCGACATGAATGACAGTCTTTTCCTTTCCTTTTCCTATCTTTACATGAAGCATGTAAGGTCAGCCTGTGAGGCTTGTGCACCAAGATCGGATGTATGTCGCTTCACCGTGTACACGTTAATTGCCGATTACGCCAAAGTGACAGGCAATGTATCATGTATTACGTAGACGCAGAGCTGCATATACCGACAGCATATGCAGTTCCTCCGACATGTGGACAACTATGTAAATGAAACGCTGTTTCCAAGCTGTCGCCTACTTGGACAAGCTGTATAGACAGTCACCCTAGTCAATTATCAGCACCACGAAACCAGCCTGCCTCTTTCAGGATAAATCGACTGAGGTCTTGTACAGCAGGCCTCTCACAGGCACGAGGAAAGCTCCAGCTGTGCTTGCTGGCTGTAGAAAAATCCCACTACTGCGGGAAACTGGTTTGCTGCCAAGCTAAGACAAAGTGTACCCTTGACCAATCATACGCACTTTGCAAATGAGCAGCAGCTTCCCAGACGCATTTTCCTCAGTCCACTCCTTCTTTCGAATGGGATTGATTCCTTGTAGTAAAGCTCGGAGACAAGAGCGTATCGTAGCTCGGTCAAGGTCAAGGTATCCACTAAGTGGCTGCTGCGCTGCCAAAGTGGCGGAACTGCAGGAGGCTACAAAAAGAGTATTTGGATATCCGAAACATAACGGAGAATTAACTTTATTCACACAAAACGCTGCCACCCATAGCCTGTAAGAAAACCGTGTAGATTTCTGTAGAGCAAATACTGCTCGTGACGGCCCATAGCGTAGAGCAACATCCCTTGCTGTTAGCTGAAGACAGAGGGGATGCCCGTGGAAATGTTTGCTTAACCATAAGGATCGACAATCGTAAGAAAAAGAGCTCGGCGATAAAACTCCCAGCTGCTTGCAGGATTTGAGTACTGACCGACTTGGCAAATTACCTGCAACACAGATCTGCTTATGGCCGAAGACATACTGTGGCCACCCAAAGGCCTCTGGAAGAACTACGTGGCTTCGCTTATGCACTCAAGTCCGACTGCGTCCTTGTCACAGTGGTTGCAAATCAAAAACGTCAAAAAATAGTTAAACAAAATAGAAAATCATTTGCGACTTTGACCAACAGTTTCCAGGGGAATCGAACCGCGATCGATTGGTTGCTCCTACCTTCCAAGCTTTCTGCAGGCTCTGCACACTCAGAGGGGCAATTGAATAATTCATGCATCGTGCTCCCTGATCCGTCTGCCGGGACAGCTTCATTGTCTGCGTAAAAAACGTTCATCCTTCATAAGGAGGGGGGCAGGGCGGGGAGCCGTGCAAGTGACGATGCAAAAGCCGGGCGCCTGCAAGAGACCGGCAGAAGAGACGGAGCTTCGAACGAGATTTCCGCCATTGATAGACCGTCGCACCAACGACCGTACCGTTATGACGTAGGCCACGTAAAGGAGAATGAAGCCTGCAAACATGTAAAAAATGGCCGAGCCTGCTTGTGCCACCGGCTACGGGTACGACGGCAATCACTGAAGGACAGCAAAGATTAATGGCCACAGGCCTGCTGCCACGTAACGCCACGCCATAGTGCTACGACGATCTGCCCATTGTAAAGTAAAGTTTAGCTGATTCGGCAGCCTATTTACTTGTACTGAGACTATGTACAGTACCGGCATTTACCTGTGCCAGAAGGCTGAAGAGTCGTAGAGGCTGTTACTCTCACTTACCGTAGGCAATACATAATTGTCTGCTGCATGACACCTCCCACACATCCTAGGTCATTAAGCTCATGTACCTTACCCCCTACGTCAAGATCGGGGGGGGGGGTGAAAATGCAGTTGGCCTTGGTAGAGCAAAACAGTATGTTTGCTGTCATTGAGCAAGCTATCACTAACCATTCGATCATGCTTTCTTTTCAGCAAAGTAAAGTGCCTAGAAAGAGATTGAGTTCTGAAGGCTCCATAACAAATGTTATTATTATTATTAAATGTGTTGTTATCGACCAAACGCGATTATACTCAGAGCACCCACACTCGTGACGTCGTGAGTTGGATGGCCGCAGGTGAGCCAGCCAGTCTTAAGTTGGCTCACAGGATGGTCACGTAGGGCTCACACGACCCTACAGTGCGAAATTAGCGACAGCTGCCATTCGATAGACACGGACGGCAAGAAAAAAAACAGCTTTCGCTCGCAAGAAGGAACACATTTGCCAAACGGATCCAGAGACTCGGCCTGAGTGAGCGTGAGTGTGTGAGAGAGTGAGCGTGTGAGAGAGTGAGCGTGTGAGAGAGTGAGCGCGTGAGAGAATGAGCGCGAGTGGATGTCACTTGTACCCTAAAAAACTCCCGGAGGCGATAGCAGCAAGCGTTTCTACCTTAAAACGATTCACTCGCTCAATTCACTTACAACAACTAAGAGTGTGCTCGGGTTCCGCGGGTCTCAGGCAAGCATTGCCTTACTTTTTCTACGCCACAAATAGGGTCGTGATAATCGTGCTGGACTGGCTTCGTTCAATAATTAACAATATTTCAACAAATATTTAACAATATATCAACAATATTTCCAATGAGTTACGAAGAAACGATTGATGACAATGAGTTTATTGTATGAAGCAGTCACTCTTCAATAAGACACCATCATGCAGATGGAGAGGGGGAGAGGGAGAGGGGAGAGGGGAGAGGGGAGAGGGAGAGAGGAGAGGGAGAGGGAGAGGGAGAGGGAGAGGGAGAGGGAGAGGGAGAGGGAGAGGGAGAGGGAGAGGGAGAGGGAGAGGGAGAGGGAGAGGGAGAGGGAGAGGGAGAGGGAGAGGGAGAGGGAGAGGGAGAGGGAGAGGGAGAGAGGGAGAGGGGAGAGGGAGAGGGAGAGGGGGAGAGGGAGAGGGAGAGGGAGAGGGAGAGGGAGAGGGAGAGGGAGAGGGAGAGGGAGAGGGGGAGGGAGAGGGAGAGGGAGAGGGAGAGGGAGAGGGAGAGGGAGAGGGAGAGAGGGAGAGGGAGAGGGAGAGGGAGAGGGAGAGGGAGAGGGGAGAGGGAGAGGGGAGAGGGAGAGGGGAGAGGGAGAGAAACGCGAGATTTTGCAGCTTGAAAAGAGATTGCTCAGTTTATGCAGGGCAGTGGCAGGTAACGCAGAGTGACGTCAGCAATAAAAGCACCGATTCTACCAATAATAGAAGCACTTTGCCGCTCACTATGGCTTCTTTACTATGTGAGATTAAGGCAAGGGTACTCAAATCATGGGGATTCTAGTCGATAGCTGTCGTCGCCAAATGAGAATCCCTCAGTGCCGGCGGTCGGTGCCAAAAAATTGGGTAGCAGTAGCAATTGAAAGATTTTTTCTTAAAGAGTGACCAGTTTTAGCGATTTCTGTTAGAAATGGTCAGTGCCCATAAGTTGGCCCTGTTTACCTGGTTGGATAGTTCGCTTCAAGAGCTAATGCCTTAGCTGGAGTTTTCGGTGAAGGCTTCAAATCCATAAGACCAGCTTGGAATAATAGCCACCGACCAAAGAAAACGGGTGCCACACAGGGAACGCCTCCTTAGCCCACCTCTCTGAGCATGCTGTCTCTCCAGAGGCAGACCCTGAAGCCGAGTGCCTGCCGATGGGCTGCCCGACGGACTAGACTTTAGGTTTAGACTCTTACAAAAATTTGGTAGCCGCTCCATCCTGGGGGGGGGCAGTTTCTTTGATACAGGAGGTACGAACTGACCCGAGCAGGTCAGCAGGACTCATGGACGTATGGCAGCATACATACTGAGCAACTCCCTACGCTTTCTGGCGACAGCCTTCTGTCAATCAGTCAGCCATCTTTGTCGCCCTGGTAACGCACGAGTGTTGGTCCGCAGTTCCATAAGCTCAGTAGAAGTACAAAGATGAACGCTACTGCATTTTGAAGGGGGGGGGGTCATAATAGGAAGTTCTGCTATCCCATGCACAAAGTATTCAGCCAGGGCTTCAATAGACCACACCTAGCACGCCCTACCTTCCTGTTCTGAAAGACACTTATAGTTAGCCATTGTATACCTGCAATTGTTAATCCTGAGAAACCATTCTGACTAGGCTATTGTATCCATGAATTGTCGTTCCGGTCCGTCCATTCATACTGTCTTGCTCTCCTTGTGATCCACTGCCACCGTCAGCTTCTTCAGGACGTGATTGCATGTCCACGTGAATAGGAAGCACGTGCCTAATGATTCCTTACGGCTCGGTAGAATATGACCGACCCAAATATCTGACCATACATCATTGCAAGCAGCTGATATCTTATGGAACTATCATCTGACTTATTGCACGGTGTTGGCAACTGGTCATGAGCAGCCCAAAGCAATGCGGCCAGCCGGGCTGGATCTCTACCTCTTAGATCGGTCCATGTGATCTTGATAGGTAGAGCCGATTCTTGAGTTGTCCAGCAACTATTTTGTGGTTGTCCGACTGCCTTTGCATGCTACATTTATTCATCAGCTTCTGCCCTCTTGATTACAGGTGCAAGCTTATCCCTTCCGGAGATATCAGCATACTCTGTGGCACTAGCCCTAACCTAGACTATCCTGAGCAAGGGTTGACTCGTTTTGGTCTTTCGTTGCCTTGCGAGATTCAAGCTTCAACATTCCCCTTTCTCCCAGTGCACAGACCCGAGCAAAGGTGTGGGCTCAAAAAAATGCTACTGCCGACAAAAAAAATAAAAAAAATATCAATAGGTCGTTTGCACAACACCCTAAGAGAGCTTAATCTCTGTGCATGTGTTTTAATACTCCGCAAGAGAATCTTTACCCAGGATTAGGTGTCAAGCACAGTAGCGAGCATGAAAAAGACAAGCAAAGTTCATGCATAGACCAGCATGCTAAGCTAAAGCAACGCGAAGACACTCACTGCCACCGGCTAGTAAGACCTCAAGCTAGTGACACCAATTGGATAATGCAAAGGTATGCACGGCTGTCTGAGTCAATGCAGGTCGGCTGAGATGGCGGCGAGGAGCCGAGCAGGACACAGCTGCCGCCCGACAACTGCCACACTGTGCTGCTGCTGCTGCAGCGGCAGCACGAGAGCGTAGTAAAAAAAAAAAGGATATGGCTATGCTGTCACTCGTCCGTAGCGTCTTGGCCATGACCGTCAGCGCTGGCACGAAGCTGAAAGTTGGCGCCGGCGAGCGCTCTAGCAGCATTCGTGGGCTGCTCGGCTCGAGAGCACCAGTGCACTGGACGAGGGTCGCTTGCTGCTCGAAAGCCGTGCTGCGCTGAGCTGCGCTGCCGACCGCTGACGGGCTTACAGTTGCTCTGCGGCCACGGCCACGCCAGATCTCGACTCCGTTTCGGGCGGCAATGCGGTGCGGACCGGCGGTGCGGACCGGCGCAAGCTGCCAGAGCCCCTCCCCTATCCGCGCAAGGCTCGTCTCGAACCCCCCCCCCCCATCACCACCCTCCACCCAGTTACATCACTGCACTGACAGATTGCGACCGTACGGCGTCGCTTAAGATCTTTAGCAAGGACAACCGATTCCTTTCAAGGGCCTTTAGCCGGCGAGTTGCACCACCCATCCTCGGCTGCGTCGCGCGGCGCAGGACGCGTGCGCTCTCGGGAGATATCGGCGGCCGCTGCGCGCGAAGCGGCGGACTCACGCTGGCTCTCGGATCTACGGTCGCCGCGATAGTTGCGCTCCGTAATGCCGTAGAGCTGAGCTCTCGCAGGAGAACGGCGGGCAGCAGCGTCGTCGCGTTCATTGCGGCGGGCACTCCGAGTCGAGGCCACTCTAAGACGTTGCCTCGACCGAGTCTACACTGCGGACCGTCGCAGCGACCGCGCGGCGACGCCGGTTGTGCTCGCGATAGGTTAACTCGTGTTCTAGGCAAAGCACCCTTCCCGAACATTTCCATTTTTCAAGCTACTCATGCTCACTATCGTTCGCATTCACAGTTTTTCAAATAAAAGTGATCTGGAAATGGATCTTTTCCTCCAGCACTAAAACTTTTGTCTTATATTTTTTTATTTTTCAATTAAATAAATTTTATTTTCTTAATATAGATGTATCGAAAAAGTCCTTAAAAAGGAAACGCGTTTCACGCTGAAGCAAGAAGACTAATGAATATTGATAAACTCTAAGTAAAAGTATTGCTTCAAGGATTCATAAGTTTAAATTAGAATCTACTGGTGCTAGTGGAAGACATGAGAAATATGTTCTTAAAGGTAGAGATTATTCTGCAACAGAAATTGACAACTTCTTTAATCTTATAGTACCAAGTCATAACAATGTATTAAAAGAAGTACCAACTAGATTTTCTTCATTCAAACTACAAACTAAGATTGCTGTACATTCATATCATGATCAAACTGACACACATAGTCATAGTGTTGTAAAAGGTTCTAAATTGGTTGCATTGTTAAAAGATCTGATTATACAAGTGTTATTCAAAATCAATTGAAATCACTAAAAGAATCGATAGATAAACTAATTGAAAAAAATCCCGGTTCTGGTTGGAGACTAATTGGTGTAAAGCGTCTTGAGATTAATGTTAGTGAATATATTATTAGAGCAGGGTAATCTTATTTACCTCTACCTACTGGTTTAACAAAGAAATGTTGCTGCATCAATACAAAGAATGAAGATAACTATTGTGCTTTATGGTGTACATTAAGGTTTCTAAATCCTGTAAACAATCATTCTGAAAGATATACTGACTTGATTAAAATATTAAAAAAAGATTATCCATCATTTAATGAACCTCCATCTCTAATGGAATGGCCTCTCAAAGTAATCGATACTAAAAAATTAGGTAAACTATTTAATGTCAGTATAAATGTTTATAAATAAAATGATAAATCAGGTGTTTATCCTTTAAAAGTTGTATCACAAAAATTAGAAATCAGAGATAGACATATTAATTTATTATTAATAAGTAAATCTGAAAAAAGTCATTATGTATTGATAAAGAATTTTAGTAGTCTTTGTAGAACACCTAACAAAGGAGGATCAATCTTCCATTGTCATTAATGTATAGATAAATTCTTTTCAGATACAGATTTTGAAAATCATTTAACTATATGTGATGGTGTTAATTCTAGTTATTCTAAATTTAAAATGCCAGAAATTAAAAATACAAGAAAACAGATAATCTTTTTTTAATATTTTAATCAAGTCAGTATATCTTTCAGAATGATTGTTTACAGGATTTAGAAACCTTAATATACACCATAAAGCACAATAGTTATCTTCATTCTTTATATACTACGCTTTTAAAATTTAGTGATCATGCTAAACTAATTAAAACTCCATACGTATGTTATGCAGATTTTGAGAGTTTGAATGTAAAGACATGTGATGTTTGTTATGAAAGTATAGTCACTGTAATAGTAAAATAACAAAAGGTAATGCAGTGATTAATGTACAAATATGCTACAAGTTCCATGTGGTTCATGTGCAATTATTGTTGATCTTAATGGAAAAGTTATTGATCAGTTTATAGATAGAGTTGAAAATTGTGTTGAATTACTTTTAGAATTGATAATGAATACTTCTAAGGACCTAAAAAATAACTTTTTAAATCTTATTGAAGCACATATTATCATAAATGCTGATGTAATTAAAGAATTTAAGGAATCTGAAAAATGTTGGATTTGTAGAAAAGGATTTATGATGTAAATGGAAAATTGAAGGTAAGTGATCGCTGTCATTTTACAGGTAAATTTAGAGGAGCCACTCATAAACTTTGTAATTTTCTTGCTAGATTTCGTAAAAATAGCTGGAAACCTCCTATATTTATTCATAATTTGAAAGGTTACGTTTCACACTTGATTGTAAACGGAATGTCAGCTTTTGGTCTTGATTTGGACCTGTTACACATAAAATGGAGAACTATATGTCTATGTTATTTGATGATTTTGAGTTCACAGATTCTTTTAATCTTATGAATAATGCTTTATGTGATGTTGTTCCTTCATTAAAGAAAGCAAATTCAAAGTTTGATATTACAATGAGTATCTTTAAAGAATTATATTCCAATATTTAAGATGATGTTCTTTTAGATATAGTATCAAGAAAAGGTATCTATCCTTACGAATACATAGATTGTTTTGATAAATTCAATGAGAATGTAATTAGTAATATTAAAGCATTCAATAGTAAACTTAGTTTTGATAAAAATTATCAGTAACAAAGAATATGAAAACGCATTAAATGTATTTAAACTTATTAACATGAAGGATTTAGGAGATTATCATGATATTTACTTAAAATTAGATGTTACTCTTTTCGCAGATTGCTTTGAAGCATATAGAAACAGTTTTATTGATTTATTTAAGTTAGATCCTGCACATTATCTATCTGCACCTCATTATGCTTGGTCTTGTACTTTGTTTTACACACAATGTACTACCAATCTACTAGGGGGAAAAAGGAGACTTACAACTATATCAAGAGTTTAAGAATTCAATAAGAGGAGGAGTTTGTCAAGTAAGTAAAAGAATTTGTAAATCTAGTGACAATAATCATATTATGTATTGGGATGCTACAAGTTTATATCAAACAGTTATGATGTGGCACTTACCTATTACAGAACCTATCGAAGATGATTTAAGTAACTGGTCACTTGAAAAAATAATGTCATTATCAGAAGATGGTGATACAGGAATATTTGTTTTATGTGATTTAGAATATCTGAAAGAATTACATGATTTACATAATAATTATCCTCTTTGTCCTGAAAGTAGAGTTATTGATAATTCTGAGTATTCAAAGTACCAGCAAAGATTTTCAACAGGACCAAGTACTGTACCAAAGTTGATTTGTGATTTCTCTAAGAAAATTAATTATCTAACTCATTACAGATACTTTCAATTTGTTGTTAATAAAGGATTGGTACCAACTAAAATACATAAAGTATATAAGTTTAAACAAGAACGTTGGGCAAAACCATTCATTGATATCTGTGCTGATAAAAAGATTGAATTTGATCGTAAGAAAGATTACTTCAAAAGAAATTTATATAAAGGATTTATGTGTCAGATATTTGGAAAAACTTGTGAAAATGTTTAAAACAGAAATTGTGTTAGATTAGTAAATACAGGAACAGACAAAACTGATTTATTATATAATAAATTAATGAGAGAAATTAGACTTAAAGAAATTAGATGCTTTGATAAAACACTAGTTGGTTTTGAAGATTCTAAAAAAAACTACACTTCTAAACAAACCAATGTTTATAGGTGTTGCAATTCTTGATTTATCAAAGTTATATATGCAAAGATTTTACTATGATGTATTAAAATCTAAGTTTAATGATAGATAAGGTTTATTAAATACAGATACTGATTCAATAGTTGTTTATATTAAAAGTGAAAACTTTGACAAAGAGATGACAGGTATTAAAGATTGGTTTCATAGTGATGTTTGGTAAATTCAAGGACGAAATGAAAGTAGCTAAAATTAACGAATTCATTGCTTTGAGACCAAAAATATATTCTGTTAGTTCAGTAAATCCAATTATGAAAGCAAAAGGTGTTCCAAAAGCAGTGATTAAACATTCAAAAATAACACATCAAGAATATGTTGATTGTCTATCTAGTGCAAATAATATATTTATGAACAATCTTAATACTAAAGATTTTGTTGATACACTTGATAGAGATTTCTATCGTATGACACAAAGTAAACATATTAATATTACAAAGAAACTTAAAAACGAGCTTTATCAGCATTCGAATCAAAAAGATATTGGTTAGATTGTGGTTGCTGTAGTTACGCATACGGTCATTACAAGATTGCAAAAGCATTAAGTGATGGAACAAATCCAGGTCGCTGTGAAAAATGTAATATTGATATAGATGCCAAAAAGAAAGAGTGAAAATACTAAACTAATACCAGTAAAGAAAGTTAGATTTGCAGATAAAGAGAAAATGGAACTTGATAAAAAAACACGTTGATATACAAGAGGAAATAGATCTATACAAGTCAATGAAGAAATTAAATATACATTAACAAAATTGTTTTTACTATTATAGGATGGATCCCAAAGAAGATTTCCAAGTTTCAGAAGATGAATCAATTGAAATTACCCGCTCTGATAGTGAATCTGAATATTCAGAAGACTCAATCGATGATCCTTACTACGATCCAGAAATGGAAACTGAATTAGAATCTTAATCTTACGACTCTGAAGAGTCTTCTGTTATTAGTGCTGAATCTGAAGATGATGATGAAGGTGATATAAGTCTTGAAGAACTTCTATTTGGTCATGAGTCTAGTGGTAGTGAAACTGAAGATCACACGAGTCCTGAAGAACTTGAGCAATACAGTGAATATGTTAAATCATTGGTAAGTAAATAATTTCAATTAAATAAAATTATCTTTTTATATATAGAAAATTAATGTCTCAAGAATTCTTAGTTGTGAACAATCTAGAGAAATGGCAATAAAAATCTGTCTTCAAAAGCTTAAAGGGGAAGATCAACGAATTGTTAAACATTCACTTGATAAACTTATTCCAGATATGAATAGTTCATTTATTAGTATTTTTATTGATATATGTGATATCTGTGATAAACTAATGGAAAGTCGGAGCAAGATAAATAAGATGCTTTTAGAGGTAAAATCTAAAACATCAAAAACAAAACCTGGAATACAAATTAATTAATAATATATAGTAATAGATGTGTCAAGGATTCTCAGTTGTAAGAGCAAGAAAATTATCAGAAGAGATTTGCAACAGTAAGTTCAAATGTGTTAGTAAAATAGTATACTTGAAAATTATCTTTATAAATTCATTCTAGTCTTAGGTGATTTAATCATTTTATGTCTTATAGACATGTGTAATGCTTGTGATAAAATACATGAGTATGAAGAAATATTAGAAAACAGTATAAAAAATAACTAGACAAATAGCATTCGGTAATTAGTATTGTTTTAAATCTGTGTGCATGTAAATTTTTTTATTATTATATAGAAAATGGAAGCAAGTTTTGAAATTACTTACCCTACACTTGCAAATACTGCAACAGCACTTAAATCATATATTGAGTATTTTGTTAAATCAAGAATGACAGCATATGATGAACAACAACTCAATTTTGATATTTCAGTTATGAGTGATACATCTATTAAGAAATTCTATCTTGATGAAGCAGATGTTGAAGCACAAAGGATTATTAGTGATGGACAAACTGAAGTTCTATCAGGTCTAGAGTCATGATTTAGATCTAAAGTTGATGCTCTTCTTGATAATCCTAGTGAAATTGCAAGTTACACAACTTGGATTGCAACACAACTTCCCACACTCTCTAAAGTTATCTCTGGAGTATCTGGAATTAAAACTGATATCTCTGGAATTGTTAAAGATGAGTGTTACACAGTTCTTCCAAGCATTAGTGATAATAAAAGTGTAAAGCAAAAAGAAACTGAGGCAGCACTAACAGCACAAGCACAACCTGATCTAAGTGTTGTTTAATTAATTTAAATAAAAATTAAAAACAATATATAGAAAATGGTTTCTGTTGAGAAAAAAAGTAAATACTGTCTTAAAGAAGTGTAAGGTCAACAGTATTCAAACTTTAAAATCTGTTCTTACCCAATGGGTAGAATTGAAGAAATCAGATCAACTTTGTTAGGTGCAGCAAAACTAGTATTAAAATATAAATCACTTAGAATCAATCACTCTGAACCAGAAATAGCAAATATATTCACTAAAGTTAGAGACGGTTCATTCTTTAAAGAGTTCCTTAAAGACTTAAAAATAGAAAAAACAAATATTATGAAGTCTGAAGCTTACTCTAAAAAATAGAACTAACTAAACAAATAAAGAAAGAAATAGATGCAGGAAATAGTTGTGACCTACCTGAAGAATTGATTAAAGAGACTATGCATCGGAAGATTTAAGATTCTGCGATGTATGGAATAATATATCTTTGTATACGATCTGTCATATCTATCGATGCTAAAGGAGAATAATAAAATCCTTTAACTAAACCAATCTCAATATAATCTGTATCAGTTGGCGCTGTAATGTATGAACTATTTAAAACTGGATAAATAATAGTAAAATTAAAAGTAGTTTTTGAAGGATTATTTGCTATAGTTAAATTGGATAAAGAAGTATTCATTAACATCATATTATTAACAACACCATAATATTTTAATTTGAAGTAAGAAACGTAGAATTATAAGCAATCTTAAATCAATGATAAAAATCTCTAACAATAATATCACCATCTGTTGTCTTTTCAATATTAATGGTAATATTTGCTTTCATAACTCTGTAATATATTCTATTTCTTTACTAAAACTATATGGTAAAAACGAATCGCCATAATAAAGTGACTTTGAAACTGTATAGTTGGTTAGAAAATCAACGAAATTACTAGCACCATCTGTTGCATTATTTATATCACTTACCTTTATCATTATACTTGTGTATACTAATTTTTTTTGTTTATATCTGATAATTTAGATAAAACTAAATTATTGTTTCTAATAAAATAGTTATATCTTTGACTTGGAGCACCAATATTAACTACATTATTTACTGTTAAATTTCCAAAGCAACTAATAAAATCAGTTTGAGCAAAACGATTGGAAATAAAAGGATTACTTCCACACTTTAAGTAAAGATTATTTAAAGCATTATTAGAAATTTCATCAGTTTCTTGATAATTATCACTATTTGTAATAACTGATAAACTACTTGCAATTAAATTTCCATTTATTGTTTGAGTGTCATAATCATATGAATCAACTTTTATATCAAGATATTTCTTAGTAGCAATATCAGATACATTGATATGGTCTAACACACTAACATATTTGCATATAAATTACCAGGTATATGTTGATCTGAGTCTTTTCTTAGATAATTGTTATCAGAAAATGACTTGTTAACAGATTCTAATAAATCTACAGTTTCTCCAACGTTTGTTATTCTGTTTGAATCAAAGTTCAAAGTTCCATCCATTTGTAAATCTTTTCTACTAAGCATTTTAATATGTTGCTATATAAAGTGTTGCATTTAATGTTTTATTAAATAAGTCTTGTGTAGGTAAAAATAGAGATCTTTCTACTATTTTCTTATTTGAATCTAAAGAATAACTTCCAAACAATTGAAAAGGATATTCATTTGCATTTATTCCATTTGCTGGAAAATGAATAATAATTTTGTTAAATTTGGAGTTAATGAATATATTGCTGAAAGTACAAATATACCTCTAAGTACAGAAATTTCTCCTAACGTACTAATCCATTTTCCATTATACGTTAAAGTACCAAGTTTTGTTTGTAATGAACCATCAATGAAACCACTAAAATTTATAACTGCAACATTACCATCTGTAATTATATTTAGGTAATCAGTATTAACACTATCATTAAGATTAACAGGATCATTTTTAAATCTAATAAAATTATTTTGCATATCTAGATTACCATTAACTACTCCACCATTTACACTTAAAAAATTTTCATCCATACACTTTTTATTAGGTACATCCTTAAAATCAACAGGTGGATTAGTTACACTAACAGCACCATTTACAGTTAAATTTCCTCTCATTGTTTCACCAGTAAGTGCTAATTTCATATCAGCATAACCTTTTTTTGCAGCATCACTATGATTTATAGGATTAGCAAGATCTACTAACCTGTGACTCTTCATATTAATATCTCCATCAGAAGTAGTAGATCTAGAAACCTTTGTAGCAAAATTAGTATCTATATACTTTCTGTTTACAGCATCACCAGCATCACCAGCATCAACAGGATCACCTAAATTCTTTATAATATTACCATTCATACTTTTATTACTACTAAGTATATCAATAGTCTTTCTAGTATAATTTTTTGCACTTATACCTTTTCCTTTTTTTCTAAAACCTAACATTTCTATACAATACTAACAAGAAAATCTATGAAAGTAATTCCACTTGAAACTGTAAACTTATCAACAGCATAAGTATATGTTCCATCAATATTAATTATTAAAACTATTGTATCACTAACACCATAAGTATTGTCACTAGTTAATTATGCATAAGAATTAGTTTTATCAGTTGCATACATAATATTAGAAACCATACCAAAATTAGGTAATACTCCTGGAAAGAATGTTTTAAGATTAGTTACAAATCCTATTGTTGTTCCTAATTTTTGGTGTATAAGTGGTGTGTCTCCTGGTGTAATTTGTTGCACTGAAAACTTGACCCACTTCTTCCATTAGCAGTAATATTTAAACCTAACATATCAAGATAAAATATGCTTGGATAAGTATTAGAACTCAAAGCTAAATACCTAAATGTTACTTGTTTAGTACTATCAACGTATTGTTTTGTTACAACATCAGAATCTTTTAAATTTATAATATTCTTATTTCCCATATCAATACTTGCCATTGCTTTACCTTGAAACACTTGTGTCATACTTTTTAGTAATGCATACTTTATTACTTTATAAGGTCTTAGAACACTACAAACAGTCCCATCGGCAGAATTACCTGATATACCATAAACATTCTTACAATTCAATTGGGATCTCATCACTGCACCTCTTTTGGGTAATAAATCACTTCGACTTGATACTGTTGCTAACTCACCATTAACATTACTAACAACACTATTACCAAAGTTAGTACTAAGAACATAATCTAGCCTTATAGCATCACCAATAATAACAGTAAAACCTACATTTGTTACTCTATTATTATTTGCATTAAGATTAGTATAAACATTTCCATTAATTTTTCTTACTTTTTCCATTACTTATAATATTTGAAGAATAAAAAGGTAAAGGACTTTCTGAAGACATAAAAGAAGGGTTCAGCACAACTAAAGAAGATGTATCAGGTGTTAATACTGCAACAGAAGTCGGTGCGAAAGTAGTTACAAAACTTGCACCAAAGATTGCTATGAAATTATCCTTACACGCATCGGATAAAATAGTAAAGATAGTTTCTAAAGTATTACAATCATGTAAAGTGATTGGTACTGCAACTAAAGCTCTAGGAGGCTTTCTTTCTGGAGTAACTGGAATAATTGATCTCGGACTATTTATTAAAGAAATTGTAGATGATATTAGTTCTGGTAAATACGGTCAAGTGTTTTGGAAAACAATGTCAGAGAAAAAAGGACTCTCAAAAATGGTCACAAGTTTAGAGGTGGGATATTATATCAATGAGATTTTACTTGAAGCAGAAAAATCAAATAGTGATTGGTATCTAGACCCGAATAAGTTTTTAAGTCAGACTTATGGGGAAGAGGTTACTTGGAATGCTACTCAATTAGATATGAAATCTTTGAGTAAGAACTTTCTTGAAACGAGAGGAGGTATTTTGCCTGCTATTCCTGCTGTTACAGCTTCTATAGCATCTGTAATTGGAGCAGTTGGATTAGGAGTAATTATTGCAGTCACAGTTGCAAGTCTAATAGAAAAGATAATAGATGAAACAATGTTCACTGCACGTGCTCCACCTATGAACAAACATGATCAGCAAATGAATGCTTTATCACTTCAAAGTGAAAGACTAAAGAATGCAATCGTAGATTTGAAAAACATGATAGAATTCTTAGACAAAGGAATTGGTATTGATCTAAGTGAGAAAGTACAAAACAGTGAAGTAAAAGACAGATTGGATTATCTTAATCAAGGAAAAAAATTATTTGAAAATGGAGGAGTCAATTTTCCACCAGAACTGAAAAATAGTATTAAGAAAGTTGAAACAAGTACAATTGGTGGAAAAACGATTGTGACTACAAAAGTGAGTCTGCAATACTTCTTGCAAATCTGTTTTCTAGAGGAGCAACACAAGAACAAATATATAATGAGATGATACAACTTAGAGATCAGCTCAAAAAGAGATGTCGTAACTAATAGTCTGTATATCTAACAATTTTATAATCTTCTGTTAAAGTATAAGTGAAGTTTAGTCGAGCAAATTCCAAATGCAATTTTATTGCCATTATATCTCTAGCTGTTGCTGCATCTTCAGAAGAATCAAATAAACCAATATGATAATTAATTTTTATCTCTTTGAATATAAGCTTTATACTTGTTTGCATTTTTAAGCCAAAAAACACCAATAAAACCAGAAGTGTTATTTCCTAGTTTTCCCCTGTTTCTCATATTTTCTGAATCAGTTGCTTCATGTAAATTATTAAAAGAATTATTTTTTTTATTATTGTCAATGTGATCTATCTCTTGCAAAGGCATTTTACCAGTCACTATCAAAAATGCCAATCTATGCGAAAAGTATAATTTTCCATCAATTCTAATTCTTCTATATCCATCTTTATCAAAACTTCCTTCAATATCTCCATCACTTACACTATTACGACTCACCTTTCAGCTGAAGACTTCAGTTATTGCATTATAATCCAATAATTCTAGAACTCTCTCTCTCTCTCTCTCTCTCTCTCTCTCTCTCTCTCTCTCTCTCTCTCTCTCTCTCTCTCTCTCTCTCTCTCTCTCTAAAAGCAGTACCTTCATCTGACATTTTCTATACAATGTTTTCTAAGTGTTTAAATTATTTTATTATATATAGAAATGAGTTATCATGAAGTAAAACTAATATTATCTGATCATCAACTAAAACAGATCCATAAATCAACTGAAGCAATTTCAATCCGTCATAAGCATGAAGATCTGTCGGGTGATGTTCCTATTCTTGTTACTAATACTCAACTAAAAAGAATAGAAAAAAGTAAAGCAAAAGGTATTGGTTTGCAATTGAATCTATCATTGAAACAACTAAAACAAAATAGAAAAGTCGGATCGTGTATTGTCGATTTTATTAATAAACTTACTGGCAATCGTGAAATGCATATGAAATTTCCAGCAGGAGTAAAATCTGAATTTGTTCCTGGTGGAAGTTTTAATAATACTGGACGATATAGCTATGCAGGTCCAGGCACAAAATTAACTCAAAGAATGAATGATGGATATGAGGGGGCAAATGATTTAGATAGATCTGCTTTAGTTCATGATAGTCTTTACACTGAGACTTCATCAATGTCAGAACCAAAACGTACAGAAATAAGAAATTTTTTCTGATCTTGTATTAGCAGAATCAGCAGCGCGAATAGCATTAGACCCCAGTCAACCAAATTACGTACGTGAAGATGTGAAAACTGTCGCAACTGTTGTGGCAGCTAAAGCAAAATTAGGACTTGGTATTAGCGGCATGTTGAATAATTCATTTGCTACTGATTTCTTAAAAGACAGAGTAAGTAATCCAGCAAGCCTTAATAAGATAAAAAATTATGCTAAAGGTATAATTGATAGAATGTTAGATATTACTAGAAAAAGATATAAAAAATTAAAAACGAATCTAATTTTTATTTTGTTTATTGTTTTATTTGTTTTTTATCTACTATTCAGCAGGATTGAATTCGCTTTTTTTTAACAACAGCATTATAAACTTTGATTTGTTCTAGCTTCAATCTAATATTAAGTCTTTCTTCTGAATCATAAGTATCTTTAGTTACATATCCACCATAAAGAATTCCAGTGATAGCAAAGTCATTACCAAGTTTTTGAGTTACTCCAGCAATACTACTGAATTTCATTTGTTTGTTCTTTTGATCAAAGAATATACTTGGTTTAGTACCAAATGCAATTCTTATACCAATAGTCGAACGACTAGACACATCATATCCACTGTATTCAAGCTTCATACTTGCTCTATTAGCAATATCTCCTAGCACAGGTCTCACATCTTCTGTGATATAGACCCATGCATTGAAGTAAGATTTTGAATCTTTACTAATTTTCTCTTTAATACGAACACGAACTGGTCTTCCTTTGGGAATTACAACAGAAGAATTTTCAAGTACTACGAATTTTGTATTATCCATTTCTATACAAGGAAAAGAAAATGTTTAAATTAAATTAATAATTCCATTGTCGATCCAAAATCTTATTCTTGCATTAGTTTTAGAAAGATTAGACATCTTCTTCCACAATCTGTTTGATTGTATTCTTGCAGCATAAATGTCTGAAAGCTTGGTGTAACACCAAAATAATTTATTACTTTCTGGCATCGGTGGAGCGCCGAATGAATCAATGTAAAAACATTTAGATCCTTTTTAAAGTGCTACCCAGTGATATATTGCTCTATCTGATTCTCCTGTATTACAAATAAGACATTCATTCTCTAGTGGTTTTATTAGTTCATCTCTTGCAAAGACACCTCTAAAGTTTTTTATATCTAATTTTTTTATATAATTATTTATTTCTAGATCTGTTAATGGTGTTGATTTTACTTTTTTTTAGTTTGTCAATAGACTTTTTTAGTTCAGCAAGTATTTGTTATTTATCTTCAACACAAGAATCAACACCTGTTCATAATCTCTTACCATGAGACAGAACACCTTCACCTGATACACCAGTTCCTAATCTTCTTCCGTGAGATAATACACCTGTTCCTAATCTTCTACCATGAGATAATACACCTTCACCGGTACTTCTTAGTTTGACAAACTTTGATTTCTTACTATCACAAATAGTACAGATTCCTTTTAAAATTCCTCTAATTCCTTTAGTTGAATCTACCTCAACATACTCTTCATGAATTGTATCAGTTTGTTTCTTACACTTCAAGCAATAAATTTCCATATCTATTATAATATAGAAAAATGTCGCAAAGACTTGGAGCTTTTAATTTTGGACAAGATGTAGGTACTGGACATAAAGAACCATTGCCTAAAATACCTATTAGAGCATTAGTACTTGGACCAAGTAGAACAGGTAAATCGCAATTAATAATGAATTGGATATTTTATGGAATGCTAAATTATGATACTTGCACAATAATTGCTTCAAGTTTAGATAAAAAATTATATAAGGGTTATATGTCAATGACTAAAGATAAACCTGCATATGTTTGGGTTAATGGAATTTATAATATGCCTGAACTTGATTCATATAGAAATTGTAAGAATGTTGTTGTATTAGATGATTTGATGACAGAAGATCAATCTAAGATATTAGATTATTTTACTAGAGGTAGACATAAAGGATTGAACATATTAATAATAGAGACTTTTAGTAATAGTAGTAGTATTTAGTAATAGTATTTAGTAATAAGTTATATAAATTATTAGTAATAGAGACTGTTGCACTATTATGGTTGGTCACCGATTGGTAGTAGTAATCATAATAACATTTGATAATGCGCTCTAAGAGAACTTAATCTCTTTGTAGGCGCTTTACATTTGCTGCAAAAGAAGCACGATTGCTAGTAGGGCGGAGTTTATAATTCGAGAAAGGAAACGTTGGCCGATGAATTAGCGAATGCTTATGATAATCTAAGGACTTCCAGAGCCGAATGAGTACTTGGAACGTGTGTGGAACCCCATGATGCAGATGCTGCCACGGTTGTGAAAAATATACGAGCTGCTAAATTACCTTGAGAATCCACGTGGTAGAAGTTCTGCACAGTACAAGAATCCTCAGGGGCTCGGAAATTTGTTGTGAGTTATGCTGAAGGGTTTTCCTCTGGCGACCCCGACTTGGATGACACTGACTTAGCGGAGCACAAAATTAATAAGACAATCATTGACTAGTTAGGCAGCGCCGAAGATGCATTACGACGAAACACCGGGAAAAACTTCAGAAAGTCCTAAATGGTTACACAGAATAGGGGGTCAGGGAACATTCTTAAGCCTCTGGTTTTCTCCTGTGGTGCTATTTCAGAATAAAAGCGGCACAATGAGATGCTGTGTGCTGAGATGCTGGATTTAATGGCAGCGAGCAACATTGGGTAGACAGACTCCGCTGCCATGGACTGGAGATACCCTGGATAGCACTGTCAGGCTCTAAACCGTTCTTTACACATGATCTTAAATTTGGGTATCATCAATTGAAAATGTTCGAGGAAGAAAAATTTAAAGACTGCTTTCTCGCATGGGCTAGAGCTCTGGCAATTTGAGGAGAGGCCCTTTGGTTTGTGCAATGCAACAGTCACATTTGAGCGGTTGGTGTAGAAAGCGCCATAAGGTCTCCATTTTAAGACGGCTATGATTTATTTGGATGACGTTTATGGTCAACTTTTAAGAAGGGACTCGATAGGTTGTCTAAAATACTAAATCGCCTTACACTTGCTTTGTTAAAATTATACCCTAAAACATGTCACCAGTTTCAAAGGGAAGTGAAGTGCTTTGGCATGTTGTTGAAGCATCGGAGCTACGGATGGATCAAGATAAAGCAGCAGCTGCAGTAAAAGGTCACAAGCCAAGAGATGTAGGACAAGAGATGTGTATTTTTTCTTGGTTCAAGCAACCACTATCGGCGCTTCATGAAGTAATTTTTGTATATTGCTGGCCCCTTTATCAACTACTGGAAAGTTGTAAAGTTTGAATGGTTGCCCCTTGGGCAAAGACCCAGGGGTGCTCGACCAAGGTGCTGCCTCTTAACGACGCGGGTGGTGGGATCGAGTCCTGCAGGGGGTGATATTTTCTTGACCACTGCATGCAGTGGTGATAGCCGTAAAGGATCTTCTGCCGATATATAAAGGATGCTATTAAGACAGCTAACTTTTTTGGCAGCAGCCGATGCCACATCCAAACACTTGCAACATGCTGTGGTGACTGCAAACGCTCTTAAGTCTACAGACCAGTCGGATCCTTAAATACTGAGCTGCGATGCTAGCGACCAGCCGATTGGTATTACGCTTTCACTGAGTAGCCATGGATATGAACAAGTGCCGGCTTATTTCATTCAGGTTTCAAGTGGTCAATAGAGAATCGCACGATGAAGTAATCGTTAGCCACTACATAAGAAGTCGGTGTAGTTTCCCTCTACACTTGTATAAGGCCAGTTTTGTGAGACGCTCTGATCACGACACTATCAAATGATGATCTCAAACGATGTACAATTAACTTTTAACAATTAACAGTAAACTCTCAAATGATTAAATGCTGTACAATTATAGACGGGGGGGGTGGTCAGCTTGCTAGGCGAGATGGAAAACGAACGAGACCAATATTGTGACGAGAAACGACGCTAAGCTGGAAGGGCCCATCAAAATGCTCACCGCCTGAGTCGTAGACTACGACCCGTTGAGTGCTAGCCTTGTGCCGGCAAGGCTATTGCTTTAATGTATTGCTGTAGGCTACCGGGGGGGGGGTAGGGCTGGATACGATGCAGAGGAGGCTTCGGGGGCGTGGCGGGAGGAGGACGAGATGAGCGGGCTCGCTTACGATGCAGAGGCTTCGGGGGCGTGGCGCTTGGCGAAACGAAGGCCAGCGGCCTGTGGCTACTGCTGCCGTAGATATGCAAACGGAGGTCGCGCCCCGCGTGGGAGACGGTCTCTCCGTACTGAAAAGCCACGAGATGTTATCGTTCACAACGATCCATGCTTAGACTCGACCGGGGTCTGAGAGAGCGACAGCGAAGATAAGTAGTGACCAATAAAATCAATAGTAGAAAATAAATAATAATATATAATAAATAAATATAATAAATAATAAATAAATAATAATACATAATAAATAATAGAAAATAAATAGAAAATAAGTAGTGACCAATGGCGCGATAGCATCGGCTGCTGCTGACTGCGGTGCCTGGTAAGGTAAGGCCCGTAGCTCTGAATGAAGCGGTCGAGAGGCCTACAGGCTGATGCCTGACGGGAATTAAGAAGACGCCGAGTCATTTGAGGCAGCCTTTTTATTATGAAAGCATGCATACTTATTTAGAGAGGGGCGCAATTTCTGTCGGGTGCGTTAAGCCAAGAAGGCTCTTTGGCGTCCCCCAGGGTACCGATGACAATTCACTTTTGATGCAGCTGGAAATTGGACTAATACTTGGTAGCCTGAAGCCTTCAAGATTCCGGACCAGTAGGCTACTCCATATGCCGGCGTCGAGATGCGATTTCTTTACTGTCTTTCGAATGACTGACGCAATGCATTTTCTGATTTGGGATCGGAATTTCGAATCGGCTAAAGCTCCAAGTGCTGCAAAAACGCGCTCTTAAGTCGACCAATCGCACGGTACGGGGCGGAGCCCTGTCGTCGAATACTGGAACGGAATGGCTGAAGAATACGGTAGCAAACAGCGAAATGATTTCAATCAGTTGTTTCAGTCTCTGGCGGTGGCATGTCGTTCAGCAGATAGCAATTCTACCGGGTTTATTACTAACTGTCACATGCATGCCGGGTAAGGAGGGAGCCGAGGTTGCCGGTAGTTAGAGCGTCAATAGGAACGCGGCCCTTCGAGGGGCTGCCCGCTGCTAATGTTCCCGAGTACGTCCGAAATAGGCACGAGCGGCTTTTGGAAATTTCCTTTTAGCTGAGGGAAAACTTAGCCGTCGCGTGCAAATGACATGAAGCGCCGAGCTTATTCAAAAGCCTGCGAGTAGGAACTGCAGCCCCGCCCCCCCCCCGACGATAGGGTTCGGCTTCTTAGATATGTGGAACCCTGTTCGAGAGGCTCTCGTCTATTTCTGTACGAACAATGCGAGTGGAATATTTCGGTCGCCAGAGCTTAGACGATTGCGTCTTGATCGGGGCCGGTTTGAGCGGCTCTCGCGTCCTCCTTGGTCGATTAGTGCACACGGAACTCTTACTTTGCCCATACTTTGATCGTTTGGTTTTCATCGGAGCACATAGCCGCGTGTTTTTCTTATGTCATTGCGTACTATTGAGCGGAATCTTTTTATTCCAGTCGATGGATTTCATTTTCATATGTTCCCTACCATGTTCGGTTGCGGAACTGCATCCTGGCATTCAGGATCGTACGCCTAATCGTGTAAGCCTACGCAACACATCCGGTAGGCACTAATGTGTTTTCGCGGATTGCGAGCGCCGGACGAGTGCTCAGTCTCCGTCTCAGCCTGCGGAGACTGCGGAGGCATATTTGCAGTTTGCACGAGATTAGAGAGGGGATTTCGGCTTAGCTAAGCTTAGCTGCTAAGCTCTGCGGATGTCTCTTAACACGAGTGCCGCTGGTCGATGATACCACCATCGAGACTGCAGTTGTGCTTATCTCCAGAGATCGGGTATTTTTTCGTCATCGTTGACCCCAGCCCTCTTAGGTCGGCAGAAAAATTGCGATGTATATATTGACCCCTTAGGGTCAGGTCAACAATGGTGGCTCGGAGTCATCTCTACGTGAACGTTGAATGACGAACATGGACCGGCGGTGAATTCTTTTTTTGGCAGAGCTTCCGACCGTTGGGCGTGTCATCTAATCGAGCGCGCGATCGAAATGAATCAGTCCTTGGCCATGGCTCATTTTTGTGATTACAACAGGCACTACTCAGAAAGGCTGGCAAAGGCTTTGCAATTTGCAATTTGCGATTTCCCCTGTTCCTCGTCTGCTGCAATCTTGGTCAGTCTTTCTATATTTTCAATGTGCACTTGTGACTCTTGGTAAATTCAAAGGGTCTGTGGTCCGAGTTTTGCAGGCGCAGAGTGTAGCGTTTCGGGTGTTGCTGCTTTCTACGCCTACCCAGGGTTACATGGTTTGTGCTCGGCGAGACGGCGCGTAACGTCGGGGTGCGGCGGGCTGGACGGAGGAGGGCGCACTCCGAGTGACTCTCGAGGGCTAACGCCGGCTAATGCGTTTCGCGCATTGAGATTCGACGAATTATCGCGATCCGCTCCAATTAGGTTAAAACCCGTTAGGATGTCTGCACGCAGCGGCGCCGAGCTCAAATTTTGAGAGAATGTTGTAGCAGTGCACGTCGATTTTATGTACTTACCACGTTTCATGCCAGTGCACTCATGCAGATGGGCTCCAAAGACGAAGACCTGTACCGCTATCCAATTTAAGCAACCTCACTCAAATTTTCCGTACGAAGCCTCAGCTAGTGTTTAATATAAGACTGCATAACATTTCAAGCTTCAACCTACAAAATTGCGCGCCGTTCCGCTCTCGTGCGTTCTCATTACGTCAATACGTGCAAAGGTTCCACTAATCCAGCCAAATCGCCACAATCCGCCGCAATGCAAAAGAAGAACGCTATGAGAAAAGCTCCTTTTTGATTGTATACGACAGCAATAAACCTCTGTAAGAATTTTACTCACAAAATTTCACTTGCGCGGCACGAGCGTTCTTATGCATTGCGCTGCGATTGACTGCGAATACCCACCCGGGGAGATTCCAATGCAAGATTTCAACAAAAAATGGCTAGAAGCAGATATCGCCGAGCTCCAGTTTGTATTGCATTTTGAAGCACGTTGCGCTGTGCGGACGCCACGCAAAATTGAGCCGTGCGCTCTGGCAATCGCGCGGCAATCGCCCGAAATGGCCTGACCAAATAAATATCACAAAGCACGGCAGGCCACTGCAAATCGTGCTCAAATCGTCCATGAGAAGCTCCAATTTGTATTGCATATAAGATCAGACCTTGTTCAAAGTGCACTCAAAAACTCTTTCACCGCTTGGCATGCACGTTCTCAGATAATGCCTTGCAAGTGACTGCAACGGCCCGATCCCATACCGAAATGCCCCGCAAACCGACCAGAAAGCATACAGTGAAAGCTCTCATTGTAAGACTGCACACAGTGTTCTACTCTTCGGCTGTTGTGCACTCGCGCACAATACCACTGAAACTTCCTCGATCCTTCTGCAGCAATGCTCTGCAATCGACAGCAATGGCCCAAGCCAATACCGCTGCGATACCCGATAAAAAAGCTATCTATTTTCAGCTTCATAACATTGCTAAAATTCGGGCTTGTTTAGATAAAGATACCACGTCCAAGTTGGTCCATGCATTCGTGACATCCCGTCTCGACTTCTGCAACTCACTGCTGACTGGCCTACCAGCATGTGCGATCAGGCGATTGCAGCTGGTGCAAAACTTCGCAGCTAGGCTTGTCTGTCGTGAGCGTCGCAGTTGCCACATAACTCCACTTCTCGCCGACCTGCACTGGCTATCAGTCAAGCAACGGATTGACTTCAAGGTTTTGTCGCTCACTTTTAGGTCCCTTCATTCTATAGCTCCAGCCTATCTCTCCAACATACTCCCCCATCAGGCCAAGCATCGTACCACCCGCTTTTCGGAATCCCAACAGTCTACCAATACCTCGTACAAACCTTAAATCCTTTGGAGACCGTGCATTTAGTTCGTATGCTCCCAAAGCCCGGAACTCCCTCCCGACCTGCGTCAGAACATCCCCTGACCTGACCACATTTAAAAGGAACTTAAAAACACACCTATTTAGGTCAGCATTTAGTGTGTCCCTGTGATTCGTCCTTCACGTGCTTATGCGTGCTGACACTGTGCATGCTGCCACTAACCACATTTGCATGCTGACCCTATGCATGTCACCCCTAACCATGTTATTCATTTTGTTTGTTTTTCAAGCATGATTTTACTTACCATTTAATTGCATTTCCCTTTGCAGCAAATGTAAAGCGCCTAGAAAGAGATTAAGTTCTCTGAGGGCGCTTTATCAAGTACATTGTTATTATTATTATTATTATTACCCTGCATTTCGCTGCAAGCGCCCGAAATCGGCTTTTCCGTGCTCTAGTTCTTAACTTTGGATATTAAATATTTATAAATCCAATGCATATTGCAATGCACTCTGTTTAAGTGCTGCCTCACGATGTTTACCAATTTGCGCATGTAAAATCTCGGGCTATGTGTGACAATCTACGGCAATGGCTCGCCTCCTCGAAGTTGCAATCCACTACAATACGTGACAAATCGACAAGAAATCGGCTTCGTGAAGCTCCAATTCTGATTGCACACAGCATCTCACTACGGGCGCACATAAATTCAACCAATTATGCGTTTAATCTTGGGCAATGCATGGCAATCAACGACAATGGCCCGTGCAACTGCGGCAATTCATTATGACGTGTCGCGAATCGCTTGAACATGGCAGGGCTTGGGTTCACCTACTCTTGCGTACTGTAGAAACCATATTAAAAGTGCAACTGTATTCTTTCAGCCAATCGCCCACGTACAATAGCGAGCGATCAGTGACAATCGACAGCAAGAGTCCGGGCCAATACCACAATCCGCGGCAAATTGACCAAAAATTGGCTTTGCGAAGCTTCAACTGTCATTGCATATTAACATTCCCTGTGCTCAAAATGAAGCGTGGATTTTGTAAGCTGGTTTCTCATTAGTTGTCGACAACGTACGGCAATCGACAGCAACGGCTGGGAATGAATCAACAATCGAGTTAATCTTCAGTACTGTATAGAAGAGAATTTGGCCGTGCGAAACTGCAATTCTCATTCCATGTAACCTGCGAACGCAAATAATCTCAACCCACTGTGCGCGTTTTATCCCCGCGTCTTCAATTGAAAATTCTCTTATATTATTGAGTCTCTCGGATTTGAGCAGGGGTTTGTGGGCAGAACAGAGTCGGTCATAATTTTTTCCTGCTTCGGTAGTGAACACGCCTTTACGGCGGAAGCCAGAGGGGTTGAGAGTTACGCTCGACCCCTATGTCATTAATTTCCCCCGACAGCACATTTATTGATATTACTCCGACCAACGGAATGATCGGCATGCAAACTGGCATCAGCAACAAGGGTTAATAAAAGCTATCTTTTGATGCAACCTTAGCTGCTACATTGACCTTCTGATAACCTATAGGAGTCAAGGTCACTTGTTAACAGTTCTTCAGTCAAACATGGCAATCTTGTTAAATCAACAGATTCAATACTTTGTACTGTATATGACAAACCCCTCAGACGGTGCAGGATACTTGTTTTAACTCTCACGAAATCAAAAGAAAAAGAAAGAGATGCTTCATTTGACGTGCCAAACTGTGGAATATAACCTCAAAATCAAGTTCAATGACATTTAAGGGGTACATGTACAGCTATACTAATTGAACCTACAGCCAAGATGAGCTCGGTCCTATGTTTTGCATGTCGAGCTCAGCTTATATTCCAAATTTCACGTCGATCGGATATCAATCGGCCAAGCTGTAGAACTGATCAGGCGCCGAAGACCACTGTTGAAAACACTATTGGCGACAACCGATTAATTAAAGGCATGAAAACGATAAATAAAAAAGCCCGAATTACTTGATTTACGGTCGTACTACTTTGAAGCAACTACCAAGGAGCGCGTACTTCAAATTTCCTGTCGATCGGATCATTATTAGCATACCTGAGACATTTGCAGAGAATGGCAGCAGAATGATTATTAAGATAAATTTTCTAAACTCTCACCTTGACTATTTCCCATCAAATTTAGGGGCATTCAACGTGAAACAGGGTGAAAGGTCCTATCGGGACACCTGTAAAATGGCGGGTAAATATCGAGGCCACCGAAATGTCAGCATGATGGCCGATTACTGTTGGAGCCTAAAGCGCCACTATCCAGCTGCTGAACGTGGCAGAAAGTCGAGGACGAGGCAGTTTTAAAGCATTCTACTAAATACAGAATTCATTCATCAAGCAAAGCTGAAAATTCGCCCGTCAACGCTTGTCGCCTCTCTCGTAGTCGTCGTACGTGCGCCATTTCGTGTTTCTTTCTACATTGGAAAATCCAGTCCTATGCAAGCTGCATCACAATAAAACAATGTATCTCCGTCTGCAACTCCACAAAGTCACAAAGACTATGTGGGCGTTACGCAGGAGAGCTTTGTATAGCGAAGTACAGCTTAAGCGGTTTTTGGTATGCATTCGGTAGCCAACAGACTTCATCTCATGCAACAAAGAGAAACTGGGAAGCATAGCAGAGTTTGGAGAGGAGTTGGGGTGGTGAGTAACGTGGAAGTAGTCGCTCAGGACGGCTGGAAAGGATGGACCATAGTCGGCAGCCGCAGAGTAGTTGTCTTTGCGTAAGAATCGTGGAAGCGAGTTCCACAGTGTAGGACCTGCAGAGTCGAAGCTTCTGTCGCCAACGGTCTTTAAGCAGAGGCTGTTAGTGCCATTGTCGACTTATCGTCTGAAGAACATGCGGAGACTTCCGCCCACAAACAAGCCTCGGTCGTTGCACAGTGTAGTTATTGACTGCACTCGAGTGACTGTGCCAGCAGACGTAAGACCAAAGCCTAGGAGCCGCTAGCCAGCCTACCGTATAGCATCTCTTCTCGGTGTCCGTTTATTTTAGGTGCGTTCCTCCTCCTCCTTGGATCTCGTCTTTTGAACTTCGCAGCTTTTCGTGCTTCCAGCAAGCACGCTAGCTGCAGCTCTTTTCGACGGCTTTTGCTCGTTGCATAAAAAATTTGTCGTTTTGCTCGCGTGTCTTAAATCGACCGACGTAAGATGTCCCTAAATAGCCAGGCAGTCTTCACTTAATAATAATAATAATAATAATATTGCACTTGATAAAGCGCCCTCAGAGAACTTAAATCTCTTTCTAGGCGCTTTACATTTGCTGCAAAGTGATACGCAATAGAATAGTAAGTAAAATCATGCTTGAAAAACAAACAAAATGAATAACATGGTTAGGGGTTACATGCACTGGGTCAGCATGCAAATGTGGTTAGACAGTGCAGCTCACGGATTCGATCCCGGTGTTCAATGGGTACCCTAGCTTGGCGTCTAGTCAGCTCAGCACGAGAATGTACCCCTTACGTGGGCATGGCAGGGAGCACGACTCCTAACCAGCGTCCTCTACTCGGGCGTCCAAGTACTGACACTCAGCACTGGCTGTCTGTGCGACTGCGAGAGCTTACGGGGGGGGGGGGGGGGGGTTACTCTGCTAGGTTGACAGCTCACTCAGCCCGATTGAAGACTTGCTAAGGCTCCGGCCATCCAGTCGGGCGACCGACTTCGATCGAGGTCGGCTGCACTAGAAAATCTTGTGTTCAGCCTCAGATCCTCTTTAATTAACTGGTTGTCGACACGGGTGTCCAGCACCAATTCGGAACAGTATTTAGCCTGCCGGTACGAAACACGACCAACCAAGCATCGGTTCATCAAGTTAAATAAAATTCATTTGTATAGCGCCCTAAGAGAACCTCTATTCAGGCACTTCACATATGCCACAGGGCTCGAGCCCACGACCTCAGCCAGACCTTGGTCGGAGCAAGCACCTTAACCCCTGGGCCAAACCGAAGCTACACTGGCGCGGCGAAAGAGCTTAAAACTACACGTCACTTCAGCTAGTGCAGTTCGTGCGAGCACGCTAACATGCTCATATCGCGGCATCAAATGCACCAGGCCTGCCGGCCATTCTAGGTCGGCCTGCAATTAAAGGATAAATGCATAGGCAAAAACTCGAGAAACAGAGTGCCACGAGCTTTATTGTATCTCCGACTCCATCGCAAAGTGACAAGCATTCACCTGCACAACCTCATATCATCAGGGCTGAGCAATGCAAAAGGCTGACGTATGTCACAGAGGACGCGAAAATATGCTTGCCTGGTTAGTCGAACAAGACAAAATGTACTGGCTAAATCAGCGCCAGCACAGGCGATCTGCCATCGCTCGAAAGAGGTGAAGTGGCACAGGCAAGTACACCTCCGGTGCAGTCTCGACTGAGGGGGGGGGCCACAGACCACTATAAGAAAAAGAGAGTCTTATCGCAAAATTCTCCTTCATCTTCAGCACAAAACTAAATATACCAAAACACCGAGGCACCGGTGCTATGGCAGAGCAGCTGTAAATCAGCCGCCGAGGTTTCTTTCCTGTGTAGAACACGGCTCTCCAAAAGAGCAGATAACTATCACGACAACAAGGAGATTGTCTTACAGACCCTGAGGCACCTTAAAAGGGGATCGTGATGGTAAAATCACAGAAAAACGATAAACAAAATTTACCGTGCAAACTTTAGGGAAAACTAAGGGATGGAATCGCAGAAGTAGACACGAACGGCCTCAGCTACGTATGAGAAGCCACACGTGGCAGTGGTAACACGACACTGCTCCACATCACGGCGAAAGCACTAAACAGCAGAGGCTACGGCCAATAGAGATTGCTGCTGTGCCTCACATGGCAGCTGCCGTGACTTGCTGGCTTGGCTTCCAGCTGCTGAGATCAACACTGACCGATGGTCAGGTGTACGTTAGCAATGCACATGCCACTCGAACTTTAACGACCACGAACTCGTGCCTCGTCAGAGAGCTACCAAGGTCTTGCTAACTGTTGTTGGCAGTTGTCACGACGTGCTGCCATGTCTCCATCCGAATGAGGTCCAGGCCGACGGTGCTCTGAAAACCGTCCACTTACTCCTACACTGAGAATCAACATGTGACCTCTTGGTGGAGAGTGGCAAGAACCAAATCTTACTTGCCGAAGATCTGAAATGATTATTTTCGGTTTATAATTGGTACACAACAAAGGCCATGCATTTTTGAAAACTAGGCACGTGCAGATCAAACGCGATGCACATTACAAAAGCAGATATTTAGCACAAAAAATGAAACAAAAACATCAAGGAAGCTACAAATGTAAGCGGCTGCTAAATCACGCAATACAGCCTTGAAAGTCACATTCAATACCACTGCTCACTGGATGCCTGCACACATGGCCATAAATCTGTGCACTCAGGCATAGTAAGTATCACGGTACACGAGCAGAAACCCCATCGCACTAGCGCAATGCCAGCACAGGCAGCGATGCGACAAGCGCGCAAGCTCGGTCGCCGCATCGTTGCCACAACCACAACCACCATCAAGCCACACAGCAGCAGTGGCAGCAGCAACACAAGGGAGCATGAGTTAAGCATGTGACACCTCACTGATGATGCGATTGACCGCAGACACACGTTAGATCTGAGCCACCGAGCAAGCACTCGCTCGAGAAGCTACTGGCCCAGTCGAGTCCAATCGCAATCGCGGCACCGTGCATTTCGCATCGATGACATGCCCTTCTCACTCGATAGACTCGGTAAAAAAAGAAACGGTAGCGAGGAGGAATTCGCAGCAACGAGTTGCTGTCCGCCATGCGAGCCGAGTGGACGAGGCTTCGCGCACTCGGTTGGCTTCCGGCGCTGGCTCATTACCTTCCGCTTGGCACCGGCAGTGGCTGCCCGCACTGCTGCAGCGGTGCGGTCCGCTCTGCTCGTCTTCGGCTCGGCAGCGGTGGCTGCAGTCTTGCCACCCGAGCCGCTGCTACGTGCAGATGCCGAGTTTTGCACCACCTGTAAGCAAATATTGCACAGGTGGGACGATCTGCAGGCTGAGAGTCATACGGTAAGTCTAGATGCAATGTCACTAATGCATGAATGCATGGAGTAACGATGATACACAAGGCGTCTAGTAAAAATTTAGCAAAATGTTTGCATCATCGAAGCTAAACGTAGGCCAACCCGACTAAAGGAGCCGACGCGGTCATCTAGAAAAGGGACCCTCACATTAGAACAAAACGCACAGCAGACTTCGTGAAGAGGCTACACACTGAGCTGCTGTGCTAGCTACTGACTATATATCGGTCTGGGTACATTGCTGAACACAGTCGCCTGGCTGCTGCGGCTGGTAATCATTTGGTAAGAGAGGCATTTTTATTTTAACCTCGGCACAGCTTCCCTGGGAAAGAAGAAACCAAAGTATCGCCATTGGAAAGAGAAAAGCGGCAGCTGCTTCCCCGATTTGAAACACGTGACGAGTAGTTCGCCTAGATGTCGGCCACTAGCTGAATTCCCCCTGTGGAGAACGGGTGAATGCAGTAACACTGCTCAAATTGAGACAAGAAAAAGGGAGTGAGCAAACTAGCGGCCTGCACTGTGGTGCAGGCACTGAGCACGCACCATTGTTCAGGCTTAATGGTAGCTCATAAAGCATGGAAGTTGAGGAAGCCTCCGACGACAGTCTTACATGACACGAATCACTCTTTTACAAGGATGCTACACGGGCATGAGCTGAAGTTTCAAATCGAAGTGGGCTCAACTTGTAGAGTGTGTGCTACGGGGTTTGACTGCCCTGGATACAATTTTTTTTACGTGGCAATGGCTCGTGTGACAGCACATGCAAGTCGTGAGTAAAGGTCGAATGTACAAATACAGAACACTAAAGCATGCTTCAGAAGTCGAATCCATAAATATACCACCGAGGGGAACCGAAATGAGATGTGGCACTGGCCTCAGCATCAGGCAAGAAGAGGCTGCTGCTCTGACCTCCGTCAGACTTCAGAGCTCTAACTTGAACGCACCGGCGTTCTGCGTGGTGCACGGGTGCAAAAACCATCTCCGAGCCGGAAGCTCTAACGCTAGGCCGCCGCTGCTGCTCGGAAGAGGAGCTCGGGGGCCACCATCACCACCACAACTCCCCCGCCAATAAGCCACGCTAGCTCATCCAACGCTCCGCCGCTAGTCCTACCCGCAACGCTACCCGAGCGCCGACTCACCCCCGCCATCCTGCAGGCGTCTGCTGCCGCCGAGCTGCGCGGCGGCACGTCAGTGCAGCACCCGCGGCGGCACGGCACACCTTTGCCGGCTCGCTCCAGCCGCTGACGCTTTGCTGACGGCGCGTCGCAGGTCGCCAAACCTCCCGGCAACGTAGGCTCCTCTCGCTTTGGCGGCGGGGGCAGCGCACCGCCGTCAGGCCGATGAGGCGACTTGCGTGGAGTGGCAGCTGGCGGTGGTGACGATCGCACGGCCAATGCTGCTGCAGGCTGTTGCACCGCGCAGCCGCCCGCCGAGGTGGCAAAGGAGGCGACGTCGTCGCCCCTCGTCTGCTGCTGCAGCTCAGCTGCCGATGCCGGCAGGCTGGCAGCCGCCTGGCAGCTGTCGTCCTGGCCGCCGGTGGATGCAGCGGCGGCCGCCTGCTTCAGCTTATTCTCCATCTCCAAGCGGTACAGTGCCTCCTCGCAGCTCGGAATAAAGATGCCCGTGTCCTTGTTGGCCTTCGGACCGGCAGTGAATCGGCCCACGATCCGAGTCGCCGAGGTGCCGACGAAGGTGGCGTTGGCCGCGCCGGATGTCGCCGCGATGCGGGCCTGCTACAAGACACCGGACCGATTCTCAAATGAGGCCGCACTGAGCAAGAAGGAAGGTGCACGCAGTGGCGCGCCCTAAAGCTGAAGACGGGGTTGGAGAGCTGAGGGGACAAAACTGGCGCGCACTTTGCATGCGGTGCGCTCAGAGCAAAACGCCGGTCTGACGACAACTTGGTCGAAGTACGGCAGCACGGCTCAAACAGCTTTCTGCAAAAAAATCCCACCCGTAGGTGCACGAGCATTTCTATTTTTGCACAATTTGTGCACTACAAGCCCGCACCTGCACAAGCAGGCTCTTTACGCGACTTGCTGGCTCTTGCCACAAGCTAGCATCGCCTACACGACTCGCTCGTAAGCGGCACCAGTAGATCGGCTGCAATACAATGGGAAACCAGCAGCGACTCGAGCGTCACGCGCCAGGGCTCGAGAATCGCGGCGGCAAACGTCCCCCCCCACGAAAAACGGCCTCAGACTGCTCGGTCTGCCGGCCTCTTCCTTCGGTACGGCGGCCCCAACAATCCCCTGCGCCTGCCAGCACGGCAGTACAGCGCCGGTCTGCCTCAGCGGTTTGCTTCTCGCTCGGCAAGTACAGCTGGCTACCTTCTGGGTCGGCTGGCCACGACCGGCAGCGTCGATGGCCAGGTCGAGAAGACCGGCAACAGCAATCCCCTCGACCGTGGCTGCCTCCACAGCGCCTCGCCGTGTCCTCTGCTGGGGTGCTACATCGGCGACAGCGGCGACGGATTTCTTGCGCAACTGCTTCTGCTGCTGCTTGGAGGCTGCTCTTGCTGTAGCAGCAGTCGTGGTGGCCAGCAGCAGCGCTGCCGCTCGGCTCTGGTTGACGCTGGCTGGCAGCTCGCTCCGGTGCCTCTTGCGCCGGTCGCTGCTCGAAACGGCAGCTGCAGTAGTGGCAACTCCACGGACCGACGAAGCAACAACCGAGGGGAAGGAACCTGCCTTGCTGGAAAAGGGTGGGTGCTGCTGCAAAAAAAGTAGATGAACACACGGTGCAAATCGGCAGCAATGACAAGCCAGTTCAAGGTGCCAGCTTCCTGCAGGCAGTGAATAGGCGACTCCAAAGTAGTTTCTCCTTTTGCATAAAAGGCGTACCGGCATATATATATATATACATATATATATATATATGTATATATATATATATGTATGTATATATATATATATAGAGAGAGAGAGAGAGAGAGAGACAGAGAGAGACAGAGAGAGAGACACACAGAGAGAGAGAGAGAGAGACAGAGAGACAAAGAGAGAGAGAGAGAGAGAGAGAGAGAGAGAGAGAGAGAGAGAGAGAGAGAGAGAAGGAAGGAGGGAGGTGCTGGCTGGACAGCCCATCACACCACAGCTCCATCAGCAACTTTTCACAAAGGCTAAGCCAAGTGGGGGGGGGGGGTTACTCCAGAAATATTTCAATAGTAAGCTCGAAGCCTGAGCGGCTTTCGATGCACCATCATATCGAGGGGAAGCTTCATTCACTCGCCCCACTTGCCAACAGCGGCCACTCACCTGCCGGCCAACCAGACCAGCCGATGTAGTGGTCTGACCGGCGGCCTTGACCGACCGGTCAGCCGCTGGCAGCTGCCCACTTTGGTGGGGGTGCCGAGGCTGAGTCGATGCTTTCCTGCCACTTCCCCGCACGGCAGCGGCTCTCTTTCGCAGACGAGCCACGGGCTGCCGCTGCTCCGGCCGCTGCAAAGCCACCGCCGCCTGGCGCCTGGCCGCATCGACAGCGGCTACATCGTCGCCATCTTTCGACGACCCCAGCGAGGCTGCAGCGGCTGCTACTGATGACCCGTGCATGCTGCCCATCTGCCCGGCGGAGAAAGAGAGGCGAGCTGCAGAGGGCGCTGCGATCGTCGGCAGCGCATAGCGAGCAAGCGCTAGTGCGTCCAGCCGTCAAGCGAGCGTTGAGGGCACGACGGCCGATCGGTCGATGGGGATCGGCCAAGGCGATGACAGCCTCTCGGCAGTGTAGAACGGCACAGAGCCGACAAGATGCTCGGAGAGCTGCCTCGGAAGCACTCAGCAGCAGCGACTGATGATGCTGCTGCTGCTGCAGAGTGCCACGTGCAGCAGAGCTGACCCGAGCTCTGCTCCTTCTCACAGTCTCACGACGGCCCCACTTCAGCCGAAACCGTCACCTCAGCCAGCCCCCTCTACGCCACTGTGCGCTTCCATCACGTGCGGCAGCAGAGGGACACACGACACCGTGCAGCTGCCGCGCGCTCATCAGACAGCTGCCGAGTCTCACCCCGGTGCACTGGCGATTCAAGCAGGCCTTCTTTAGACGGCCCGGGCCGCCAAACTGCCGCATGTCGCGGCAGCGCAGACATTTGCCGCAGTTCCTTTGTTTGCAGCCCTCGCACTTGAAGCAGCGGGCGTCCTGCAGTAGCAGCTACAGCAGCAGTGGGCATCGGTGAGGGCGATTGGTGGCAACAGGCGCTTGCGAGACCACAGGCGCTTGCTCGACCACCCGAGAAGCGGCTGAGGGTTGCAACACGTAGCAGTGGCCAGCTTCGACAAAACAAGTGGCCGAGGCTAGCTTCGGTGTCGATGGGGGGGACTCACTTGTGCACTCGAAGAGTAGCTATGAGGTGTGGCCACACGCACGCGCCCTTTTGACAGATCCCAGGACCTCATTTGCAAGGCCCACTTGGCCTTCACGGCGCGAAGCTTGTCGCTTAACAGGCCGACCTTCTTCATGGGCCGCCCGGTAGCACGGGCGCGCGGCTTTGAGGCAGAGGCTGGAGCGGCAGAGGCTGGAGCGGCAGAGGCTGGAGCGGCAGAGGCTGGAGCGGCAGAGGCTGGAGCGGCAGCGCCTGGCTGCCCCCCGTCCTCCGGCAACGTCCTCAGGCGCAAGTCGCCATCGATCGACGACGGCAAACTCGGCTGCTTGCCATCGGTGCATCCATCAGGTGCAGCAGTGGCGGCTTCTATGTGCTGCAAGCAATAGCGCCAACGCATTCTCGAGTGAACTCGAAGAAGCGAGGGCAAGCACAGCCTCAGCAGGCCAGCAGCAGATGAGAAACAGAAAGAGAGACGGACGGACGGACGGACAGATGGACAGACAGACAGACAGACAGATGGACGGACAGACAGACGGACAGACGGAGAGACAGACGGATGGAGAGAGAAACAGACAGACGTACAGACAGAGAAGAGAGAAAGCTAAGCGGATGACAAACAGGCAGCCGTACCATAATGCAGCGCCTCTGAATGCAGGCCTTTCTCATTCTGCCCGGCCCACCGAACTGCTTCATGTCGGCACAGTAGGCGCATTTGCCACAGTTGGTTCTCCTGCAGCCTTCACACATTCGACAGCGCTCGACGGCTGCCTGCAACGATCGGCGCACAGGCACGTGAGAGAGAGAGAGAGAGAGCCTCCGGCGCCGGCTGCGGACCGTCGATGCCGATGTGGGCATTGCAGCACGCGAGCATTGGGGGGGGGGGGTAAGGAGGCCACCCGTGCGGCTTGCGAGAAGTGCCGCTTACTTTTCTCTTGCTCACGCTCCATGCAGCAGCGCAGCACTTCTGTCTGCATGCCGGGCCTTTGCCGGTGCGACAGGGTCCACCCTTTTCCCGAGGAGACACTGGCGAAGACAGTTTTCGCTTCTTAGGCGCCCCCTGACCATCACTATTGCCAAGGGGTCCAGCAGAAGATTCCCGAGGTGGCAGCAGGGCGAGAACTGACGGCTTAGTGGTGGCCCCTCCTTTGCTAGGGACACCTTGGTCCGAAGAAGACGACGACGATGCGGAGGAGGACGTAGCCACGCCCGAGTCGTCGCTGGACGAAACCTAAATAAAGCGTGGCACGGCTGCTAGCTTACGGGGGAGTTCCTGCAAGCAGGGACGGCAGCATGCAGCAGCTACTGCAGTGGCGACCAGGCCTGCCGACCAGCCTTGGACGCTGCCAAGTGACAGCGATCGCGCATTGACGAGCGTCGCGTCGTTGCCACGATCGAAAGTGTGATGGTTCGATTGTCTGCTCGGCTGATATGGATGCGTTTTTTGTGCCTAGTCAAGCTCAGACAAGCTTTGTGTCTTGCCACGCGAGTGCCCAACGATTACTAAGAAACCCACGAATGACGACGTGTGTCGAGCTTCAAGGAACGCAGCAGCACCAGCAAAGAGATGAGTGATCACGTGGGTTATCACTGATTACGAAAAGAAAAGAGGGACCCCGATAGAGCGACGATCTCCACGGATTCTCGCCGATTCTTTGCTCTCAGCTCGGCTCGCTCGCACTCACATACTCTGGATACTCACTGACCACTTCGCCAGTATGTAGAGTCTGATGAGTGGCAGGGGCACTTGAGCCGAAAACAAAAATCAACCAAGGCTAAACCAGGCCGAAAACACGAAGGAGGCTAGCACCGATCGCCGGACTCGTCATTTACTTCGAGAGCTCAAAAAAGGGGGGGGGAGTCTCCGTCTGACTTACCCAACCAAGGACCCACCTCCCCGCCGCCGATTAGGCAGTATCTTTGCTAGCAATTTCTGGAAGAGCTCATCCACAGCTTGGACACTGCTCGTTTGCCCACAAAATTAACTAACGTCACCCTCTCAGAAATGCCCAGTTACTTTCCTTGGTTGACACGCGTGTGTGTGTTCCACTGCTTGGAGCCCTCCAAGTGCAATGCTGGCACCTCGATGGTCCGAAACGGACCTCGGTGCATACATTGCACCAGGACATCAGATTGGGGGGGGGGCAGCAACCGCACGAATAAGACTTGGCAAGAATAAATTAAGTGAGACTCAGCAATGAATACAAGCAAGTGACTACAGATGCACAGATCAACCAGACTGAATGCAAATTCAAATGCTTACCAGAGCTAGACAGCGAAGACGCAAGCACGACTTTTTCATTTTCCCTGATCCCCCGAAGCACCTCATGTCCTTACAGGCTATACAGATACGGCAGTAGGCTTTTCCCATGCAGCCGTCACACTTCATGCAGCGCCCTGAAACCTGCCAACAATTTGGTGCATTAGCACATTATGCTTGCAGCAAACACAACAAGGGGCTGGGAGGAGCCGAAAACATAACATTTGAAGCAGTAAGCAAATTCTAGTAAGTAGCAAAACAAGCCGAGCAACAAACATGGTGCAAAAAGACAGCAGCAACAGCAGCAGATGAGACCGGATACAGCGACAAAGAGCAAAGGCAACGGCAGAAAGTAGCAGAAGCAGCCAAGCGACAGATCAGCTCGGCCAGAACAACAAAAAGGAACTTTGAAAAAGAATGCGAGAATGACGCGGCGATCGCGACACGGCCAAGTCAGCAAGCGTTCACGTGCATCATCGGCGCATACCATTCGCTGGTTCTTAAGTCTCTCGCCAACTGAGGCAGTTTTGGGTCCTGACACTTCTGCTGACTTGTCTGCAGTGCTCGAGTTGGAAGTGCTCGAAGCGGGCTCGCAGCCAGCCGTCTCGAGAGGGCGTACGGCACCGGGCACACTTTTCACGTCGACCTTCATAGAAGGTTCCACTGTTGGCTCGACGCCATCGGTAGAAGCTGACACGGTACTTGCCGCTCCTGTCGCAATCGACGCAATCGCTGCATCTTCGAGACTGGATGAACTGGCCGTCGAGCATTCAGCAACTACCTGAAATGTCATTCAACGCCGGCACTGGCAGAGAAAGTCCGGGGCGTGGCCGCCAGCAGGAGTTCAAGCAGGCGCTGCACCGGCTCGCAGGCAAGCCTGGTGCCAGAGTGATCGGTGTCTATCTATGTCAAGTCTGCAATAAGGGTTCAAACATGGAAACCATGCAGCACACACCAAGGTAGCCCAGCCATCACTGCCAGTCTTCCCAGGTGCAAGCTCCCATCGCTTTTAGCATGCCTGCCCCTCCACTCTGTTTGGCTGCACACGCCTCTCTAACTCTACGTCAAAATCTCAGCTCGTATCTCCTCTCTCTCTCTCTCTCTCTCTCTCTCTCTCTCTCTCTCTCTCTCTCTCTCTCTCTCTCTCTCTCTCTTTCTCTCTCGCACGCACAGACACACGTGAAAACACACAGACTTGCACAATGGCACAGGCACGAGAACGACAAGATGACCAACAAGTCACCTACGCTAGCTAAGAATTGAGCTGCCGGTGAGCACCAGAACGATCCTTCGGCACCAGAACGATCCTGGATCGCTTCTGGTGCTCACCGGCACAGAGGCATGGTGCCGGTACACCAGATGGTGCCGGTGCGCAGTGCACCAGCACCGTGAGGGACAAGAGTGTGTCGGACTACTGAGAACGCTCCGCCGCTATACATACAGAACTGTCTTGTCGCTTAAGCCAGGCCTTTTTCATTTTCACGTGGCTGCCGCATTGCCTCTTGTCTTTGCCCGGGGTGCACTCGCCGCAGTTAGTCACGAGCATTACCTGCAGGCACGGCACCGACGGTCAGTCAGTGGTAGGTGCGGCAGCCCCGAATGCAGCCAGCGATCGCCACACACCGGGAGGCACGAGATCTCAGGCTGAGCAGTGAAAGCGCTCAGCTGAGCAGGGAGAGCTGAGCAGGGAGAGCGGAGCAGCAGCGCAGCCCCGCTTGGCAGACTGCCGACACGAGGCGTGAGCATTCTGTCCGGAATATACCTTTTGACCAGCGTCTGCAGAAGCGCCTTTGCCAGGCAAGTCGGCCGCACTGGTGGAGGTGCCGCTGACGCCACCGTTGCCAGTAGTGCTGCTCGTTGAGCAGCACTGGCAATGCAAGTGGTGTCCTTTGCTGGCCTGCCTGCCGGGGCGCTTGCTCATGCCATTGTGCAGTTCGTCTGGCGACTTGGGCTCATCACTTCTGCCATCCTCGCCGAAGGTCAACTTCTGGACTTGGTTCTCCGGGACGCGGGAGCCACTGCTGCTGCTGATCTCATCATTGAGGTCGCAGTTGGTCGAGCTCACCTAGGACACGTCGCATAGATTTATGCAACTTGGCAGCCCACAAAAGTAATGCGACTTTGTGGCTCACAAAGCGTGACTCTCCTACAACCTATTATTTATGGGCAATGGTTTCACATATATCATGCCGTGAAGTCATGTCCATACCTCGGATTTTTGAGCACACACGTACACATAGAAGTGTCACCGCTACCGAGTGGGCACCAGGACGGCAGTACTGAACCCCCCTCCCACTCACAATTACTTCCTTGCCCTGTTTCGCTGTTTCCTCGATTGCCCTGTTTCTCCTATTCGTTCGGCGGCCACAAAATATCCACGAGATGCATGTGCAGCTAAGTGAGCGGAGCTGCACAGAGTGCTGCGTAGTGCAAACATGCTGGGCAGTGCACGCGCGAAGTGCGCGCAGGAGTTACGTAGAGAGCGCAGTAGAGCGCTGTGTGTAGTTCGAAGGTGCCGAACAGTGCAGCACGAGGCTGCAGTGACGAGCTGCTGCTGCTGCTGCAGTGTCACTGGGAGCGGCACTGCGAGTGCTGCTGCACTCTGCGGCACTGCGAGGCAAAGAGAGCAGGCGGCAGCAACTAGAGCAACAGGTTGGAGTGATAGCGCTGCCTATCTCAACCGCTCACCTTCACGGCATTCTCCTCTTCGAGAAGACTCGCCGGATTACCGCCGCCTCGCTCTTTGACATCTTTGAGGCTGGTCTCGCTTCTGCTCAGTGCCAGCTATACAATAGTGACCGGTGAGAAAAATGGCTGGCTTTGCAGTGACAGGCACATGCGGAAAAGGTCTTAAGAAACAATCACAAATGATATGCAGTCCAGCGGCAACGAACCGTCCACGACAACTTGATGATGCACCGCGAATCCGGAAACTGAATCAATCAGCCCAACCGAGTGACAATGTGAACAGGAAATGACCAAAATGCAATGGCAGGAGGCCGTATGACGAGAGAGCCACCAATCAGCCTCAGTTGTTTGAGGTTGACTAATGAAGAGTGAGAGTTGAAGGCCAACCGACACATGCACGTGTAGAAAATTGAAACTAGAGAGAGGGCCATTGATTTGGAAATTATATCTAGCCACAAACAGGCAAAGCAAAGCAATCAAGAAATATAAATTGTCTCGAGCACCTAGCCCAGAAAAGAATGAGATTCGGGCAGTTACCATAGCAGCAGGCCAATAATAACTAGCATATTCACAATAATACAAAAGTATTCAACTGGTGCCCTAAGAGAACAAAATATCTTTCTAGGCACTCTGCTCATGCTGAAAAAGAAGCGTGTTGTCTGGTTTAATGATGGCTAACCAGCACACTTGACTGTCACCAGCACACACGAGTACAATTTTATCAGAATGAGCAAATGCTGCATCGAAAAAGAGAAAGGTGTGCATTCAAGAAAAAGGTTCAGCCTGTTTTCGGACGTCGTCACGTCTCAGGGTTTGCCGAGATATCAGTCAGCTACGGTAGTGAGGCCGCTCGGAAAAATACGGGGCACGGCAGCGAGCTGGCGGCAGTGCAGCGCTCCGGTGTGCTGGCAGCCCGCTTACGACAGTGCAGCGCCGGTTCACGCAGGCCTGCTTCATTTTTCCGCAGCCGCCAAACTTGGGCATGTCTTTGCAGTACACGCAAACGCCGCAGTTATCGCTCCGGCAGGCTTCGCATTGGCCGCAGCCATTCTTCCTAAGCAAGCTGCCCCAGCCGCCAGTGCCGGCCACCTTGGCACCGACCTGCACGGAGAGCGCGCCAGCCCGTGTATGCGACAGCTGCAAGCGAGCGCCGGCGGCGGGAGCCGCTCGAAAGAAAAAGTAGTCCGCGCGTCAGCGGGCTTACCGACGGCGGCGACGAATTGGCCGAGCCGGAGACGCAGGCGTAGCGCCCGATGAAGTCGCTACCTTGGCTGACCTTCTGCCTTACGTGCGCGGCATCGGCCAGCACGCCCAGCGGAGAGCCGCTAACCAGGACTTGCGGGCTGGCGCCGTTTTTCCAGCCGCTAAGGGGAGCCGCCTGCGATGTGGAGCTGCTTCCCGAAGCTTCCTGATTTTTGAAATAATTGAGCGTCTCCTCATCCTGCCAAAATGCAAAGAGCTCAGAGAAAATCCAGCTGCACTGCGCCAGGAAGAGCAAGCGAGCGAGCAGCGAGAGTTCAAGGCGGCATGCTGGCTGCATATGCTGTCAGCTGTTGGCTTATCTGCACGAGGGCAAAACGCGGACATTTAAAGTCAGCCGAGCTGCCACTTGCTGCCCAAGCCGAAATCGATGCCGGTCGGCTACCGGGTCCAGGGTAAATGCACACCGGCATGCTATTGGGGGAGGAGGAGGAAGCTCGCCTTCAACGACCAAAGTTGTGGGTCGAGCACTGCGGGAAATGTAAAGCGCTAGATCGAGAGTAAGTTTTCTTATGTATACGTATAATGTGTGTGTGTGTGTGTGTGTGTGTGTGTGTGTGTGTGTGCGTGCGCGCGTGTGTGTATATCCCTACCTTTGGCGTGGAACAAGAGACGAGCTGCAAACTAGCTCAAATCTTTTTTCAAGTAGCAGGCACAGGTAGCGCACGACTCGTCGAAAATGCGGCGCTATGCCCAGCGTAGCACTGATCACAGTGACGGCCAAGAGCACTATCTATGGCCAAAAACCAGCGCTGCGATGAGCCTAAACTAAGCAGAAACTCGAGGCTTTGGTCAAGACTTGAAAAACCTGTGGAGGTTTGCCTAGGACTCAGCTAACTCTACTGAAAAAACATGGTTCTACGAGGGTAATGACAGCCATAAAGGATGCAAAGGCATGCTGTGAATGTAGACAAACCTCGAAAGGATGCAACAAGAAACTCAAGCGACCGTTTCAAGCTGGTTCAAGAACGCAAGAAAGAGGCTGCGCAAGGGCAATGCCTCCAGTGTAAGGATAGAGATTGGTTTCACCGAACGACTCCGAAGGCCGGCCGTAAATTAACGAAGGTGCCACTGGGTAAAGCGGTTTGCAAGAAAAAAATTCCTGAGATGGCGAAGAAGTCGGGAGAACCTCAGTCAGTGTCTCATGACGGGCAAGTGCTAGCGCAAGCAGACAAGTGCTAGCGCGAGCAGCGCAGCAGCATGGATGGCGATATTCAAGAACAAGAATAACACGGCCGTACTCTGCTAGAATTCTGCAAAATGCTGCATCCTGTGGAAAAAAGCATGGCCTAGTGGTGTGGTCTGCCAGACGTGAGACGTGGAAAAATAGCCACTAGGTAAGGAAAAGAGAACTTGGTAACCTATAGGGGCGAGCTCCGGTACACGTGCGACGATACCAAAAGTCATAGGGACCAGAGACGCAAATGAAGCCACTTGGAGTGAACTAGAATGAAAGAACGCAAGAGGAGAACGCCCATTCAGGCGGCACCAGACGCGACCATTAGCTAGGTTGGACAGACCTGTGTGGATAGCGGGCAAGCGAGCGGTTAGCCCACGCTCTGAAGACAATTTCGCCAGCTTGGCAGGTGTCCTTCCCTGGCGCCCTAGCAGTGCAGGGCCAACGAGCGATAGTCTGAGGCGCAGTCCACTGTGCGCACCGTCATGATCCTGGATCGAACCAATGCCGATCACGGCCTACGACTCCACATCAGTTCGAACCAGTATCTACTGATAAATTCGGTAACAAAAGACACCTGCCGCGGAGTCCACAGAATGCGCTATTCGCTCAAAGGTCGGGAGTGGGGGGGTCCCTCCGATGTAGGCAAGGACTCTGGTGGCGTCTCCGCAGTAGCCTGGGACTCATTAGAAAGAAGGTTACCCGAAAGATAGCGAATGCTAGGGGGAGGGTCGGCTCAAAAACGCCTTATGAGGCTGCTACCATACCGCCCAAATACAAGGTCCTGACAATAAACAAGAATGTGCCGCCTGTAACCATAGAGGTGTGAGGGCGCGCCATTCTTCCGGCGCTTTGCTCGTTCGAATTGCAAAGGCTGCCGATTCTCTGCTGATAGAATTTGCATCATATCTCTGGAGAGAGGACCGGAGTCTCTCTAGAACCATGCAGCTTTGAAATCCAGTAGCCGAGGACGTATCTAGTCCAAGGAGTTATCTCCCTTCATAGGATTGGGCATATGGAGGGGTCTCTCAAGGACGTATCTAGCCAAGGGGTTATCTCCGGTTCATAGCAACGCTTATCCGGAGTGGGGTTCCAGCTCAGGGCCGCTCGGGCAGAGGTTGGGGCATGAGAAAGTACTCGACCGAGGTCACGTTCGAGGGGATACCCCGACTTCCAAGGATGCACCAGAGAATTGTGGACCTGGACCACTTAAAGCCTTGCTGCGCTGTGCTTGAACGAAAACCGCCTAGGCTAGAAATCCTGCAGAGGTGCATCCGAGCAAGTCCACGTGGTCACGGGAGGAGACGCGAGCTGGCCGAGAGGTTTAATTTCGAGCAACGACCGGCGCCTCCCCATTGAAAACCTCCGGCTTGCACCCTCGCTATCGAAACGACCGAGGCGCAGGAGTGCTCCTCGAACGCCGTGGCCTTAGCTCAGTGGCAGACGACAGATGACACGCTGCTTTTCTACAGCTTCTTCCATTCAAGCGGTCGTCGCTGCAGGCTCGTCACATGTGCTGCTCTGAAGGCGCTCTGTCTCCTCTGCTCAGCCGAGCCGATGGAGGTGGATGCAGTCAGGCCACCGGAAGACTGGCTGCTGAAGAGGGATATGGGGGAGGGGCTTAAGGCCCAGCATGCTTTATGTCGCACTTGAGGCCGAGATCTAGCTGCTGCTCGATGCTGCAGCGCCCTGGCTGCTACCGGCAAGACCAGGGTCGCATGCACAACGTCACGAAGGCCTCGCCTACAGACCGACCCCGGCGCTTACATGAAAATAACAAGTATAATTCATAAAATATAAATATAATGAATATAATTCATTTGCATGAAGCGCCCTTGGAGAACTTATTCTCCGTTCAGGCACTTTGCATGTGCCTCGGGGGGGGGGAGGGGCTCTTGAGCCCATGACCTCGCGGCCAGACCTCGGTTCCCGGGGCGAGCACCTGAACCGCAGGACCAGACCAACTGGGCCACTCTAAAGAGCCTGCAGACCCTGGTGCTTGATCTGTGACAGAGCTGATAACTCCCAACACCGCAACACGACTGTGTGAGCACACGAGTGTGTCAGCACGCGTGCACACAATCACACGCACTAGCAAGCACTGTCCATAGCTACTGGACAGTACAGGTGCTGGTATGCTCACATTACTAGAAACTGCAGCACGGCAAACGGTAGCCTGAAAACGTCGACATAGCATCAGCAGCATCGACAATGCATCGATCACGATCGTAGCCGTCTCGATAAGTGCACGCTGCACGAACCCGACTAGCACGACTAACCGTCCATTCCGAATGAGTCACCTTGGGTGTGAGAAGGTCACAGCAGCCCAGGCGAAGGCCATGAGCGCTGTGGCTGCAGTGGTCGGGTCCGCAGTTGATGGGACCGGAGTGCCAGCAGTCAATGTGTCTAGTGACAACTGACCCTTCTGGCTTCTGGTTTTATTTGAAATGTACAAGGACGGCTCCGCGCCACTTGCACACGCACGCACACACAAACACGGCCAGGTCGACCGACTCGCAAGTGCACAATGAACAGCACGTTCGCATTTCACGGGTCAGTTGCCCCGGGTTTTGACCGAGACGCTGCAAGAATAACCCGTACGCTGCTGGTGAGAAGGGCTGCACTCCTCCTGCATACCGTGCAACGTTGGTGGCACGATGCTATTTATTTTTTATATGAGAAAGCGCGACCAGGAACCGCCTCCGCCGCACGCAGGCACACGACGGTACACACTATAGTACCTCCTCGTCCTCGGGCCAGCGCAGCATAAATGCTTTCCTCTCCACGTGGCCACTCAAGCCGGCCGCTGCAGCCGAGCCTGCCCGAGTATCTTCTTTGTCAAGCTTGGACAACAGACCCTGTATGGACGCGAGGGGAGAGAGAGAGAGGGAATAGCCGGCATCGTTACGCCGAGGCAAGCGCTTGGCAGACGATTCCGTCAACAAGAAGAGGGCAGCGTTTTCAGGCAAGCCTCGCTTCCGCTTGCCGCGACAGAAGCAGCTGTCTCACCTGTGCAGCCTGCAGCAAGCCCTTAAAATTGATCAGCAGTGCCGGTGCGGCGTCGCTGCGCCGACCCGACTGCAGCCACCGAAGCAGGTCACCCAGAGCTTTGCGCTCCAAGTCCTCCAAGTGATACTCGCAAAGCATGCCTAGCAGCGAACGATCGGCAGAGGCATAATCCAGTCAATGCAGCGGGAGCAGCATAAAGCAAAGTGAGAACACGGCACAGGCAACTGTAAGGATTTGATTGACATTTGATTTGATGCACATTTTTCGGCTGCTACAGTCTGCTCAGACACTGTACAGCACTGAGACGTTCACATTCGAACAGAAGGTTGAAGCATAGCTACAACACTGACGACGATAGCTAGGTGTGTAACAGCTTAAAAAACAACCTAAAACTCACTGCAAGACAAGCAATAGCAAAATATTTTGACATGCACAGTATCATGTTTAGACACGCCTGCAAAAGTACACAAGAAGACATTCGGTGTCATCGCTTATCGGGACCCTTCCCTGTTTAGTCGCATTCACTAAATCATGCACATGTAAGCAAGCTAAGCACACGCTGCTGCGTCTCGCCTGTCGACGATTCGGAACCCACTAGAAGCTCCAACGAGCCAGCGCTCAACCATCATCGGCCGGCGTCTTGCGTACGAGTCACGTGAGCGATCACACTACACAGCAGGACACGATCGCTCGGTGGCAAACTGCTGCCAGCGCGGCTGTGTGAGCAGCACTTGCAGGCGTCGTACAGTCGTAGCAGTCGCTATTGCACTGCCACCCATCGCTACTGCTATCTCTACAACCTCGAGCGGCGCTCGCCAGGGCACACACTAAGGCCTGCATCCTGCACGCAATGCAGCCAGGTGAGCCGACCAGATCTTACCAGCACTTCGAGAAGACGACAGCTTAGGGACCTGCAAAGTAAACAATAAACAAGCTCCGCTAGCACGCCCACATCTATCGTAAGGCACGCGAAAAAGGCGGGCTGCATGCGCACGCGAGCTGCCGACGAAGTGGCACGCGCAGCCTTGCCGGCCTGACACGCGAGCATGGTCAGCCAATGGCTGGTCCAGCGACATGCTCCGACAGCGGAGGCACTGGGTGTCGGCAAGAGCTGCTCTGCATGCATGTATGCAAGTAAAAAGGGAATCTGTTATAAAAACTAGTCTACAAAAGCCCTCCACTCGCAGTGGGCAACCAAGAACTCAGCCAGCTGCAGGACTACTCGAGCCAGCGACCTGCGATTTGCGAAGCTCAAGCAAGCACCTTTCCTCCGGGCTGCGACCCTTCGATGGTTACTTCACGCCTCGATGATATGGCGACAGGTGGGTGATAAGGACCACTTGGAGGGAGGGGGCTAATGTTTACAATAATAATGATAATACACTTGATAAAGCGCCCTCAGAGAACTCAATCTCTTTCTAGGCGCTTTACATTTGCTGCAAAGGTTGGACCCTCTAAAACCCAACCAACCGGATCTTTGGCAATTTTTAACTAGAAGTCAAAGTAATGGCCAGAAATCTATGAAGAAAGATAATTTAAAAGCACTAAATGTCACAGCAGCATTGGCAGTGCACGTACGAACGACCAGGCCTTGAACGTACGACCGACCAGGTGGTGCCCGCGCAGCTGGCATTGTGTACATATATATTGTATATATAACATATAACTGCAGGCTTGTCTAAATATGATACTGTGCATGTAAAAATATTTTGTTATTGCTTGTCTTGCAGTGAGTTGTAAAGTGCCTGGTCACATGTATATATAATTCATTTGTATAGTGCCCTAAGAGAACTTGATCTAGATTCAGAAGCTTCACAAATGCCTCGGGGCTCGAGCCCACGACCTCAGCCAGACCTTGGTCGGGGGGCGAGCACCTTAACCGCTGGACCAAACCAGCTCGGCAACATGCAGGCTTCACTGCCCACAGTTTACTGGGAGCCGTTCGTGAGAGGGGCGCTTGCACTGTCCCTCGCACCAGCCACGGCTGCCTGCCCACGTGCCACGGGACAGGCTGCACCGTACCTTTGCCTTGCTGTTCTCCTCGTCATCAGTGTTGGCTGACAAGTAAGTCTGTCCGGTAAGCAGGTGCACGTAGCGCTCCAGCACGTACCAATGGGTTTGCTCGAAAAACGGATATCTCGGAGGCACAACCTGCAGGATGAAGAGGCAGCACTTGGAGGGTAGCTGCCAACGGCACCAAGCCAGCTGCAGCGACGGGGGAGGGGGAGGAGAGGGAGGAGGGAGGAGGGGGAGGGAGGAGGGGGAGGGAGGAGGGGGAGGGAGGAGGGGGAGGGAGGAGGGGGAGGGAGGAGGGGGAGGAGGGGGAGGGAGCAGCATCGGTAGCAAGCTACATCGGTGGCCATCTTGCTGTCGGTGACAATGCACGCTGCTGACAGCTTACCCGCGCTCTGCACTCCATGTCCCACACGCGGTGCTGCATGGTGACTGCAAAGCTGTGCAGGAAGCTGCCGTGGAAGGCTAACATGTCGTCACCGAGGAACATAGCATAAATCCAGCCTAAGAGAGGACAGCATCGATTAGAAAAAGTCACCCGATGAGCACAGCGGCACGGTGAGCGAGCTGCTTGCCGAAGAGCTTGCCGCGGGGGACGCCATCACAACGCTTTCCTACTCGTGGGCTGACTGCTCTGCAAACGGCAGCAGAAGACAGCCTGGCCCACACATAAACAGCCAAGTGCTTTTCAGCCTGCTTTGATGACTACCAGCCAGTCTACGATCAATCCAGCCTGCGAGCCGTAAAGCTTACCGTTTACACGGTCACAATTTCAAGAGTTTCATGCAACATTTTGCTCCAGCCCGCCCATGCAAGGGCTGCATTTGACATTTCTCGATGCCGTAAAACGAAACACATTGTCCGCGAAAACGGCTACCAAGGAAATGGGTTGCAAAATGAGTCCATAAGAACATAAAACCAGAAATAGATTGCCGCATGCATAACGAAGAAAGTGGCTGAGAAGATTTTAATTGCATACCACGTGCAATAGGTTCTCATGTAAAATATCAAACGAAGCCTGTAATCACTTAAGATAATGAATGATTATTAAGAGCTGTGATAAAAGTGTTTATCTCCAGCAATGGTAGAACCGTCGACGGCTAGACGGAAAGGCCACCAGCCAGGTCTATCTGCTATAAGCTATGCCAATTGCATTAATATAAAATATAATTAATTTGCATAGTGTCCTAAGAGAACTTATTCTCTACCAGGTGCTTCACATATGCCACGGGGCTCGAGCCCACGACCAGACCTTGGTCGGGGCGAGCACCTTAACAACTGGGCAAAACCAGCTTCTAGTTGATGTGCAGAAATCTGCAGCTAGGCTTGTCTGTCCTGAGTGTCACAACTGCCACATTGCATCACTTACTACAGTCCTATACCGGCTCCCTCACCATCAAACCCCAGGGTTCACGATTAGGTCTCTTCATTAACTTCCTCATCGGCATATCGAAGCAAATACTTCCTTTTCAGGCTAAGCATTGTAACAGTGGCTACCCGACTCAAGTTGTATAGCCGTGTCTCCAACCAACCCTCAAATATCCTGTATAGACTCAGGGCAAAATAGGTAAAGGCTATCTTTTGAACTTAACGGTGCCAGTCCTTATATGATAGCATTCATGTCTATGTCTATAATTTTTCCCTATCAATGCCTCTTACGTCACATAGCAGGACAGGCTCGACGTTGCCCTGCTTACGCGGTGCCTTCGAAGAAACGGCAAGCAAGAGTTCGAGCAATGACAAGACATGCCAAGTCTGCACTGCTTCTCGGTGATGGGAGCAGGCATCTTCATCGCAAGTTTCCTACAGCTAACATGTCCGCGCTGCTGCTGCAGCAGCTGCAGCAGCGCTGACATGTCAGCTTTCAAGAATTGGAACTGGAATTATTACCATCGACATCCGGGCATTAGACACGAGACCGACTATACATAAGTGCTGCCTGCGTTCACCTACCGGAGGGCAGAAACAGCGTTCTTCCCTGGGTGAGATTGAATCGCTGACATTCCTCCGCGGCGTCTGCCAGGAAAACGTCGTCCTTTCTGCCTGATGCAATCCATTTTTCGAGAAGCTCAAAGTTTTTCTCGAGCGGAGGAAGCAACCAAAATGTCTACAATCGTGGCAACTCAATAACATTCGACTACTCGGGTAGGGCACGCAATGCCGTCAAAGAAAGGACACGTGCTAGAGACTCGTATTTAGCTCAGTACACCAAAATCCAAACTATAGCACTCATAGCTTATCGCAACAAGTGATAAGCGTGGCATAATCAATCCTATAAAAGCTGGCATAGAGCACAAAGACGACTATCTGCCTAGCTAGCACGACTGCCAAGCAGAGACCGCAAGCAGGGGAGGGGGGTTAGTAGGTCGGACCGAATGCATACAAATAGAGTCGGCTGCCAGAAAATCGCATTCGCAAGTTCAAGTATGCTACCAAAAGGGACTAATACCGAGGCGACTAGAACAGTGCACTGCTGCATAGCAAGCAACACGCTCACGCGTGGTTGTAGGACAATTCCCCCCCCCCTTGGTGACCTCTAGGACATTTCCCCCCCCCCCCCGATCATTTTCTCCCCCTCCGGGATTGGATAATTCCCCCCACCCATGTTAATGAATGTATAACTAAGAATACAGATATATACATACATGATCAAAGGAAGTTCACGCTCTGCTGAAATAAACTCAACTCAGTATAAGCGGCGACTCGATAGCACAACCGACGAAGGTGGTATGGCCAGCGAAACGCCCAGTGCAGCAACGACTGCGGGAGCTTTGGTGAGGTTTGGACGTGCTGTAGCCGGCAGTGCCGATGTCGGGAGGGGCGGCGGCCGAGGATACTGCTACGTGCTCGAAGCTGCTGCCATGAGCGTCTGCTAATGGCCGCCCGGGGCAGAGCTTTGACCTTGCACTTGGTCTGCCGAAAAGCAGGGCCGAAGCGACCGCATTTCTAATGACTACAATGTAGGGATATGTTATATACTATATAATATTTTTACAAGATATGTAAACAAGACAGTTTATATCATGGCATTTCCATACGGAAGTGGAGGAAATGCCCTACCCCAGGGGGGGGAATGTCCTACCTCTGGGGTTGGGGAGAAATGTCCGTAGCCCCTCACACATATGTGGTCACCACATTCAAAATCCTATCAACACATAATCAAACATGGTGCTAACCCCTCACTCTGCATTCTGCTTTTATCGAAGAAATCGAAGAAAAGGCAACCTTTTTAAAATCTGAAATGCGCTAATTGAATCGTCAGGTTGTTCCAATGCAACTTCTGTCACTGTGCATCAGCTGCACCTGCCATTGCCTAATCTTTTAATTATAAGAATAACAAAACTAATGTACAGCGCCCTAAGAGAACTGAATCCCCTTCTGGGCACATTCCTTGTGCTGCAAAGAAAGCATATCGATTGGTTAGTGACAATATGCACAGCATCAGCACGTTCAAGCGTACAAAGGACAATTTACACGGACCTAGAGGACAGGAAAATTTTAAGCTTCTTATTTAACACCGTCAAGTCACAAGATGCTTGAACGACGGTCAGGACTGAGCTACAGGCTTTGGGAGCATACAAACTACACAAACGGGGTCTCCAAAAAGAATTTGAGGTTGGTTACAGGTACGGCTGAACGCTTTGAGTCAAAAGAGCACGTAGTACGATGCCTAGTCTGGTTGGGAAGCAGTTTTGATAGGCAGCCGAGAGCAAGAGTATAAAAGGAGCTAAGAGAGACGAAAACCTTGAAATATGCTTGATTGAGGAGCCAGTACAGGTCGGTGAGCAGTTGTGTAAAGTGGCAATCGCCACGTTCACAATTGACTCGTCTAGCCACAGAATTTTGCGCCAACTAAAGGATGCCTTACTGCACAGCCCCGAGGACCGGATAGTATTGAGTTACAGAAAACGATATAGGATGTGTCACAAGTGAACGTGCCAACTTGGAAGCGGTATCGCTGTCTAATAGCAGGCTCGAAATTTCGCAATGCAAAGTAGCTGAAAGCAGGCGAGCTTGACTGTGGAGCTGATCTTTTGCCGAAGTGCCGTCGCACGCTGCCCAGAGACAGATATCACCAGCATGGGGATCGGCTGCGGTTGGAAGGAGTGCCTTGACGCCTGCGGCTCTTAATCATTTTAACCAACTCCGCTTGTGCAACGAGATACGTTCGAATGACACGGGAAATGCACTAAACTAATGAGATACGTTCGAATGACACGGGAAATGCACTAAACTAATGCGCACAGACAATTTAAAAGGCGACAGACGACTCACTATCTGGCCGCGCAGTACGTGAAACCACGACGACGAGCCGCTGACACCGGTGGCAAATCCCACGAAGCAGCTCCTCATTGCTATGAGGCAGTACCTGTGGAGAAAAAGAGAAAATAAAACAATCGCTGTGAGACGGCTGGGCAACCTGGAAAACTAGCGGGTGTGTGAGGAGGGGGGCCTTCAGCGCGACACCGAGCTGCAAAACGACAGACGCATGCTCCGAAGCAGGCTGACGACACTGACACCTGGCGCTTGGTTAAGGTCGATAGGTCAGGCTCGCATCGGCCGAGTTCCTCGCCTCTCTTCCGTTCCACCAGGCCCAGCAATTGATAAGGTGAGACACGGAAGAGGCAGCAGGGCACCAACCAAAGTGACAGCAGTCGATTACCAAGGAGGAGCGCACACTGGGCAGTAGTAATTCGTACCCTCAGTATCTAGCACACGAGCCTACCACTGGCAGATGGTGGTGGTGCACAAAAAGGGCTGACCGAAGAAGCTGCCACACCTACCGGGTTCCGTGGTGACGCTCACCTATCGAGGTCACTGCCGCGACCTGACGAAGCCCTCTAGACAGACAAGTTACTCACGCCTTTCGATTGCCACCAGCCAACTTCTCTGGCAGCACGCGGCCAAATCTCAGTCTCTTGATAGGAGGTGAGAGAAATCTTACCCAAGCCCGCCGTGTGCACACCCGAGTTTGCTCACGACGTGGGAACTTTGGCGGCGACGCATTGTGCACGGCCAACATTCTATACGCTCATGGGGGAGTGTGCCAGCGCTTGCACCGACGCTTCACAAAAACACACGATCGCTCGCTCGCACGCTCACACGGACAAGCTTTCACATGTCGACAAAAACACTGCCGCCGGCAGAGCAACTGCTGCTAGCCTAAACCGACCGCGGATATCTTACTTTTGGACTTTCGGGTAAGTGCTGGCCTCGGTGGCAGAGCCGCCTTGCTGCTTAAGATGCTTTGGCCAGGCGCGATCCACCCAATCCAGCTGGCGGACCTGCAATGCACACGATGGCAGAGTCGGGCACGACGGCGCCACAGCGCAATGCCAGGGGCACGGCGACATCGCGATTGCACAGGCTGGCGCAGGCACCTACCACGCGAGGTGCCTCGAGGTGTCGAGACATGGGAGTGTTGCTGAGCTCGACGCGCACGGCCGGCGGCAGAGTCTGCAAGCTGTCAGCTTCCTCCATGGCTGCCACCGCGCAGCAAGCGCTCCAGTCGCCTATGGTCGTCGTCTGCGGGTCGGCTCCCACGATATCGGCAGAACAATTTTGACCGGCATACTTCGAGATATCGGTCGCACTGATCACGTGGCTCGGAACTCTGCCGACGAAAGAAGATGCCGCCACCGCTGCCGCCATGATCGAAGCACCTATCCCGGCGGCAGGCCGAGGCGACTCACAATCGAATGCAACCAAAATGGACGGGAGGGGGGCTGGGCGCGTTGAATTTGATCGGCAGGGCAGTGGGCAACCCAAAAGAAGGCTGTAGTACGGCAGCCTCCTCACTTTGATCCTGGACCCTGGCACACAGCTCCTTGCTCAGGGCATACACTCGATCAACTATTTCCTGTAATGCCTAGTCCAAACGAAATCACTGGAGTGCAAGCACCCAAGCCACTGTCTGCAAGCTCAATAGTAATAATAATAATAATAATAATATACATTTGTAATAGCGCCTCATCAGAGAACTCAATCTCCTTCTAGGCACTTTACACTTCATGCAGTTTGATCGGTCGGCAAGTTGCTGCCACAGCATGCATGCATGCATACCTCAAACCCAGGCTTGTCTTATCAATCACCATCAAAGGACCGGAGAACCCGTGCTCCTGAATGTAGCGAAGATTCAGATCTAAAAAACAACATGCAATGACTATAGCAACGTGTGCCGGTGGACATAATAGGTAATCAGCAGCGAGGATTGATCCAGCAACTCTAGCCTGAGATTAAGGAAAGTTGTAGAGCACTGCATGCAGATTAATAAGAGATCAGCTGCATGCATGCATTTATTTTCTTATGCTAGGATCACGTGAAACATGGACGAGTCCCATCATGGCAGCTTAAAAAGCACGATCATTCAAATAAACTATTCGACCAATCAACTCGTCCTCATGAGAGGGCTCAGCAATATCCCACCAAAGGAATTGCAAATGACCAAGACCTGGTGCACCACTACAGGCCCGAATATTATCTGCCATCAACGTGACTAGCGAAAGGAGATAGGCAATGAGGCAAGCTCTTCACGCCACAGCAAGCCCAGGACCACTCGTAGTGAGCTGAACCCCAAGGACCGTGAAGGGACACTAGGTTGCAGCTTTTCACGACCACGGCCCTGAAGTCGTGGTTTCAAATCCTTCGGTGAGCAATTCTTTATTGCCTCTGCAAGCGATGGTGATTGCCTTGAAGACTCTTCTGTCGCTATACAAAAGAGGCTGTTAAATCAACCAGTAAAGAATTACTTTCATTAGACAACTGTGCAAAGCTAAAATGTGAGCATAGTCCAGCCCCTTCCCCAATGCTGATAATGATCGGTCAGCCGGAAATTCCCGAACAGCTCGCTGCGCGAGCGCGCACACACACACACACACACACACACACACACACACACACACACACACACACACACAAAGGAACTCCGAAGGCGAGATCTCTGCTGAAACTATATGCAGCCTGCAGCAGCTGGCTCAGCCCCGGTTTACTGCTCCACAGTACAACTCTTATATTTTGAATGCATTCACGTAGGCAACACTTGGTGGTCAACTTCGTGTGGTGAATAGCAATCTCTTTGTGATGGTCACCATATATGAGTGATGGTCACCATATATGAGGCAATGCACCACAAACCTGCCGACAGCTAGATTTCATAAGACAATGGACAGTTGTACTTTATACACTGATACGCTTATACATTGATACATTTGTTCTGGTATGGGGACGATGTGGCTCCTAGAAATAGCAAACAGGAGAGACAGGTTTATGTTTCTATGCATGGTTCCTAACCTGCTTATACTGCTGACACCTAAGTCTAGAGACAGCTGGCCACATTCACCCCAAGGATTATGCCAGAGAGGAGGACAGATCGTGACCTTGCCTAGAATATCAATCGCAGGGGTCTCTCTCTCTCCTCCCTATGAGCATACGCAAAAGGCTAGGCTTCTTCGTGCAGCTTCATTCCCTCATATCAAAACACAGTGCCAGACAAGGCAGGTTAAAAACGGTTGTAATTGATTGTGATTGAGTATGAGCATGCAGCTCGGGCTTGTTGTCGACTACAGCATTTGTTCTACATAAAGGCTGATTTTCACTGCTGCTCCGGCTTCTTACCACAAAGCTCTGTACAACTCGAGTCAGATGGTGTGGGACATATCGTGCAAACTGCATAACCAACCAACGATACCAACAGAGCTGCTGCAGCAACGCGAACATCTTTCGCAATCTCGATGCCAAGTCAGACCAAGCATACCTTTAGCACTGACGTGCTTGATGAAATTGCCGGAATACTTCTCGGAGGAAAGCTTGGCCTGTATGTCAAGGCTGCCGATGGGGCTTCTCCGGAATTGATACATTGTTTCACAATTACCAGTCCTATTCACTCGCAAAGACCGATCTAGAAATGGCTAAAATAAAAGAATAACTGATAAGTCGTTCGGTGATCAAGCGAGGGGGTACTTTGGGTTGACTGACTAGCACAGCATTGGCAACAGCCGATCCGATATAGATGGCTGATCCGATATAGATGGCAGGGCGATGCCAGCCAGAACGGTGAGCTTCTCTCGATGTCCCCTTCACTCGGGTGATTTTGCACTCATGTGACATGCTCAGCCCAGAGGTGGATGGTCGGTCAAAGGGCGACATGGGTTGTGTGACGTCACGTGAGCCCAAGGCCCCCTCCCCACCCCTTCCCCCCACTCACGAACTTGCCAGTAGCAGCGTGAGAACAATTGGCAACTATTGAAGTGCAGCTACCGCCATAACGGCCAGCTTACGAAGCACTCAGCAGTCCGAGCCTAAAAGGTCCAACAGTCGAAATGGATGCTTCGGATGCCAGTCAACCCCCCAATCCAACCCGAAGTGGGGCCACAAGCAGCTTTACCACTAACAACCGGAAACAGGTGCTCGGCTTAGTGTTGCCGGCAGGCGACCGATCGCGCTTCTTCCCATCCGCACGAAAACTGGCGACAGCCCAACACAGCTCAGCCGGAAGCGCTCGCCAACCGACCCGGCACCAACCGCGCCCACCGCCGCCCGCCGGCTTTTCCGGAGGAAAGGCGCCGGTCGTTAACCCGCCAGCGGCCGCGACCGCTAAAAGGAAGAGGCCGTACGCCCGGGCGTGTGGCAGCGGCACAACGACGTGCTAGCGTTACGCGGCGCGACACCGGAGCTCGCGGAAGCGCGGGTCCGAAGCCGGCGCCGCTGCCGCCGAAGCGCGCGCGGGCACCACCTGCCGGACCGCCGGCGCCGCGGCGGCGAGAATAGCGTGCACGCGGCCGCCGCGCCGACCGCGCGTCTCGTTTTAAATCGGCGAAGCGTTCCCCGACGACGATCTGAGCGCTCGCGCGCGCTCGGTGGCGAGCGCGCCGGCGTTCGGCGCGTCCATCGAGGACAGCGAGCGGCGCGAAGCCGGCAAGCGGCCGGATAGCGGCTCGCGGCGCCGGCGCGGGGGGAGCGCGGGCGCCGTAATCGCGCGTCGGCCGCCTTCGCGGCGAGCCGAAACGCCGCTACCGGCCTGGTAATACGAGTGCGGCACTTACTTACCTTTACTCGACTAAGCACGGCCTCCGCGCTGATTCGAAATCAAATTCTGTTCGACTACGGCTACGAGAGAGAGATGCGTCGCGTCCGCACCGCACTAGGCCGCCATGACCGGGAGGTCGGCCGTACGTCATCAGACCGAGGGCCGTAATGACATGCCGCCCGCCTGCGCAGTAGCGCCTGGCTGCGGCGACGGTCGACACGAATTGCGACCGGCGACAGAGCGCAAATTTTTTCTTTATAAGAGCGCAAATTTAGCGCATAATTGTGACTCGGAAATACGGCAAGCCCGCTTGCCGGCTGCCGGCGCCGCCCTCCGCCCGTCGGCACCCGCTCGCGCGCTCGCGCCGTCATGGCTGTCGCCGGGCGGCGGCGGCGGCGGCGGCGCGCAGGAGCCGCAGCCGGATGATGAACACTCGCAACAAGTTCGCAGTGCGTGCAACGAGCAGCGATGAAATAAACTTGCCGAGTTGCGGCCGGTGGGGGGGGGACACTGGTGACTGACAGCTTGCCGCGATCCGCGCACCGTCGGACGGCGCCCCTCTCGGACGCCGCGGTTGCGCGAGGGGCGGGGGCGCCGGCGCGGCGGGCTGTTAGCTTGGAAAACGTGCGCCTAGAGGTTTTGCGCGAATGTATTGACAGGCTCAAGATTTCCTGCCGGTGCCACGCGGTGCGGCTAAGCACGTCCGCGACGCATGTCCGCGTTTACCGTGCGCCGCCGCACACGGCGAGCGGAAAACGCGCCCGCGCGCGCTGGGTCGGCGTCGGGAGGCCGACCAGCGCGATCGGGTTCGCTATGAGCCGGCGGTCCCGAAGCGCGTCTGGCTCGCTCGCGGCGGCGGCGGCGACGGCTTTCCGCGCTTTCGCGCCGCACAGTCTTAGCACTAGGATCTTCGGAAACCGTCAGCTTGCGATACCCTGCGCGCCGCCGGCGCGACCTTCCGACGGCGCCGTGGCAGCCCTCGGGCTTCGGCATAGCCCTCGGGCTTCGGCCGCCGCCGCCGCCGCCGCCGCCGCCGCCGCCGCCGCCGCCGCGCTGGTCGAGTTCCGACTTCCGACATTCCTTTGCGCGGAGCTGCGCTTAGGTTCGAGGCACATGTCGCACCGTGTATTCCCAGTCGCGCGAAACACATGCGGTAATGTAGTTCGGGGCGTCGCAGAGTCTGCTCGCGCCTGCCTGCCTTGGGCTACTCATCGCCCGAGGGAGCTCCGGTAGCTTCCACCGGCTGTGCCGCCGCCGTGGCGGCCGGGGGCCGGCAGCCGCGGCGCTCTTCTAATCCTGCACTCGCTCGCGCTTTCGGGGCATCGACGTCTGGCCGGAAAGCTGGCTGGCTGGCGAGCTAGGCCCTCCGGTCTAGCCGCCCCCCAAGATATGGTGGAGCAGCACCTGTAGCTGTTCTCCGAGTGCCACTTTCTCAGCAGTATTTCGGGATTTATATAGTATTTCGCGACGACGACGACGAAAGGCAGCTCACTGCGACCGAACACGATTGGCTTGCAAGTCACTCTAGGACAGCCTCGGCAGGTCCTTCGAGTCCACGATCCCAAGCCAGTTCGAGGCTGCCAGTTCATTAGCTGATTTCGGATTGTGCTCGAGACACAGAGAGTCTCTCTGGCCGACCACTGGCTCAAGATTCGCTAAGCTCACCTAGATGGCTGAATGGCTAATGGCTAATCGCTGAGCACTAGCTGCCTAAACACTTGCAGAATTTGTTAAGTCTCATTTAACCAACTATGGCAGAGGTTGCAGGTGAAGGTGCTACCTTGTGTGCCGATTGCCAGCACAGACCGAGAGACCAGAGCACTGCTGATAAGCCAGGCGACGGACGAAGCAACGTGCATAGGCTCTTGTTTTGAAAACAATGCAGCAGCTTATTGTAAATCCTTCATCCCAGAGAAATCGCTGCTAGCATAAACAAACCATTACAGTAGCATCGGTATATCCTGTCAAAGAGCGAACCATATCAGTCAGTGGCATGGTGCCATTCTAGATATGTCTTGGACCGACCTTCTCATGCTCCACCAAGTCGTGGCAGCAGTAGCATTTCTTGCTGCAGCAGCAGCAGACAAGGCTGCGGCAGCTGCTCAAACTGATCTCTTAACCTGCTGGTGTTCAATCAGAACCCAGGACGTAATCCTCTCCACCTTGCACCATCTGGTTCCTCCCACAGACTTGACACAGCAGTGACACTCTGTACTAAGATGCACTTTAGCAGTTGATGTTCCTCCTTGGTGCCACACTCTCTGGGGAGCAGTGCTGCAACAGCATCTGGCCATTGAAGGGGGCCAATTGGTGAAGGTGACAGCTAATTTGTGCTGCTAGCTCTCGCACCGATCTCCGAGATCACCGATCTCTAGATCTCCGAGATGATATTCATAGCAGTGTGCCCAACATCTGCAGCTTTCACGGCTTCTGAGCCTCGGCACCTGTATACAGCTCTACCAACGACGTGTTGCACGGACAACAGGACAAATAGGCAAAGTAAAGTAAAAAGTAAAGATCAGCGTACTCAGAGCAGCAGAAGAGCCTTAGCGACTGTCATTATAGCTTGCAGTGGCAATAAAGAGCTGCCGGCACCAGGACTCAAACCCACGACCTGGGTCGTGACGTGCAAGCACAGCACCACTAGGTTTACATCCGAGTGCAAGCTAATGCATTTCGTTGTCGTTGGCCATTGGGACGAGTCTGGCATATGAATCTTAATGATACTAATGGAAATACTTTGTTAGTGTATAATACCCCGAATGAGAACTTAATCTCTATCCAGGTGCTTTACAGCTTGCTTCGAGAGAATTCACCACGGCCAAGGGTTGGGGGACACGTTCGGTATCAAGCATGCCCGAGCAAACACGTATCATAATGCCCGGAGAATGTTATTCGTGTTTATCAAGCATGATATTACTCACCATTCAATCGTGCTTCCCTTTGCAGCAAATGTTAAGCGCCTAGAAAGAGACTGAGTTCTCTGAGGGCGCTTTATCAAGTGCATTATTATTATTATTATCATTATATCATGCTTAGGTGGTCATGCTAAAGCAAACATGAACACACCAGTGACCACAGACAGGTAAGCAGTACATCTAGCAAGTTACATGCATTGAATGAAATGCTAGCTGATTTGACAGCCTCTTCGTAAAGCGACAGGAGAGCCTGGCTATGGCTATAGCCGCTGCTTTCGGCAGCAATCGAGGATCGCCCACCGCAGGATTCAAACCCGCGACCTCGGGACAGAGGTCGTAAAAAGCAACCGCCTTACCTCTGGTGTGCCATCACGGCGAATCTGGTACATATGCAAAGCTCACCTAAACAACAACAAGACAACTCACTGGGCCAAAGGGAAAGCTGACTGGAACAGATGCATCTTTAGCTGAGACATGAAAGATGCTGGGTCATTGCTGGCAGTGACCATTGACGGAAAGTGATTCGAAGGCTTGATTACCAAAAGATTTCAATTTAGTGCAAGGGACGACCTGCAGCTGCTGAGGAGCTTGACTCTCGATGCACGGCGTCACAAGCACTCTCGATGCTCGACTCCATCAAGGACAGTGCAAGGACGGCGGTTGGCTAAGGCTAAAGCCACAATAGTGCAGCAGCAGCAGCTCAGTCGGTATGACTAATGCAATACCGATCACAGGAGGAGTGCAGAAAAACGCCTGCTCATTCAGAGTTGCACTGCTCCTGTGACTACGGTCAGCCCTGCTGGGCTGCAAACCCCCACCTAGCAGCACTATTGCAGCTTCCCAGAGCCTGCCCAGGTGTACTAGAGCATGGGAGACAGCTAAGTGTCTGCTAAGATTTAGCTTGTCCAAATCAAGCAGAGCAGCTGGTTTGCTCGGATGTCATCAGCAAGTCGACAAATAAAAATGCTGCAATTGCGCACAAGACAGACTCTAGGCACGGCCAAGTAGGAGGGTAAGATTCGAGCAGGCAAACCCGTGCAGCAGTGGAGTGCTGATACACAGGCCGCCGAGTCCTTTATTGCACCATCAGGCAGTACCAGCAGCGCCGTGCACCTGCATGCAAACTAGCTTCAGTCTTCGGCAGCTTTCTATGATTGTACAGTACCTGATATGCTGGTGTGGGCTAGTTTGAGGGGTTTGGTCGTGAATGGACAAATCATGTAAGCTCTGTGTATGTGTTGATAAGAGGATGACCAATGGCACTATTTTACTATTGGTACATGCAAGGTAGGCAATGCAAATGCAGCTTAAGTGGTTCTTCGGCAAATACTCCTACAATAAAAGCTACTCCTAATAAAAGCCAAGCCTCCACATTCTTTCATATTTGCTCAAATTGAAAATAATAGTAATGCACTTGATAAAGCGCCCTCGGAGAACTCAATCTCTTTCTAGGCGCTTAACATTTGCTGCAAAGGGAAGCACGATCGAATAGTGAATGGGATCATGCTTGATAAGCAATACGAATAACCTGGTAAGGTAACTAACTACATGGTAACTACATGCACAGGGCCAACATGCAAGTGTGGTTATTGGCAGCATACTCAGTGTCAGCACGCATAAGCACATAAAGGACGAATCACAGGGACCCACTAAATGCTGTCATAAATATGTAGGTTTTTAAGTTCTTTTTAAATGTGGTCAAGTCAGGGGATGTCGTGACGCAAGACGGGAGTGAATTCCATGCTTTGGGAGCATAAGAACTGCATGCACGGTTTCCAAAGGATTTGAGGTTTGTACGAGGTATTGGTAAACTGTTAGATTCCGAAAAGCAAGTTGTACGATGCTTGGCCTGGTGGGGGAGTAGATCTGAGAGATAGGCTGGAGCCAAAGAATGAAGGCGCGCCTAAAAGTGAGCGACAAAACCTTGAAGATCTTTTCGAGGTCGGCAAGTGCTCAGCTTTAACGGACGAGGTGAGGGTGAATGCATTTGATGACCACAGCAGCAGTGGGCTCGAGTCGTGGGGTGTCGTGCAAAGCAACCAGCTTACCTTGTGTGCCATCACGACTCACAACCCCTCATTCCACTAACTCTGTCCATACCAGCGATGCCATGGCTGTGATGGTCGCTAAATGATTCAGTTTGATCCATATTTAATTGTATCATTAAATTATTTTATTTAATTAGGTTATACATTTTATTATTTTATATTTTTTCATTTAATTGTCTTGTTATATCCTGCTCGGCTTTGAGGGTAATCATAAATCAATAAGTGTTCTTTGATCATTTGGAAAAAAAGGCGATTGATTGGGCTCTAGGAGTAAGGTTAGGTAAAGGTCGGCTGCTTCAGCAGCATTATTTGTGTAGCACCAGAGCCGTGATGGCACACTAGGTAAGGCGGTTGCTTTCACGACCTCGGTCCCGAGGTCGTGGGTTCGATTCCTGCGGTGGGCGATTCTTTATCGCCACGGCAAGCGGTGGTGATAGCCGTAAAGACTCTTCTGTCGCTATACAAAAAGAGGCTGTTTCATCAGCTAGGATTTATTTATTTATTTAATATCTTTAGCAGGCAGCAATCACTTCCACTTGCAGCCCGAAATTAAGGGTCGCATGCTTCAGGACTCGAACCTCGACCCTAATTATCGGATATCTCATCGGCAGCAACTGCTTTGCAATTTCCTCCTCGCCGAGCTGGTGTGGTCCAGCGGTTAAGGTGCTCGCCCTGACCAAAGCCTGAGGCTGAGGTCGTGGGCTCGAGCCCCGAGGCCTATGTCGAGCGCCTGAAAAGAGATTAAGTTCTCTTGGGGTGCTATGCAAACTAATTACATTTTTTTATATTTTTCCTCATAGCAACGAGTAGCATTGCTTCCAGATCGAGGGGGCCAAGCGAGAGTGCTCTGCTGATATTCTCTGCACTTTGTTTTGGAATGTGCCGGGTAAGACCACTATCGAGAGGTCTGATGCTGGTAGGCATCGGTCGGTGTGCAGGCATGCATCGACTTGGTGCTGGCTGTCCTCCGTTAGAGATGTCCCCTAGCTGTGGCGTATCGCAGACAGCCTAAACGGCAAGCTGATTGCATTTTGGTGAGTACATTATTTCAATGCAACGCTCTGTTCATCGTTGTAAGACACACATGAGCCCAACTCAACGAGCTGTGTGCTCGCACAGTCGGCCAGTTCAGTCATACAAATTACGTGAGGCCGATTGTGACGTTTAGCTTTTCAAGACTGAGAAAAGAAAAAGCAGAGTCAGTAATCCTAAGACGGTCGCATAACTAGATAATATCGTACCTGTTGAAAGGGGATTTCCTGCTCATTTATTATTTATCATAGAGACAAACTCAGCAGCTAAGCTTGTCTGTCGTGAACGGCATTTTCGTCGCATTACAATACTTCTCACCGACCTGCACTGGCTTCCCACAAAGCCGAAAAACTTCGCTCTGTGTCCAGCTCTTCGTTCAAGCTGAGCACTGGCTGGTAGGAGCCTTGCAGAGCTAGAGCTAGAGATCGCTGCTTTTAGTTACTCTTTTTCCAGAAGGCACCGGAGCTCTTTGAGCAAATGGAATGGGATTACCGAATTTCCTTGATCTGAGCACTAACCTTTCAGTCACATTTAGCACTAGCTTTAAAAAAATGAAATGCATATGCATAGCTTAACTGTCAGGCGGATTTACAGCGATACTCAATCCCAAAGAAAAAAATATAAATTCGAAAATGGTTCTCCACCATAAGGAGTTGAAACTAGCTACCTGTATACCTAGAAAGAAGAACAGTGTGAATGCCAACCATTTCGGCCGGCAAAAACAATGACTTTGTCTGCCAATCGCAAGTTGCTTTTTTCTAGCCAAATGAGAGCCGGGGAGTTGATAAGATTCGTAGCTAGCCATGGCAGCAAGCAGATTTTAGTTCCTATCAAGGAACACAGAGTGGCTCTTAATATTGGACAAGAGCAATTTTGGTGGCTGAGAGCAGAAGCAATGTACTGAGCAAACTTTTAAGTACAACGTGGTCGTAAAAGGGGACACCTAGATAACAGGAACTCCCTCAATGGTACCTGAAATTAGGGGCACAAAATCATTACTCCAATCAACTTGTTTAGGGTGTCCTATGAGGATCGAGGCTTCAGTCACATCTAGAATTAAGAGGTTGAATGACATCCAGGACCTGATGTCTGAAAGACGAGAGTTTAGTCTATCATCTCATCAATCATGACATTACAGTGGCCTGGTGCTTGCAAGATGCAGGTACCACAGGCTTGGCAGCTCATCTAGCTATTGTAGGCTTGGAAGTTCACCTATCTATTGCACGAGGCTCCGGGTGACGATGGGCTGCTAGCAGACCTGCACAAAATCCTGCCAGTTAGCGTATTTCACACGACTGGGACGTCAGAGCAGAAATCGTGACACACTGTCCACTAGGCTACCACCCGGTGACTGAGTATGGCTGGATGACCTTGTTGACCTTGCAGCCTGATGCCATCGCTCACTTGAATGCTTTTCGGCTGGTTTCATTCCAAGTCTTATCAATGCAATTTGAACCCCCCCCCGACTAATGGAGGGGAGGGGGAGACCACAGGAGGCTCTTTGTTGAGCTCTAGTTGGTACAGTGGGCCTGGCGTCGAACATGCTTAGCCATTAGACCCATGGGATCCAGCCAAGCTGGGGGGGGGGCAGGCGGCAGGGAAAGGGGTGTTACACGTGGGCCTCTAGAGAGAGAGAGAGAGAGAGAGAGAGAGAGAGAGAGAGAGAGAGAGAGAGAGAGAGAGAGAGAGAGAGAGAGAGAGAGAGAGAGAGAGGTAGATAGATAGAGAGAGAGGTAGATAGATAGAGAGAGAGAGAGAGAGAGAGAGAGAGAGAGAGAGAGAGAGAGAGAGAGAGAGAGAGAGAGAGAGAGAGAGAGAGAGAGAGAGAGAGAGAGAGAGAGAGAGAGGTAGATAGAGAGAGAGAGAGAGAGAGAGAGAGAGAGAGAGAGAGAGAGAGAGAGAGAGAGAGAGAGAGAGAGAGAGAGAGAGAGAGAGAGAGAGAGAGAGAGAGAGAGCGTGCCCTGAGCGATGCACTTGGCGCTTCTTTCGAGGCAGGGCCGTGCTCAGAGGCTGCGTCGTCCCAGAGAAAGGCGACTCGCATTGATTAGATCAACGTTCTAATGTAGCAAAACGATTGCACCTTGAGAAGCAATCGAGTCTCTTTGGGTGAGCAAGTTTTTATTGCAATTTCAAGAAGCCCTACTGTGTCACTTCGTTCTATGTGCTAGTGCATGTCAAAGTTTGGCTAGAATATTGGTCACTTAAACATGACACCAGCTGCGACTTATAGGGAGCTATTATAGTGTAATAATAATAATAATAATACATTTGTTTAGCGACCTCGAGGAACAAAATCTCTTTCTAGGCACTTTCCAGTCGTGTACATGAACATTGCATATTTAGGGGGACCCCATGAAATGCTCCTCTACTTGTATTTCAGCTGCACTTTACAATGCACACTGTGCTCACGCATATTTTCAATTTTCCGAATATGTTGGGTATACGGAAATGTTTTGACTGACGACGATTGCTGCTTTCGAGAGGCGTTCATTAAAATGTCCGGTACTGCCATTATCTAACCGTTGCGCAGTACTCTTCAAATACTTTAGAGACATTTAAAAAGCCTCTGAATATGGATGCGGACCGATTTTCTGCGAAAGCTTTGAGTCTGACATTGCGTCTATGTGAATCTGTAATTTGTCGATGCTTATGCGGATGCCATTCTCGTATCCAAAGCTTTGGCGCTAAGGTCTTTTGCTCGATTTGCAAGGCCGCTGGCAACCGCTTCGGGACACTGCAAAGGGACATGCAAGGGTACAAGGAAAAGATGACACGATAACGAGTGGCTTACAGTGCATCACGCAGTCCTTGCAGCTGCATCCTCACTCTTGCTGCCCAGGTTGTAAGGTCACTAAGGTCACTAAGGCCACTGGGGAGACAATTCTTTACTGCCCAGTACAAGCGAGGATGATAGCCGCCGCCGGGGCTTTTCTGCTGGCACGCGATTGAGGCTGTTAAATCAGCCAACCTTTATTTTGAAGGTGCATTCCTCAAACAAGCTGTAGCCACTTTGTGTTAGCATACGTCCAGAAGGTTCCTTCATGGATAGGCTTTTTATTCTGCGATGATCCTATCTGAGGCACCGTGCTGACAAGTGGCCTTGCGATGTCATCGTTGGAGTATTTAAATTCCTTGTACTTTAACACAAGAACGGCGCTCACGCGACGGAACGCGAGCACTTTGGCGGGCGTCAACAAAACGTGTATTCTTACACGGAAGCTAGCAGGGGGTCACCATGCCACCGCTCTGGCCGACGTTCTGATCGAAACTCACCCCCAACCCCGGCTTCTGCAGGACCTGACTCACCCTAATAAATTTCCTCAAACACTCACAAAACCATCTTCCCATCAACTATTGGCAGCAGCGCCATAAAGTCCACTAGGCCATAAACTGACCGTAGGGGAAATGACGAGGCCATATACCAGCTACAACATGTACAGTAGGCCATAATAATAATAACAATACATTTGGTAAAGCGCTCCCAGAGAACTAAATATCTTTCTAGGTGCTGTACAATTGCTATAAAGGAAGCACGATCGATAAACTCCGCCGGCCGAGAGCCAGTCGGCCAATCAGCTACTGTCGTCTTTCACCATTTCTCGCTTTTCTCTCTGCTTTACTCTATCGCGGTTTTTTCAAATATGCTCATTAAAAACTTGATCGAGATAGTGATAATAATACAGCTCTCACTCGGTTGTCTGAGTCAATTATACGCCCCTGTATGACAATTAAAATTAAAATTACTGTGCGCACAGACTGTAGGCCTGTGTATTAGAGCACCACCTTAAATCTATCCTACGACGGTGTGCGGATTGAGTTCCTTCCTCCTAATATCACTTGGCCGATCCAGCCCATTGATCAAGGTGTTACTCGCGAGTTCAAGGCCGTCTACACGCGATAGCGCCCTGCAGCACCTCGTCGAAGGCATGGACTTTGAGGCCGACTTCTTGCTGAAGGAGTACTGGCAGCAGTATACCATCGCGACATGTCTGAAGAACATCTGGGCCGCTTTGAAGGACATGAAGACGGAGACCATGAAGGCCAGCTGGAAGAAGTAGTGGCCTGAAATTCTCCACGACTACAGATGATTCACCCCAGAGAATATAAGCAGCTCGGCAGTGGATAAGGCAGTTAGGCTAGCCCGGCTGCTGGAAGAAGTCGTGTACGACCCGCGATGACGTGATTGAGCTGGCGGAGACGCATTCAGATCCGGATAACTGACGAAGATCTGGTTGGTGGAGATGTCTAAGTCTGCGAGTGAGGGCGAGGAAGAGGATGAGCCAGAGGTTACTGGGGGTCAGGAGGAAGAGGAGGAAGTTGACCTTACACTTGAGCGTCTCTCGAAAGTCGTGAGAACCTTTAAGGAAGTACACGATACGATTTGCAAATAGGACCCACAAATGATGCGTGCATTGTGGCTCTGGAATGCACTCAATGGAGCGATAGAAACCCTAAAAAAGCCTCCTCGCGCTTATGAAAAGACAGCGCCAGCAACTGCCTATCCCGATGTTCTTTAGCCGCTCACCAAGACACCCACCGCCTACGCCTAGTACTCTTTCAGTGGCAGAAGACGACGACGCACCTGCTGATAAAAATGTACCGCCTGAAGACTCTCCTACCGAAGTCGCGCCTTCAGAGTAGCAGTAGCCTTGCTCTTCTTTGCTGTGCTGTACATATCTTCATCTTCATTGCTTCATCAGCGAACAAGTTGCACTATTATCAGAAGTTAATGGCTGTGTGTAAGAATTGTGTGTGCACGTGTAATTAAAAGCACAATATTAATAATATGATATTTGTAACGTCTAATATGTCGTATCTTCTCTTATTTCTCTAATTTATTGGGTAATACGAGTGTATTGGTGACTAAAGAGGTGTTATTTCATTCCAGAGGGCTCTAATAATGTTAAAAATCGTACCATGTTATTCATCTTGTTTGTTTTTCAAGCATGATTTTACTTACCATTTAATTGCATTTCCCTTTGCAGCAAATGTAAAGCGCCTGGAAAGAGATTGAGTTCTCTGGGGGTGCTTTATCAAGTACATTATTATTATTGTTATTATTATTTAGACGGTCGCGAACAGGTTCTCTATGCTCTAACTAGGAAAATATTTGATTCATAAAATAAAGAATCCTACTTGGCGGAAATTCGCTTATCTCGGCGGCGTGTGGAACTGATTAACCGTGATAAACGAGGGATGGCTGTACATTGCTATCCAATCCGCGAATTAAATTGGACGTTGTGGCAAGATGCCAAATGGGTAAAGAATCTCTTAAGCCCGGTTTAGGCGGCGTGTCTTGCTTCCTACCTGTTTCCTACCTAGTCGAGTCTTCGGTGTATACCAGTACGGTGGGGGAGGCGGTCCAGACTTGTGGAAGACTTGGCGAAGACTCGGCAGCCAAACCCGGTTCTACCTTTTCTGCCAAGACTTAGCAAGTGACCATTTATAGATGGCGTTCCGGCCTCGCCTACAGCATTGCTTCGAAAAGAGCGGTGGGGGCGAGACTTGACCGGTGAACTCGTTGGTGCTGTCAATGCGAGTACCTGTTTACTAGACATTATGAGCTCCGAGTTCAAAAATTTTATTATAAGGCGGCGAGCGGTAAAGGTTTCAGCGGATAGCGTTAGCGAAGCGTGGCCGTAGGGAAACGCTGCTGCTGCCATCCCGCGAACGCTCGGTTGGCGGAGCGAGAAGGAAGGATGACTTGGAACTAGACTGCCGTCTAAACCTCATACAAACCGGAAAATCCAAGTAAGACTCGGCTAGGTAGGAAGGAAGAATCGCAGTCTGAACCAGGCTTTACAGATTCTACGACTCTCACCCGGAATGGGTCATGATCTATAAAACTAAATGGCGAGTAGCTGAGTGGCTGACTCCATATATTTTTTCTTTTGCAGCATCATGCGTGTACTTTCTGTGGTGTAACCACCTTAGAGTGGTCACTCTACAACTGGATCCAAATAAGAAACTGCTAAGCTCTAACAGTTCCCGCGTTGACTGACTATATCATATCATTGAAGCGATTAATGCATTATGCTATTTGCGGACTGCTGTTGGCTTATTTCCCGAATACATGCTTGCATATGTTCACACGTACAAGTGAGGAGCTCTCTTTACCTAGAAATAAAAGTCAGATAATCATTGAATAACTCGAATATTGAATGAGGCAACTCGGCTGCTGTCTGGTTAGAGTAACATTGGTGCCTAAGCACATTGTCTGTATTTCTTAGGTTCTACTTGTGCTTTTATACAGCTTTTAGGCCTTCAATTGCACAAGGGATTTAGCACCCGAGCCAATAGTAGTACAAGCATTCATTTGAACTCGCGGAGATGAGCTGGGATCGATGGGAAAAGGCGAAGAAGTTGCTGATTTACTGCTGCTTGTGCCTCGTTCCCACGCTTATCGGGACAACGCTAGATTAAGAGTAAGGAATGGAGATCGGTTCCACGTCGAGCCTAATCGCTGTATGTACATATAAACACACACACACATATACATATATATATATCTCATACATAATATATATATATATATGTATGTATATACATATACATATTTATATATATATATATATACCATACATAATATATATAGTCTAGGATACAAAGCGGGATTGATGAATGGCCTATGCTTGACGCTCCACACACACACACACACACACACACACACACACACACACACACACACACGCACACACGCGGCGCGCGCGCGTGCGCACGCACGCACACGCACACACATGCACGCACGCATGCACGGGAACGGAGCGTCTCCTAGCATTCAAGGTGCTCGATCTCGAAGCACCGAGAGCGCATTTGCTGAACAGGCCAGGCAACCAGACGCCTGGCGTCGGCAGACTGAACGCATTCGCTGTCGCATCCGGGTCGCCAAACTTGGCGAGCGGCGAAGTGACGAGGAGTGCACGGCGGCTGCGTATAATGTGCTGCATTTATCTACGCATGCAACCGCAAATCAGGTTGAACGGCTGCTTAGACCTGAATTCACCCCAAAATCGGGGCGGAGACTCGCAAACGACAGAGCTGCTCTGCACTGGCAGACGGGCCTTTGACCTGAACTCCGGGAAGAATCTTCGAAAAATAGCAAGAATACTCGGATTGATGTGGCGGCTAATGTCATTCGTATCCAATGCGGGTCACTCTGTTTGTCAGATATTCGGTAGATTTTATTCTGCCTAAACCTATACAAATTGCATAGAAAATGCTGCTCCTGGCATGAAAGATTGCTGCTATAGTATCGATCAGAGAGCGGCAAAGCTCGCTGGTCGTAGCTACGTCGCTTCGTTCTGTTGGCGGCGGCGCAGTCAGTCGGCTCTCATGCCGATTCAATCAAAGGCCGCTCGGGCGGCGCCGCAGGCAGGCAGGCAGGCAAACCTCGATGCCACATCGCAGACGAGCTGGTTCAGTGCAACCTCGAAGCTACAACGTACCCACGGAGCGTTTCGCGCCATTTCTTGGGGCCGTTCTCGTGCAATTCGCTGCAACTCGCTGCGATGGCGCGACATTTTGCGGGTACACTTACAGCAATGCAGTTTAATATGCAATCCAAATTGGAGCTTTACGAAGCCAATTGAAGCCAATGACTTTTTGGCGGAATCTGTGGTGGATTGCGGTGCATCTTGGTGGTGCAAGCGTCTTTGGAGCCCATTTGTGTGATATCGCGTACGAGCACAATTGCACTAAATCTGGCTGTACAATACATTAAAATGATATTGTACTACAATATTTACTCGAATTCCGGTCGAAGTTCACTTAGCTGGAGCAGATTTCCATGGATTGCGGTAATTCGTCGAGCCCATATACGTACCGAGAGCAGCTTAGGATTTGAGTGTGCTTTAGAAACCTTTCCCGCCCAACACCTACTCTTGGTCTGTGCGGCTTTGTGTTAGTACTGGCGGAGATACATTTCATATGAAGATACTAAGATAGGCGCACCGACGTCCAGTCTGGAACTGTTCATCGGCTTTTCGCCTGCGACCAGCACTGTTTTCTTTAACAGATGTCTTCAATTAGTGAATTTTGTATGTATAGCCTAGTCTTCCGGAAACACGGAACCTACGAGCAGCCACGAACCAGTTGCCAGACCACAATATCGGCGTCATTTTAATATAATATTAGGGCCAAATCAAATCCGACTTTTGATGCAAATGACTATAATAAGTATTACGGACTTGAAACAAAATCACTTCTAAAATTCCGCCGATGAGATCGACAGAGAAGCCTATCGCACTCTACCGCGATCCTAGCTATCAGTTACGATGCAATAACACACGAACAAGCTGCATTGACAAGGTAGCAGACAACTCGAGGCTACAAGCATGAGCTTTAATGACCGTGTACCATCGTTGCCCAAATGAGCGTGTAGGTATCTACATGTCTCTCCGTCTGCAACTCCACAAAGCCACAAACACTATGAGCGCGTTACCCAGGAGAGTTTTGTAAAGCGCACTAAAAGTCTAACCGGCTTTCGGTACGCATTCGGTATCCAACAGACTTCATCTCACGGTTCGCATGCTCATTGCCACTTAGACCTCTTGTTGGGTCAGCTGTACCGCGACAGCGGACCAGTCCGGCGGAAGCCGCTGAGACGAGAACAGCGGATCCACTTGCAGCTGTTGCTCGTGCACCCAGTGTACCCTCGTGCACTCCGGCGATGCGGCTACGCACGCAAGGCAACGAGTGCCCAAGGCCCGAGTGGAGCTGGATAGCACGCTCGTTGTTGTGACTTGCATACTCCGCGTTCTCCGTATAGCGTGTTCGTGGCCCCCCGTGAGTTGGCGTCTTTCGGCAGAAGCTCTCGACTGTGGTGGACGTCGACTCCGACTAGCCAAGCAGTTACTCAGCTAGCCGGATCTTTTACGGCGTACGCTCGTACTGGTGCAACGAGTCGATACAACGGCGGGACTGCTGAAGCCGACTGACCAACTAACACTGTTTGTTCGCGCTTGCTTTGTCGTCTTGCCCCCTATAGTGTACTGTGTATAGGACCCTCCCTGTAGACTTGTTTAGTCCCCAATGTTGTTGTTGGCGCATGCGATATTATAAAGAGGTCTAAGCTGACGGCCGCTCGTCTTACCCTCAGCGGCATGGCGAGCGGCGTCGTGGACGGAGTATGGCGGGAAATAGCCTCTGACCCCTGGAACTCGGCTACAATTGCAGGCCCACGTGCTGGACGTGCGGCCCGGTTCCGCGTCTCCGCAATAAACTGCATCTGACTGAGCCGTCTTGATCTGTGCGTGACTGCTCGCACAAACATAACACCTGTTCTTAGGGAATACGAGTGGGCTCACTTAGGTAGCTGCTGTATGTATGTTTTTGGCCGCTGATTGGTGCAGTGACTAACACCGAGTTCAGGGATTGTTGCATAGTTGATGCTTGTGCCCTTATCACTGAATTGCCCCCCCCCCCACCATCGTCGCATATTCCACTATGCATGCACCTGAAATTTACTTCCGGGCTGGTGGCTGGCGAAATGCGGTCCTGCGGTCTAACAAGTAATCGTTCTTGCACTTCGGCGGCTGTTTCACTATCGTGTAGACCTGCCCACGTGTACACGCATGCACGACTTTAGGGGTTAAGTTGCCTCTTCTCAATGATCAGCTGCGGCTGGCCAGCCCAAGTACCGAGCGACTAAACAATCTGCACTATTTCGGCTGCTCCGATGACCTCACGCGAACACGTCCGACGCAATTTGGAAACAAAATTATTTGAAGGTGGAAATGTTCTGTCGTTCGTGCGCAAGTCTCGCGGAGCTTGTTAGCCATTGTCTGAGTCACTAATGCAGTTACGTTCCAGCGATGACTTATCATTCGAAATATGACATCATGCTTGATTCAGCCTTGAGAGTAAGTGCACACGACCAGCCTTTGATAAACAGATGACGACCGTCATCGTCCTGCTTACCATTTGATGGAGCCTTTAATGGCCGAGCTCTTACGAGCCCAGGGTGCTTGGCTAAAGTTCTCCAGCACATGCAGCTGACGAATTTGCAGCATGCCGTTCACATGTTTGTGCAATGCAATACCTCTGCTGAATTCGCAGCCGGCATTTTTATTAGCACTTCTCTAGACGCCATGGCTTTCAGAGTGCTTTGAGAAGGGAAGTAGAAAAATATCCACCGACAGTAGGATTTGAACCTGGAACTCGGGCGTTAAGAGCCAGCACAAACAACCACACTGGCAAAATCGCATGCTGCGTCACTGAGTCGGTCAACAATGCTTCGTTGGACAGCTAACAAGATCGAATGTCATTCTCCATGCACAAGTGCAGCCACGAGCAACAAAACTTGGAGAGCATTCGTTTGATCAATTACTTGCTACTTGGCAGCACGAGGCTGCCTCACATTTGCCATTTTGCTGAATGGGACAACCTCATAACTCTTATGAGTTCACTGCCGACAAATCTGGATGAAACACAGAACCGATACTATTCTGTTGAGAACACTTGACCTACAGCAAAGGTTGTGTACTGCAAAGTAACTTTAATAGTACAATTCATGCGCTATACTGAATGCTTTGCTGGCCTTTGGCCAGCTACGGTCTTCTGAGCTGTCTCATTACTCACAGAATCTTGTATGCAGTCCATTAATGGCTGTGATATATTAATAATAATAGTAACAATGATAATATTGATAACAACTCTACCATTCTTATTAATGAGTCGCTCATAAAGCACCCTAAGCGAGCTATATGTTTATTCAGCCGCTTTACAACTCGTTGCTCTTTGCCTCGAACAGGCAGTGCTCTGGCGAAGCTGACCTTGAGTAACGTAGCGAGCGAGCGAGGTGACTTAATGGCGGCGCTGCTTCGTTGCTTCTCTGAGCCAGCCATCTTTCAGCGTATTCAAAGCTGAGCAGCGGGCACCGTATATGCTAAGCTGCTAAATTCCGGCTATTCACTTAGCCTAATTCACGTATGTACCACTTGTTTTCGCTGGCTGTGCTAACGTGGCCCAACTACTTGAATTGGATATAACTGCATGTTATCGAACTTGTAGAAAAGAAGGGGACTGGTGAGCTGTCAAAAGCCATCATAGACATCAAAGCACTTGTGAAGGCGTGATGGGAGATGATGATCGTGTCAAAAAATTTTGCCCACTGCATAAACAGATTGACCAAGAGGTGATTGTAACAGAACCTCTTACCATGGCAAACAGGAGCATAGAGAGAGAAGTGAAGGGATTGGCAGGCTAAAATCTTACTTAGGCCAGTCAGGAAGGGTCGTTACTACTCTCTGTGATTGGCCAGTTTGGACAAGGTAAAGATTGATCCTCTGATAAATTAATTCCTGCCTATCCTTGATAGGAAAACCGAAATGCAAATCTGAAATCCTTTGGGGATTAGCCACTTTTTTATATTGGAGGATAAATTGTGGGACAGGCAGCAAGTGTTCGCAGTTTGGTTGGCTTCTCTGGTGACCACCTGACAAAAAATTGTTTATTCAGAAGATCACTTGCGAAACCAGTCATCGCATTTCCCTCGATCGCCAGCACTAGCGGTTACTTACATCAACGGTAGCCAAAGATCTTAGTGGCTTCCTAGCTCTTCAGCCCAGGCTGAACCGCTTCAAATCAAGTATCAAGGCAGGGCTGATTAGAAGGCCAGTAGGCCTTAAAGCTGGCTTTAATTATGGCTGCTAGCCAGACCTATAGTTGTAACAAATTCAGTCGCGTATCTCTTCCGTAAAACGAACTGTGGCGATTACTGCTCGATCTGCAGTCGAATGCGACACAATTCGCAATATATCATGCGAGATCCACGACGGCTTTGACCTTGTGAAGGAAATTCGAAAAGATTAAGGAAACTCGAAACAGAATACAGGTCAAAAGTTGCTAAGGCCTCGAGGACTGAGTTTGCTATTGAAAAGTCTTCCGCTCACTGAATTGTGGCGGTTTTCGTAACGGTATAGCGGAGAATCATAACGATCAAAGCAGGCGAAACGACAAAAAACAGGACAAGCATATAAATCAGAGAGTCATTCAGATTAGGACAAACGTCTGGCAGCGGAGATGGCAAAACTGATCTGAATTGACAAGCTCTACTGGCGATATCCATCCAGGTTTCGAGCTGCAGGCAAAGCGGATGCGGAAGCGAGGGCAATCCATTAGCACGCGGGGTCGCAGAGCGTGTGCGTCGGAGGACTTCGTAATGCTTTTCAATCTGAAAGATTTCCCATCTCGTAGACCTTAGGTAGTCTCAGTTTTGCCAAGCGATGCCTCGGTCGTGGCGAAAATACTGGATGCCGGCCGTTGTCCGTAAACCAATCTGTGACGAAAACGAAAACTTTGTCCTCATAGAAAAACCTTAATCGCTCTGGAATACGAACTCCTAATTTGATGTGTGGCTGCAGCATTGTGGCGGCCATCATGTAGTCCTCTTAATGAAGGTGTCGCCTTTGACGATTGCTTGACGCCGTAATATTTTATTCTGAAGACAGCTTCTACGGTTGGCCATCACATTTGAGACCTGTCCTCGGTTAGGGACTTCCTGCTGGCTAACGATCTTACAGGCTCCATGGCTATCTCCAATTACTGGACGGTCATAATTCAGTAATTGATGGGGCGAAAAGCAAATCCAATGGGACGATAGACTTGGTGAGAATATAGCCGGAGCTGTTTCATTAAACAAGATAAATGCAATCCTGTGTTTCCTTCCGTAACGGAGCTGCGCTAAATCGAGGCTCCAGTTGATGAACGAATTCTCGACAAAATCTTTACATTAATCCACATGCTCACCGCGGCTTGGCATCTCGATACCTAGTCAGACTTCTTCGTCAGCTTCTACCTCCTGGTTATCTCGTTGGACGATACGCTCGCTGTGCCATTTATGACGGACAAAAGGAAGAGGATGATGAAGTGGAGAACGAGGAGGACCAAGAGGAGGAGGGAAAAGATGATGATGATGAGGAGGAGGAGGAGCGGTAGGAGGAAGACGTGGAGGACGAGAACGAAGAGGAGGACGAGCGGGATGTGGAGGATGAGGACAAGACCGAGGAGGATGATGAGGACAAGAAAGTGAATGGAATAGAGATGAGGAGAGTGAGGAGGATGGAAAGCGGAGAAGAAAAAGAAGGAAGAGGGGAGACTACACAAGCAGAACGCGACGGAAGTTCTCGCAGTGTACTCTGCTACTTTTCGGACTTTCGTTTTTCAATGGAACGACACATGCGCATTGCACCTGTAGCTAGTCATGCCTGCATAGTAACGCCTATTTTGCTTCACCGAAACGAGTTCTACAGAAGTAATAAACGCATCCCATTTAATAGAAAGCTTAGGCGCATCAGATACCTGCTTGTGTGTGAATCGTAGGCATGCTGCATGACATCAGAAAGTCGGACGACCATACGTCACTAGTATCTGAAAAAGAGTGCAGCAGATGAAAGCTGAATCTATCGGCCAGACGCTTTCGATGATCACGCTATCGAAGCCAGAACTGTCGGATACAAAAAGGCTGCCGAGTTCAAGCTTTGGTCCTATTTTCCTTGTTTTTCAGAGTGCCCATGCGTACCTAAGCCATGGCCGCGGGGTGCAAGAGAGTCGCGAGTTAAGTACGATATGATATGATATGCTACGTCGCATATGTGGAGAAAATGCTTTCGCGAACGGAATATCTCTAGTAGTGACAGCCACTGACCGTCTAACTTCGACTTTTTCTAGCTCGCTGGGCCAGTTGGCTCCATTTCATTGGCTGGTTCGTATCTAGCCCACATTGGCCCACCTTCATAGGTAGTCAAGGCCTTTCTCTCCTTGTTGCGTTCTCTAGAGGAAGCCCCGCTAGACTCCGTACTTTGCCCGCGCTAAAATTTATCGCATTCATCCCAGCCCCATTTTTCCTGCAGATAGATAATGACACGAGTTTGGACACGAGTTAATGCAACATTTTAGCAGTAAATGCCACCACATCAAGCATTTCTGCTTTCAACTCAAAGATAAAAGTAAAAATTAAAAAATTAAAAGTTTGCTGACTTACGAGCCTCATTTATATAGCAGCAAACGAGCCTTAGTTGCTGTCCCCCCCCAGTTTTAGGGGGAGATAATCAGGTAACTGGATAAGAGATCGCCACTCGCAGGGGTCAATCCCACGACCTGTGTTGTGAAGTGCATGAACCTTAAATATTGGCTAATACCTGGGGAAGGCTGTGCTGCTCGAGTCTAATTGTACTGCAATATCAGCGCCATAAGCAAATCCGATGAAAGCTAGTCACACAATTACTAGCGATTCAGTTTTACGAATCTGCTAAGATGGAGAGCAGGAACAGTTTTTGGCACTTAGTAAGACTTCTGCACGATGAGAGAGAACGAGTGAGTATTCCAACCATATTTTAAAGATGCTTTCATCTTTTTCTCAGCCCTATATCAGAGCCAAAATTTCTTCACGCCGGTTTTCATTCAATGTATGCAAAGCTCTTCCGGTGCCATTCAACAAGAAGAAATAGTAGTCATAGTGACACACACTTGATAAAGAGCCCTCAGAGAATTTAATCCCTGTGACTTATTTGATTTATTCATTGACAGCTCACCGAGGAGGAGCCTCTAAGAGCCTGCGAGGTGCTTCGTAATGGGAATAGGAACGTTTCTATCTGCAGCTTTCTACTCGGTGCGCTGCCTGCACGACGGATTACAGCAAGATCACCCAAGATCGTTCAGGTTGCCTTAAGATGTGATGAGTTTGGCTCGGAGGCCATCGGAGATTTCCATGCAGTGGCATTCTTGACGGGCTCCACGGCAGCGACTTTGCCAAGCTTCTCAGCTATATTGCGCTTCAGGGAGCAGCAGGAACTGCCTTAGCTTGACCGCAGGTCTGAATGGCTGCAGTAGAGAGTTGAGCCAAGTCAGAGTTGAGCCACTGGTCAGAGACCCCCCAAAAAAGAAGAAGTGAGGGATGCTGCCACTTGGCACCGAATGAGGTGCTATAAAGCAATTTGCTGCGGCCGCTAGGTACGGAGTCGTCGTCCTGCGACTACCCTCGAAACTTTGTCACTAAACTTTCACAGGCAAAGGGCGCAGCCGGTGTCTTTGTGGAGCTACAGATTGAGATGGTAGTTGCGTGCCGTAAACTCCTCAAAGAAGCTTAACAGTAAGGATAAAGTGGCTTGGAAAAGCTTCGTCACAGCGGTTCAAATTTTCGAGGCGATTACAAAGGCAGAAAACTGTGTTGCGAAGGCTGACACTGCGGTGAAGAACTGCAGCACAATGAGCTGCAGAACTTACTTCGGAGTCCATATCATGGATGTTTATCTTGATAAATTCAAGGACAATATGCGGGTTTACGCTTAAAGAGCAAGGAAAGTACTTCCACTTGGATTAACTAGGCTTCGAATGCCGCTGCCAAGGACAATATGATAAGAACTTCGTAGAAAACTATATTTTGGGGCTGGTTCGTGAAACTTATTTGCAGTATAATCACAAATCTCGAAAAATACCCACTTTTAAATCTTTGGTGCTTATTTTTTTAACTTCAGTATGAATACACACTTTTATTCATTTGTTGTTTTTTTAGAATTAATGCGAATCTAACAATAACTGTTAGTTCATTTTGTGATTCGAGGTGGGAAAACTTCAAATGTATCACTGTCCTTGTCTAAAAGCAAAATTGGTAAAGAATTATGACCGCTTTCTGTGGTTTTGATGCATAGACAGTTTGGAAAGAACTATTTCTACTCATCAACAAAATTGTGCTGCATAGCGAAATGAATGTTACTGAGAATTGAGCATGGCCCACATCAACAGCCCTACTTAGTCATACAGACAGTGAAATTAATAAAATTTAATGTAAAAAGATATTTCAACAGCTGATTTAAATGATTTTATTTTATTTATATGAGAAAATCACTGAATTTTAATATATTCATTAATGGCAATAACGACCAAATTTGCACTCTTACATACTGCTTCTAGTTTTTTTGAGGTTTTTCACCAAGTTCTTCTTGAGCGACTTTCATCTCGTCTGGGCATCACTGGCACTGCTCTGCAATGGTTCAGGTCCTATCTCAGTGGGAGACTCCAGAGTATTGATATGAATGGACAAAGATCATTCGAAGCACCTCTTAATAATGAGGTACTTAATAACTCCGTGCTTGGTCTCGTTCTTTTCACACTTGCATGCTGACCCTGAGTATGTCAACCCTAGCCATGTTATTCATGTTGTTTATTGAGCATGGTACCACTAAACATTCGATCGTCCTTCCTTCGCAGCAATTGTAAAGAGCCTAGACAGAGATTGAGTTATTCGAGAGGCCTATATTAAATGCATTGTTATTATTATTACCAGGATCTCTGATGAAAACGCTAAGATCTTTCTCTGGTCAGGTTATCCCTAGGGTTCTCTCATAAGCTCCACTGCTGGTGAATTGCCAATTTGATTTACAACGTTTTCCTCGCTATCTGACTTGTAGCTCTCTTCTGTGGGCGGCTGGTTTCTCTTCGGAGGTGTGGGTGCAGAGAGTTTAGAGTAGTGCGGTAACGGGAAAATTGATGAAGGATATGGTTTGGATATGTAGGATAGCAGGCGGATCCAAACGCATTCAAACGCTCGAAAAAGGTCCAAAATGCAGAAGTAGCAGTTGCCTGAGTTGCGGTCAGTGGAATCCCACCGAATTCAGTGAAATCATTTGTCACCGAATTCTCGGGACGACGAGCTTCGTGTCTCTTTTTTTCTTCTCTACATCATCCAAAAAAGAGAACAGAGTGACCTTTTGACTGTTAATAAGTACATTGATTTTACTCGAGATTAATTTGTTTCACTCAGATCTAACACTTGTATGCATACAATTTTGGCCAGCTGGTTTGGTCCAATAGTTAAGGTGCTCGCCCTTACCAAGGTCTGGCCGAGGTCGTTGGCTCAAGACCTGTGGCATATGTGAAGCGCCTGATTATAGATTAAGTTCTCTTAGGACGCTATACAAATGAATTATGTTTTATTTTTTTATTGAACAAAATTGTTACATGTTGCCATCCAGAGCTTTATTTTGGTTCTAACAATTGAATTGAAGTACCAGTATCCTTATCCTGACAGGGATGCCGAAATATGCGATTTATACCAACTATTCATATCAGTAGAATATATTAATAAGGCAATTATAGGGCATGTATAGAAATGCATAGAAAAATCTATCAATACCATGCCCTAACGACTTTGTCTAGTGATCAGCAACAGACACATCAAATACTAAACCACTTGATGTTTGTTTGTTTTACTATTTGATTGAGTTTAAATGCACTATGATTTATCGGTGTAATTAATTACACTACATACATATTTCGCATGTAAAGGATGTTAGTTTTTCGAGCACCAGAGTTCCGGCCTTAGCAGTATCTCCAATGCTCTAGAAAATAAGTTCATTTCAAGTATATCTCTATCCTGGTCACCAAAGTAAAGTTTGTGAGGAATAATGGCCATTTTCTATACTAACGAGCGTCCCGGAAACCAAGATAAAACAAAAAATTGTTATACAGTGCTTAACGGTGTTGGCTTTTCATAACCGAGTACGTGGGTTTGAATCTGTCAGTCGGCGATCCTTTATTGCCAACTGCAAGTGGTTGTGACAGCCGTTAAGGCTCTTCTGCCCCTATAATAATGAGGCTGTTTAATCAGCTAAGAATATCATATGACTGCTGCGTTATTGAGTGATTTGATTGTGCAGCACTATTCATCGTGGCCCTCAGTCTTTGCTAGCACTGTCATGACAGTCACGTGAGCTCTTGTACGCGTACAGTGACCACGTGTACGGTGTCCTTTCTACGTGCTAAGCGAGAGCTTGCACTCTCTGAATGCAAAGAGAAAAACTCGCCGGTATTCAGCACATTTTGGTGGCACTAACCGTGCCTGCCCGTGCTTACATGAAGCTCGCCATTCAGCAGAGGCGGGATAAGCTAATAAGGCTGTCGTCTTTGCTTACTCGGCATTTTCAACTTTTTCGGCGTCTGCTTATCGTGTGCCTAAGACACGCGACATCGTCTCCACAGAAATGCTGCGGAAACGCTGCTGCATCGGCTTTGCAAAGCACGCGGTCCAAATAAGTGTGGACAAACCAAGGCATCTGGATAAATGAGAGTGCTCAGCGGTATTGGCGTCCAGTGCAGCTGTTAATGGTGCCAGAGAGCTAATCCAGTCTAACTGAAAACATTGCTGGGCCAAGGGTGCTATCGATGGGCTATTAGAGACTGTGAAATAGCTAGCTTCTACCTATTAAAAATTGTGGGAAATTTCAGCACATTAAAATGAGGGCCTGAGTGTCACCCCCTCCGACCTTGTGGTGGGCCTAGCGTAGCTAGCGAGCCCGGCCTACTTTCAGGCAAATACGCCGTACGCTCATGGCCTCTCCGCCTAGCCGTCGACGATTAGACCATTGCTGGAGATAAACAATTTTTTATCACAGCTCTTAACAATCATTCATTATCATAAGTTATTACAGACGTCATTTGATATTTTCCGGTGTCATTTCAACCAGAAAACCTATTGCATGCAGTGTGCAACCAAAGTCTTCTCAGCCAAGTTCTTCATTATTCGTTCAGCAGTCTATATCTGATTGCAGGTTCTCTGATTCATTTTGAAACCCGTTTTCTTGGTAGCCATTTTCTCGGAACATCATCCGTTTCGTTTCAAGTGGTTTACAAGGCGACTTACTGCATAAACTGTAAGCACCATCATGAATGACGGTTTTAATATACACGTCCATTGAAGCATTGTCGACGATTGATTAGTTTCGTTTTGAAGGATACCAATTTAATTCCGATTGGCTCATTCCGATGTCCCATTTTCCAACTCTCTGAATCAAATCAATGTACGTGTATAAATAGTATTGGTTCGAGATTCTAGTTCTTATTTCCAGTTTTAAATTGGGAGTTTTGGAAATTAACAATGTCCAGCTTTGCTCGGATGGTTGATTTTACAGCCCTAATTATCTTTGGAGCATTGCAGTGAAATTGTGAATCAGCGTCGCTACTAGGTCGGCTGACCTGACAGGGTCAATAAAACTCGGCAACTTTGCGCTAGCAATCTCATGTGACTTTGCATGAAATAAAAACGATGGCTAGTTGAAATCGTTTTAACAAAATATCGGGTGTGCTTTGAGGGCTTTAAGACAGCATTAGAAATATGAGTCACTTTCAATTCGTCAATCGCAGACCAATGTTCCGATGCGCTACCGAAGGTAGACCGGGAAGGCTAAGCCGTCCAGGAGAGTGCGGAATTTTACAAGGAGCTTCCAAAAGCAGCCAGCTGTCTGTATCATTCATCAAATGCTCGGCTATCTCTATAGCTCCAAATAGATGCTCTATTGTAGCGAAACCATGCCAACCAAAATACCTGCAGTGTCATTCGGCGGCGCATTTACGAACGTTTTTAGTCGTGAGATAATCCGAGAGGTAACCGATTCTTAAAACAAATCTATATCTTCAGAAGGTAGTTAAAAATCTACTGCAATGATGGATGCTAATGTCGAAAGCGAACTTCCTATTGCCACTGTGTTCAAAGTAGCATGTAGGCACGTTTAATAATTCTCCGCGGTATAAATCAAGACGTTGCGTCTGGCCATTTACGTTATAGATTACCGTAGGGCCCTAATTCGATGCACTCCAAATCGGTCGGGTGACGCAACTGGGTGACACCGCTCGTTACGTTAATCTCTCTTCTTATGAGATTCCCAGACTTAGCTGCCAGGGCAGCGAGGCGTTTGCATGCTTAATAAGTATAGCTGTCGGCTCAGCCTATTTTAGATTCTTCAAAAGGTATATTTCTCTTGGTTGGGCCCATAAAAAGACAGTGTCACATACTCAAAATACAAAAGATTGCATGCGCTTAAAATCGAATATTATAAAACAATGCAAGGGCTACGTACACAGAAGTGAAAGTAAGCTTTTGAGCAGTCCAGAGCCAAAAGTGCTGCTCGAGCCCATAACTTCCGAGATCCTAGTTTTAGAGATAGATTCCTCATTAATAATAATAATAATAATATTGATCAAGCGCCCTCAGAGAACTCACTCTCTCTCTCTCTCTCTCTCTCTCTCTCTCTCTCTCTCTCTCTCTCTCTCTCTCTCTCTAGGCATTTTACATTTGCTGTAATTACTAGTTTCTATTCTCAGCTCGTAAATGTAAATACGTTGGACGTTATTACAAAAGATGGAAGGCAGCGCACAAAGGAATTACTTCCACTCAGAGTAGCTTTTGCCATGACATAAAACAGCAGAAACTGACTAATAATGCCGACGGGCACCCCGAAAAAATAGCTGCTGAAAAAATAACCCTGAGAAAATAGCCTGCACACAAAACAGCCGAAGACAAGGTAGCTCCCACAAATTTCAACAATATGTTCACAAATCTTGTATATTTCGATTAGCTTATAATATCGAAAATATTCTATTACGATGATGAAAATTAAATTTTAAAATATAGTTTTTTGAAAATGTTAAAAAGTGAAGGCGTATTGAAATATTTTTGTCTTATAAAATTATGAATAGTTCAAGAATAATTTAACATTAATCTACATTTTTTCTTATTTATTTTTGTTTTCGTTTGCCGCCATATTCTTTTAATCCTTCCTGTTCATATCGATCAGTCAATATTGAGAACTTAGAACCACAGTAAGGAAAAGAGTTGTTACTAAACGATGGGTAAGCCCTAAACCCTAAATCCTAAACCCCAAATCCTAAGCCGTAAACCTTATTTTTGTATCGTGGGTCTTTGTAAGTGTGTTTTTATCTCTAATTATGAGCTTCGTCGGCGCTATTTTGTCGGGGCTATTTTGTCGGGTTACCATGGTGACCGTATTCGAATAGTTTAATAATGCTGCTTACCATACCGAAAGTGTTTGGTCTGCCGTTAGCTTAATAAGAATAAATATTTGGTTGGATCAGAGGAATTTTCCATGCTGTTAATGCATAGAAACCTTATGTCAAAATGCTCTTTCGTTAGTCCAGCGACACAGGAGTGCAAATAGGGAACGGACAGCTCGTTTGTAGTTTCTACATAAACTTCCAGTACCTGCTTTGCCTAATCTGATGACGTGTTGATCCCGGACGATCATACCGCTAGCTCCTCGTTCTGAGAAGCCCCTCCTAAGCCAATGACTTAGGCCTTGAATGCACCGTAGAAAGCTTTCCAGAGTAAAACCCACTGACTTCGTCCACAGGCCTTTCTGAAGTCGGAGAAAGAGATAGATATTACGTATTCATAAATTAGTATGTTGTTACTAAGCGCTTTCGCTTTTCATATTGTGCCTAAATATAACATGTAAGGCCAACGCACTTGTTTAGGATGATGACGCAATTCCACTAAACATGTGTACGTGAGATAACAATTTTCGCAGACAGACCGGCTTACAATTAAAGAGAAATTATTTTTGTTATCTTGTTCTCAGCAATGTCCCCAAAAATGAAAATCCGTTGCATTAAAAAAACTGACCAAAATGAATAAGCATGTGACTTTAAATCTGCTGTGGATGGATTGATCCAGAAAAAATATATTAAAGAAGATCAAGAAAGACAGGCCAACAGCAACCATATGACAGAAGTTGCAGGTTTGTGCTTACGTTGTCCTGTCCTCGCTCAGCTGCAGACCGTATTCATTCATGCATGTATGTATGTATGTAATGTATCTCAGTCTGTAACTCCACAAAGCCACAAAGACCATGTGGGTGTTACGCAAGAGAGTTTTGTATAGCGCACTCATAGCCTAAGCGGCTTTCGGTACGCATTCGGTAGCCAACAGACTTCGTCTCACGCAACAAAGAGAAAGTGGGAAGCATAGCAGAGTCAGGAGAGCAGTCGAGGTAGTGCGTGGCATGAAAGTAGCAGCTCAGGACCGCTGGAAAGGATGAGCCATAGTCGGCAACAGGAGAGTAGTTGTTGTCGTTGCGTAAGAATCGTGGCAGCTAGTTCCACAGCCTAGGACATGCAGAGCTAAAGGTTTTGTCGCCAACGGTCTTTATGCGTAGAAATGTAACAGCTAATTTATTGTCCACACAGGACCTGAGGGCACGAGGAGGCTGAAACTGGTGCAACAGTTCAGCTAGGTATGGAGGAGCCAAGCCATGGCGGGCCTTGTGGGTCAGCGTAAGAACTTTGCTCTGTATCCGTTGCTCAACCGGCAGCCATCCTAGCTCTTTTAGCAAGGGAGACGTGTGGTCAAACCTCTGGGATTTGAAGACTAGCCTTACAGCCATATTCATAGCCATCTCCAGTGGACTAATTGCTTTTTTTGGTAGCCCAGTCAAAAGGGAATTACAATGATCAAGCCGAGACAGAACTAAGGAGCTAGTTACATTTTTTGCAAGCCACGATGGAAGACAGCTCCTAATCTTAGATAGGGATCGGATGTGATGGCAAGCTGTAGAGGCAGTCTTCTGAATGAATCTTTTGAAATTGAGGCAGCTGTCGAAAACGATCCTAAATTTCGAGCACGTGGTATAATGGCCCCACAGCAGCATCACCTATTAGAAGAGCAAAGCCTTCTAATCCAGCCATACGCTTAGGGTGTCCTATGAGCAGCAGTTGAGTTTTTATCATAATTTAGTTTCAAGAAACTTTTCGACATCCAGGTTTGAATGTCGGCAAGGCAAGCATTCAGTTTATCAGTTGCTGCTCTAGATTCCGGTGGTTTCAGTGACACATACAGCTGAATATCGTCAGTATAAAAGGGATATCCTACTCCATGGACCTTAATCACTTTTCCCAGAGATTGAGTATAAATGGAGAACAGCAAGGGACCGATGACGGACCTTTGAGGGACTCCACAAGTGACCGGTCTCGTGGGTGAGACTTGACCCCCACACGACACGGATGGAACATGATCAGACAAGTACGATTTAAACCACGCCAGTGCCTCGCCTGCCAGACCGATTGTTGTTCTCAATCGTTCAAGCAGGACATCGTAATCAATGGTATCGTGAAAGTTGGTTTCATAGTCTACGACCTGCAGCTATAGATCTTCTGTCGCATACTTTCTTTAAATAAAAGAAGGAGACCAATGTTAGTGTTTTGTCTTGAGAAGATCTCAGGCCATGAGGACGCTGAAGCTGGCGTAGTCGTTCAGGTAGGACTGAAGGAGATTTAGCTGTTGTGGGACTTGAGGGTCAGCATTTTGCTTAGTGTCTAAGCAAGATCGTCACGCATATCAAATTATGTTATATTAATTGTATCCACTTATGAAATGGAGACACCGTAGTTCTATTTAAAAAATCGAGTCACGTGACCGGGTTTCTTTAATTTTAGGACAAACTATGCTGGCCTTCGGAGTTATCTCTTCGAGAAGATGAAATGTATCCCAAAGCGTCATTAACATCATTCATATAATTAAAACTAATCTTTCAGAGATACTACCCCATCAGGCAAAGCATCGTACCACTCGCTTTTCGGAATCCAACAGTCTAGAAATACCTCGTACAAACCTTAAATCCTTTGGAGACCGTGCATTTAGCTCGTATGCTCCCACAGCCTGGAACTCCCTCCCGACCTGCATCAGAACATCCCCTGACCTGACCACATTTAAAAGAAACTTAAAAACATTCCTATTTAGGACAGCATTTAGTGGGTCCTTGTGATTCGTCCTCGATGTGCTTATGCGTGCTGACACTGTTCATGCTGCCACTAACCACATTTGCATGCTGACCCAGTGCATGTAACCCCTAACCATGTTATTCATTTTGTTTGTTTTTCAAGCATGATTTTACTTACTATTCTATTGCGTATCACTTTGCAGCAAATGTAAAGCGCCTAGAAAGAGATTAAGTTCTCTGAGGGCGCTTTATCAAGTGCAATATTATTATTATTATTATTATTATTATTACCATCATAGAACTTGGCACTATAAAAAGTAACAACATGCACTATATTATATATTTATGCGACACACTTCTTACTAGTAATGGGTAAACCAAGTGTGATTCAGAAATTTAAAAACCTAACGCGACAAATCGGCTCCACCAGTATATCTCCTGTTGAATCTGTAAAAAATCTAGGTTTCCTCTTCCAAAGGAACCTTTAATTAGACAACCACACTCAGATTGCCTACTTTCAGCTACATAACATTGCCAAAATTAGGCCTTGCTTAGACAGGGATACAACATCTCATTTAGTCCATGCATTTGTGACATCCCGTCTCGACTTCTGCAACTCATTGCTTGCTGGTCTCCCAGCCTGTGCAATCAGGCGCCTACAATTGGTGCAAAACCCTGTGGCTCATCTTTCGTGGTCGTCGTATTTGTCACATCACATTAATTCTAGCCGACCTGCACTTGCTCTCACTCCATCGACTTCAAGGTTCTGTCACTAACTTTCAGGTCCCTTCATTCTCTGCCTCCAGCCTGCTTATCAGAAGTGCTCCCACACCAGGCGAAGAATCTTACAAGCCGTTCTTTTGACTCAAATCGTTTAGCTTCTACTTGGTACGAAACTCAAAACCGTCGGAGACCATACCTTTAGTTCCTTTAGCTCCCAAAGCCTGGAGCTCACTACCGACGCAAGTCACCAGGTCCCTGACATGACGATATTTAAAAAAAAAGCTTAAAACCCATCTGCGTATTATAGCATTTGGTGGGTCTTTGTGATTCGTCCTTCGTGTGCATGTACTTGCTTACACTAAGCTTGCTGCTTGTGGATGTACCACTAATCATCTGGTAATGCTTTCTATAAAGCATCTGTTAAGTGCCTAAAGAAAGCTTCAGTTCTCTGAGGGCCCTATACAAATGTATTATTATTATTATTTTGGTGTAACAATCACTTTGATTTGTTTGACCCCCGCCGTCCCCGGTCAGTCAAGGTCACGGCAAATTGCTGAATGTCAGAACAAGAGAATCTTGAAAAATCAACCAACTCAAGTTATGCATCTTAAAATGGCAAATCCCTTCAAAAAATGTACGAATTCTAGAATTGAATTGACCAAAGCATGAAAAACTAAAAAAAATATTTTGCATTTAATACTAAGGCACGAAAACATAATTTCAAGTTGAAGGAAGTTTAAGGACGTGTGTAACCATTTACTTTTCGTATTATCAAAACTGAACTCAGCCTTTGTATTGCAAGCTGAACTAAAGTCGCGCTCAAAACTCTACACCGATCCGCAGGTTAATAGCAGAGCTATGGAATTTACTATAATAATAATAATAAATTTGCATAGCAGCCTCAGAGAACTAAATCTTTTTCTAGTCACTTTACATTTGCTGCCAAGGAAGTATAATCGACTGGTTAGTGATAGCATGCTCAATTACAGCAAGGGTAACATGTTTAGAGGGAACATGCACAGGATCAGCATGCAAATATGTTTAGTGACAGTTTGCACAGCGTCAGCAAGCATAAGCACACAAAGAAAGAATCACATGGACCCACTAAATGCCATGATAAATAGATGCGTTTTTAGCTTTTTACCGTCGTCAATTCAGTGGATGTCGTGACGCCAGTCGAAAGTGAGCTCAAGGCTTTGGGAGCACGGGAACTGAAGGCACGGCGGTCAGACACTTCTAGGCACTTTACACTTGTCATAACAGAACCATGACTGCATGGTTAGTGGTAACATCTAACATACAGGTGACGATAAAAAGGCACGCATATATGCGATTTTGTAACAAAAAAGGCAGACAATTTCTGTCACCCACAAGCCAGCAATATCCGGGCAGTGAGGCAGCCTGGTATTGTCAAGCAAATGGCTTGCTGTCTGCTACTAATTTTCTGTGCCTGCCTTGGCACGACGGTAGACTACCAGCAGACTACGAAGCCCTGGCATCTTTGTCAGCAGAGTTCTTATTCTGCGCTTTAGACTATGCTTTTTTTAGTTTTCAGTAAAAGAAATGGCGTCTTATCCATTCTGTACGTAGACAGTCTTTAAAGGAGCATTCTCGTCGACTGCCTTCCGTTGTATCATTTATGTTGTCAATGAGAGTCTGGAGGCAGTCGGAGGAGTCAAGATGCAGATCCAGATGACCTGCATCACGAAGAGAATGCACAACCATTTCTTGGTATCACTACTTTTAAGTGTCGCCAGTTAATAAGCTAGCACGACCTGTGTACGCAAAGGCAAAATAACGGTAAGCTAGCAATAGTTTATGTTGGTCGGCAGAAACACGGGCTACTGTAGCTACTATTCGCTTACTGGCAGTGACACCTCACCATCGTACTAGGCGGCTCTTTTTTTTGAGCAGCCTATTCGAGGACCGTTCGTGTCGCGTTGCAAAGAGTCTCAGCAAAATACCCGAAGGGTGGGGGATAGCCATCACCAACTGTTCGATTATCTTCGACACACAATAAAGAAGAAGTGAGACCGTCGCGGAAATTTAGCAGCTACCACGGAATTGAGTCGAAGCTTTCTAAGTATTCTTCAAGCGATAGCCAATTTAAACGGCTTCGGAACCATCCATGTGTAGCTTTGAACCGTGTCGGGAGAGGGGACGTGAGAGCCTGCTTAGCAAGCCAAGCGGGCGGCGTAGTAGGTTTGGGGCTTAGGGTTCAGGGTCAGGCACTCCCGAATGCTGGTTTGACGAGCTGAAGGTAGCGAAATAAGCCGATCGCCTCGGCTAGAGCATTTCAGTTGTAATCCTACAGACAGTTACTAGCTCACAAGCTCCTTGCCATGAGCTAGATCGAGGTCCTGCCACGAATGGAGAATTTAACCGAAAAACCTATCCGCAGGAGGACCAAGTCGCTGTGCTGCGTCTAGCTCAGTCTTAATCCCGCACTCCTCAAAAGTGCTCACCACTCTGCCGTGAGCCTAGTCCCGAACCAGGCACGACGGCCACTTCCACCCCTTAATCGGGGAAAGGAGCCTTCCAAGTTGTATACTCTTACTTGGAACGATCCCTTCGTCCGTTCCCTAGCTGGGAACAGGGACACTCGAGAAATTGAATTTCGTGCACTCACACGAATGTATAGGCACGCATTCGACGGCGCCCACCGACCGCGTCTCGATTCCCTTCTCGCCGCTCGCTCGACTCCGGATTTCCTGCGATAACCGATCGATGGATGTGTGCCCGCCCACCTCCCTGCACGTCAAAGACTCGAATTGAATGCGGCTGGCTACGAACTGGCATCGCCGTGCCTCATAGCAACATGCATATGGTCCCATCTTGCTTCTGTCCAGCTTCAGTCTTGGAGGTAGTGCATCATCAAGACCAATATAAGACTGAACCAAGATGGAGAAGCTGGGCAGGTTTTTACATCTTGGCCGAGATGGAGGCAAGACCAAAAAAATGACCATAGGTCCCATCAATTTTCTGTTTACACAAACGTAGATATATGTAACCATTGCGTTGCAGAGTTTCTGAACAAACAAGTTTGTGAAATGCAACGACTCGACTAAGTTAGCTCATATATAAAAACCGTGTACGTGAATGAAATGTAAATTGATTGGCAGTATGATATTTAGGACGTCACACCAACAGCTGTTGATGACATGTCAGATAATGTTGGTGAATCGTCAAACGAGAAGCAATATGACGTCGGCATCTGTAACGATCGAGACTGGTGCTGATATCCATTCATTAGGGGCATTTTCCACAACTAACTTCCTAGGGTTAGATCAAGGGGTTCGTGCTCCGGCCGAGGATGCTGTTAGAGAATCAGCACGCCAGATCCTATAAAGAGGTTTTACACATAAGTTCTTCATCTACTGGGGCTCTATCGAAGGATGACCTGATCAATTTGGCTAGGCGATAGCGAAGACCCGGAGTACATGCCATCGTGAGTCACAGCTTTTGCGGGGAAAACTTATTTGAAGGTTGCTCAGCAATAAGCTGCTGATCGTACAGTAGCTGCTAGCATAACTCTGAGCGGCAAAGAATGAGTGGTGTTCTTTAAAATGCTCCCAATCCTGCAACGAATGCTTCTATCAATGCTGATTGCTCAACTTTATGGCAAATATAAATTGTTACAGCAACGTTAACTTGCTAAATATAGCTGATAACCATACTGCTTACTATGATTGCACATACATTAGCTCATCTGGCGTCGCTCTCTTGACTCACGAGCGTCTGCTATTGTGTCCTTGACTTGATGCGTCCAGCCATGGCAAGCGTCCGACACCTGTCAAGTAAGCGGTGTTAATTTGGGAAACACCATCTGCAGGACAACCGCTGCTATTGCTACAGGGGCGATGCAGGTTCTGGAAATGGTGGTAGTTCGTCTGAGCTTCCGGAACTCTCCAGCATCTCTATCGATCCTGCTTCACTCGGCAGAAAGTTTTGCAGTGCATAGTAAGCCAGGACAGTCTATCCGGTCGGAAGTTGGTGGCTTAACGTATATTCTCGAGTTCCCTCATTCTCAAAGAACGAATGCCATAAGCAACCTTTCAACCAGTTGCTGAGCACCACTGACCCATTAGTTAAATATTTCCTCTTGCGATTAGAGCTCACGATTACGATACGGTTTCTCAGTGTAAGCCTTTAGAGAGAAAATAGCCATCTGCAGCCATCTAGTGAAAAGAGCTGGGATCTGAGCTATCGGGTAGAAGGTGCGGTCCTGCGGTGCAGCGGCTGCGAAGTGTCATTGTCCAACGCGCGAGCATAATGTGGACTCCGTATAGACACAGCCGGCACTGGTCCGACCAGTCGTAACCCCCCACCCCCCACTTGTACTTGGACGAACCTCGTGCGAACATCGACGAATGCAGACAGCACGATGCAGCTAAGTAGATTTTGCTAGCTGTAAAAATGGGAGACACTTCTGTCGGGCTTTCTTGTGCTGACAAGCTTTCCGTCACGAGCACCCAAAGAAGTTTAGGAAGTGTCGTTTGTATCATCAAGTGTATGTCTGCCGAAGCCAGTTGCAACTGCCTCCCACTCGCTCTCTGTTCTTGGAGCAAGCAAGAATATATCGCCATGCAGTTACGAAGACAGCGGGCATGCACAGCGAAAAACACGGCGACAGGCACGCACCTTTCTAGCGCTTCGCTCGGCGCTGCACCTTAGAGTAATTTGGTTGCTGCCTATGGTTGAGCGCCTCAAAGGCCGCAAAAACGAATATGGATAGCCGCCTGGGCGCTGTATATCCGAAATTGGAATCGTGAAGCAAGACCGATAGTGTAAACGTGGCTTTTCATAGCTGGGGTCAAGGCTAATCCCATTCTGTCCCATTAGAGCATCCTGCTGTCACGCTAGCCGGCCTGAGAATCGCGCTGAGACGCTTGCCGTTCTAGACATCTTACCGTTACGCTCGCCAGACTAGGCATTCGGCTGACACGCTCGCCGCTCACGCGCAGCGATGACACGCTCGCCGCTACGGTCACCGCACCGCCACGCTTGCCATTGCAGGCGACGCTCTGTCACGCTCGGCGTTCATGGCCAGCGGCATCTGTCCGTCAAGAAAATTCTCTGTGTGTCCCGAAATTTTGGCCCAACTGGCGACAGGCTAAACATTTATCTAGCGAAATAATAAAAGCTTTAAATTAGATACGTTACGCAAGGTCCGTACAGCTCACAAAGTTGCCCGAGACCGCTCCGTAGCTAAGAAAGGCCGACGACCAATTTAATTACGGACGGCTTTCGCTGCCGCTTCGACGATACCCGCTTACTCGACTACCATTCTGACCCAGCTATGTTTCTCACTGCGCCGCCTTTTTTTGAGATCAAGTTGGCTTTGGCTGCCATTTTCTCACTGAAATCAGAAACGGGTAAGCAGATGAAAGGCTTGGGGGAAGGCCATAAATAAACATTCTTCGCAGTAATGGCCCTCTTTTTCTCGAGGCTTCACGGCGCATAACTTTGATGCTATGCATATCAGACAATATAATAATAATAATAAGTATGCACTTGATAAAGCGCCCTCAGATAACTCAATCTCTTTCTAGGCGCTTTACGTTTGCTGCATAGGGAAACCCGATTGAATGGCGAGTAATATCAAGCTTGATAAACAACATGAATAACACGGTTAGGGGTGACATGCACAGGGTCAGCATGCAAGTGTGGTTGGTTAATGGCAGCATGCACAGTGTCAGCACGCATATAAAAAAGCCTGCGCTCGTGCGCCCGTCAATGGAAGCGTCGCTTCAAATGAGCTTTAAGGGGCTTCAATGTGCGTTAGGAAATTCAAAGGGTTCGCAAGGGTCCAATCATATTTATAATTATAAAAATAATAATAATACACTTGATGAAGCGCCCTCAGAGAACTCAATCTATTTCTAGGCGCTTTGCAATCGCTGCAAAGGAAACACGATCGAGTGTTGAGTGGTATCATGCTTGATAAACAACATGAATAACGTGGTTAGAGTGGTTATACACAGGGTCAGCATGCAAGTGCGGTTAGTGACAACATGCAACAGTGAAGAAGGTTACGAACTTCAGAAGATTGTATTAAAGATCTATACTAGCTGATTTAACAACCTCTTTTGTATGGCGACAGAAGAGCCTTTACAGATATATCCACCGTTTGCAGCGGCAATAAAGGATCGCCCACCGCAGGATTCGAGCCCACAACCTCGGAACTGAGGTCGTGAAAAGCAGCCGCCCTACGTAGTGCGCCATCAGGTCTATCACGGGCATGCAGCAGCTTTTGGTGCTGACAAAGAACCTTCGATAAGAGCTGGCTCCAGGGGCAAATGGCTCGTGCAGACAGGTGACTTATTACGCGAGAATAAGCCGCCGTGATAATGTAGCTCCTAGCTCTCCCAGCTTCGCTTCACGACGTAATTCCATTCGATTTGGAGGGGTGTTGACACATGCACGTGGAACTAAAATTATGCAACACACGTTTTTGCGTCGGGGGGGTAATAAGTGGCTATTACATTATTTCACAACAATTTCTTATGCCTCGAAAGTAGACAAAATAATGGTCATTATTCTCTACAAACTTTACTTGTGTGACCAGGCCAGTGATGAATTTGAAATTTAATCAGTTCCAATGAGAAAACGAGCGAATTCGCGTCTTTGGTTCAGAAAAACAACGAGTAAATAAAAAACTATTACTTATCTATACCGTTTTAGTAAAAATGATCATGCAAGATTTAGAGATGAGCAGTTCTTTGAGATTAATGTTAACACTGTAAATAACTTTCACGAATTGACCGCGCCTGCAGTAGCTCGCCATTTTATCCTTACACTGTTCTTGGTAGCGGCAGGCAAAGTCCAGTAAATCCAGGTGGAAACACTCCTCTACGCTTCTCCTCCAATAAGACCCCGCGTTCTCTTTGAATCTATCGAGATCGGGCGTTAAAGATGCGGCCTCCCAAGAACATCCTACTGCCGTGTGCGCTTGTGCTATTCGCCGTAGAGTCAACCAGCTCTACATACCTTTCCGCATTATGATACCGTGCGATGCTCCGCACCACTGCGACGTAGTTGTTTCAAGCTGCTTTCACCTTACTAGTGAGTTTCTTAAAGAATTTGTTGCATTCAACGATCCTCTTTTATTTGTGGTTCCCAGAAGAACCAGACTTGGCATGCCTCAGATAGCCTAGGGAAGACATTTCGAAGGTATTTGAAGGATGTCGACTCCTTATCCAAAGTTGTGACATATTGTTTCATGATTTGGTGCCCATTTGTAGCATTATCAGATTCCGAGACCCGCGAAACCTTGTATGAACGCTTTGGAGACCCATAGGAAATGCCGCCATTTTGAGGTTTCCTATGACTTTCCGGTGAAGCTCGTCATACCTCAAAGCGTTCAGCAAGGTCTGGACACTGTGGTAATCCTCTTAGAGATGCACCGGACTGAAGAGATGCTTCCGAATGCAGATCTCATTCAGTCTACAAAGTGCGCCCTCCTCTTCCTCCTCATCTGAAAATATCTGTGAATCGCGAACCTCAACGTCCTTGACATCGATGCTGTTAATGCGAGAATATCTGCTTAACTTTTGCTGCTCAATCCCCCTTCCGACATGTCATCATTGGTAGATTGCTAAAACACGACACTAGTTAACATACTCGAGGAATTTGCACCTCTGACTAAGCGCACTGAGCACCCTGGCCCAGGCGGCTTTTGGTTTATAACAGACATTAAACTAGCTCGGTCTACTAAACGCAAGCTTGAAATAAGAATACAAAAGATCAGGACTGACTGTCCATCGACAGGCATATGAGGACTACTGAAGATCGTATCAATCGATCCTAGCAAAGGCCAAATCTACCTTCTAAAAATGTCACACATGCTCAATACAGAATCATATTGTCTAATCTCCTTAAACGCACCCAGGTTAGCGATACTTGTAGTGATGTTGCTTACCTAGCGATACTTGTAGTGATGTTGCTTACCTAGCGATACTTGTAGTGATGTTGCTGATCGCTTCTCTATCTTCTTTGACAACAAGATAGACAAGATCAGGGAGTCCGTCCCTAAGCTGGCAGCATCCCCGCTGGAATGCTGTCCTCAATTCCATGCGGCACCTCAACGTCTACATTCAAGGTCACCAGTGACCTCGACCTGAAGTTCATGACCGATTCAAAAAAAGACATCTGGACCCTATTCATACTTTCCTGCTTTTACAATGCATTGATCTGCTCTTGCCATGCATAACTAACATCATAAATATGTCATTAGCCTCAAGGTCATGTCCCAGCACCTTTCAAAAAATCCCAGCACCTTTCAAACAGGCTGTAGTCAGGCCACTACTCAAGAAAGCAACACTAGACCAAGAGAACTTGAGCAACTTCCACCCAGTCTCCCTTCTACCGTTCCTTTCAAAGACACTAAAACGAGTCGTGGCAGAACAGCTGAACTCATTTATTGAAACTTCAAACTTGGCTAATAAGTTCAAGTCTGGTTTTATAGCTAATAACTCCACAGAGTCGGCATGGCCCTCGGTGAATAACGACCTACTTAGGAATTCAGAGTTGGGTAGAGTCTCTCTACTGGTTTTGCTTGATCTTCCGGCAGCTTTTGATACTATCGATCACCAAGTCCTTCTTGAGCCCCTCTAATCTCGCCTGGGCATCGCTGGCACTGCATTGCAATTGTTCAGGTCCTATCTCAGTGGGTGACTCCTGAGTATTGATGTGAATGGACAAAGATTATACGAAGAAGAACCTCTGAAATATGGGGTACCTCAGGGCTCTGTGCTTGGTTCCGTTCTTTTCACGGTTTATAATGCACAATCTAGTCTTTCACTTCTATCCAGAAGACACTCAGTTGTACCGTTGCTTTGATCCCTGCAAGCTTTCCAGCATGCCGAATTCTCTCAACTCCCTTGCTGCATGTATTGATGACATCCACACATGGATGGCACCGAACTTTCTTATATTGAACGGTGATAAATCCAACTTATTAGTTATGGGAAAACCAAGTGCGATTCAGAAAATTGAATGGCTAATGCTCAAAATCGGCTCTGCCAGCATATCTCTTGTTGAATCTGCACGAAATCTAGGTGTCATGTTCCAAAGTGACCTTTCGTTGGACGACCACACCAGCTCCACAGCCAAGTCTACCTACGTTCAGCTATATAACATTGCTTAACTTCTGGCTTGTTTAGACAGGGATACTGCATCTAAATTGGTCCATGCATTTGTGACACTCAGTCTTGACTTCTGTAACTCACTTGCTGGCCTTCCGGCCTGTGCAATCCGGCACTTACAGCTGATGCAAAACTCTGCAGTTAAGCTTGTCTGTTGTGGGCGTCGCAGTTGCCACATCGCACTACTTCTCGCGATCTGCACTGGCTCCCTGTCAAGCAACGTATCAACTTCAGGGTTTTGCCACTCACTTTCAGTGTCCTTCACTCTTTGGTTCCAGCCTACCTATCAGATCTACTGCTCTACCAGGCTAAGCATCGTACCACATGCTTTTCGGAATCTAATTGTTTACCTATACCTCGTACAAATCTCAAATCCTTTGGAAACCGCACCTTGAGTTCGTATGCTCCCAAAGCCTGGAACTGACTCTCGACTTGCGTCACGACATCTCCTGACTTGTTCACATTTAAAAAGAAACTAAAAACGCACCTATTTATTTATCACAGCATTTAGTGGGTCCCTGTGATTCAACCTTTATGCGCTTATGCGTGTTGACACTGTGCATGCTGCCACTAACCACACTTACATGCTGACCCTGTGCATGTCACCCCTAGCTATGTTATTCTTGCTGTTCACTGCGCTCCACTGAGTTCACTGTTGTTCACTTCATTGAGCATGCTACTACTAACCTTCCTTTGCAGCAAATGTAAGGTTCATAGAAAGGGATTGAGTTCTCTGAGGGTGCTATATCAAACGTTTTATTCTTCTTATTATTATTTTACTGAGTACAGCTTTCGTCCTTGTCTCCACATATAGTTAAATGTAATTAATTACTATGGCGCCCTAAGAGAATTTATTCTCTACTCAGAAACTTTGTATGTGCCACGGGGCTCGAACCCGTGACCTCGGTCATCGGATACATGCACCTTGACTTTGGTCGGGCGTGCACCTTGTTCACTGCACCAAGCCTGCGTGGAGGGGCTAATCTGTCGCCAAATCGGTCGAATGCATAAAAAAAACTGCATCTAGTGGGTAGCCCATTTAAATCCATCTCGAGAAAATGTGTTGGTCGATTGGTTGGTGCCCTTAACTTCTAATTTCGAATGGTTTTTATTCCGTGCCTTCCCTTTCTATTCGTCAGCCCCCCCCCCCAAAGCTTTGAACTCGTTACCGACTGAGATCCGGTCATCTCCTGATTTGATGGCATTCAAAGGAAGGCTTAAAGCAAATCAAGTGGTTCTGGGCTCTGTCCTGTGGGTCCTTTGCCCTTGGAATTGTCCTTTGCATGCTCGCGCCTTACGAAACTGAGCACGTCGCGACAATTGGAATGGGCGATATGCTTTTGTACAGCACCCAAGTGAACTTTTTTTCCCCTGCGCATTCTGAGTGCCTTTCCACATGTGAGCCCGCTGACCCGCAGCCCCGAGTGCCTTTCCGTGTGATTCTCCATGTAGTCCAAGTATAGTACTTGGTGCTTTTTCACGCTTGCCTAAGCTGGACATCGTGCTTGTCATTTACTGCTAGTCATTTTTTGTTTCCTTTGCAGCGAGTTTTAAAGCACTTGAATTGAAATTCAAATCTCTCATGCGCCATAAAAAATACTCATAATTATTATTATTATATGGTTCAAGTCTATTTAGGCAGCGAGAAATAAACTGAGCACGTGGGCATAATGCTCACCTATTTCTTTTACTTTTTCAATTGCAGGAAAGCATTATTAAAGACATTATTAAAAGTTGTACCCTACGAATGCGACTCCTTACCTAGAAGACTTCGTCTAGTGATCAGCAATAGAGTTAAACACATATAAAAGGAATATTTTTAATTTTTTGTGAACACTTTATAGCGTTTTGTCGTAGAAGTATTTACTATCGTGACTTCATTCAAAAATGAATCTTGTATAAAAAATCCGAATGTTCTTATTTAACACCTGACTTTTGGTTCTATCAGTATCTCAATGCTCTAATAGACAAGTGAACTTTAAATGTATCTCTATTCTGGAAACAAAAATCAAAGTTTAGAGGGACTATTGGCCGCTTTCTTTGCTATTTGGGCCATTGACTATTGCAAAAACACAACCAACAAACAAGTTTAAAGTAAAGACTTGCCATACAGTATAGTTACTCCCAGCTTTTTCAAAGATGCAAGAAAGCTTTGCTCCGATGACCAAATATAGACGGCCTTGAAAGCAGTCTGGGTCTTTTTAGAAAGCAGTATGGTTTCATTTTAGGGCAGAATCCTATTCCATTTTATTTCGTCATTTTTATCTGCATCAGCCTCAGCTTCGCACGGAGGCATTTGAAAAAGTTTTTCGGTGAGTACCTTGTGGTGATTGTGTAGCGCCCTAAGAGAGTTTAAACTCTATCCAGACGCTTCACATACAGTATGTTGAAGGGCCTGAGCCCCTGAGACTTTGGTAGTGAAAAGCGAGCGCGTTAATCCCTGGGCCAAACCGGGGCGGCACAAATAACATTGTTAGAATTTGAGGTTCTTTTCGAGTGCAGAATGGGTTCGCTCGAGATGAGAGGAATTTTGAAAAAAAAAATTCGTAAGGCTATCTTATAGAGAACAGTGCAGCCGCGCTGGTTTGGCCCAGCGTTCAACCTGCTCAACTCAACCAAAGTCAAGGTGAATGTATTTGACGACCAAGGTCGTGGGCTCGAGCCCCGTGGCGTATGTGAAGCGCTTGAATAAATATTCTCTCGGGGCGCTTAAAAGATTATGTGTATATATATATATATATATATATATATATATATATATATATATATATATATATATATATATATATATATGTGTGTGTGTGTATATATATATATTAGTGTAACGCTAAAATGTCACGAAAGGAGATACCGGGAACGAGACGGCAGCAAGAACGACAGAAGAAACGCAAGAAGAAAGAAATCCGGGCCATCCAGACTGAGATCCTTCTCAGAGACAGCGATCCCGGGCGCAGCTCGTAGGCTGTGCCCACTTCGGATGACTTTCGCGCACTCTTGCACGAAAACTTGCCTGTCCTGTCGAGAGCCACTTGTCAAGGCTTTCGCGAACGTCTTGCGCTTGAGCTTTGGGCCTGATAGTTGACGTGCCGATGCGTCCTTATGCGCGGCCAAGAATTCTGCCGCCACGTACTGGTTGTCCAGATCGTTTAATATCGGTATGAAGAGCGAGGGTGGAAAGAGCAAGCGCGGTATTATTATTTATTAGCCATCAGTCGAGCCATTAGTCGAAGGACGTAAGCACGATCGATCGTCGTCTCCTAGAGTAGGCTAGAACTTTTCGAGTGACCGTCAGACTTGTTTGCTCTATTTCTACCAGCATCGTTAGCTTTTGCATGCCAATAGTAGTGCATTGATCGCCTTTTAAATACTGAAACCCTTCAAAATCCGCGTCTCCACTTCGCATTCTCAGCGACAATTAGGGTGCAAGCGTGTGCAGACAAAATGCTACGCCACAGCCGGCGCCGACGACGAGAATTCGCCGGATACGTTGCCATATGCCGAAGCCATCGTGGCTCCGGCGCCGGCGGCGATTGATTGCCCATTAAGGAAGGCCGCCATTGCTTTAACAGAAACCGCGCACGTCAGGATACAGAGGGCCCCTCTGATGCTTTCCTAGCCAAAACGGCACCTGCTGTCGCTTAGAAAAAATACCAAGAGCTAGATGTCCTGTCCAGAGCAAACACGGACGAGGCTAGCGAGTGAGTCAGCGAGCGGCTGCCAACAAATCCTTCTTTGTTTTGTCTTCGCGGCGCCACCTTCTTCGCGCGCACGAGCTCGACCTTCACCTTTTTCTCCTTGCTTCTGGCGCCCCGGCGCCGGTTGGTTTCTCTCGCTTTCCTCTCGCTCCTGGTCATCCGTCTCTCTTCGGCATCGCTCGGCACTACTCTCTCTCTCTCTCTCTGCGTCTCTCTTTCTATCTCTTTTTGAAATCTCGCGGCATTACGCATTCGTCATTCATTTTCCAATACGACGCGAAAACTCAGCCCTAGCAGTCAGTGCTTTTGGACGCAGTATAAGATCCGAACCGTCCCGTAACGAGTTCGTTGAGAATGTCAAAGCACTGCATTGCGAATATTGTAGCGCCGCTTTGATAACGGCGGCCCAGGCTCTGGACGTCGCCGATCAAGCTCGGACTCTTTCTGCGACTAGCTAGCTCTTCGCGGACTCTCCTCAAGACTGGCCTCAAACCAACTAAGGGCTGACATGCCCTTGAAGGCGAATGACTCTGACATTTGCAAAAATGTGTTTAGCCAAAAAAAACAAGCAAATCAAAGTATACGGCCTAAATCCAAGCAACGGCGGCATTTTCAAAAGCGAAAGGAATAATGCGTGCATCAAGGCTCGTTTAATCCTTCTTTAAGCCAGTGCGTAAGCCCGGACTAAGCCAAGGAGAAATCCCACCTTGACCTTCCTGGAGGCGAATCGCAAGGAATAGAATCGTAAAGCGCTAGAATCGTAAAAAAGACTGAAAGAACGCGTTGCGGCTCAAGTGGGCAGGACCCGTTGGACGCCCCCTCACCATTCCTGTCTTTCAACTCCTCTCAACGGCGCCTTGAAGCCTTACCGAACCATTACTCGTTACTTGCTTCGTTTTCCAGGCCCGTTTAGTGAGCTCCAAAATATTGCGCCAGGCGGCGTCGCGTCTTTGATCGAATTCCTTTCGCGAGGCGCACACAAGAAAGAACGCGGGCGGCTCGCTCGCACTGCTGGAAGCACACTCGCTGCCCCCGCCGCCCGCCGCCGCCGTCGCTGCTCGCTCGCTCGCTACTTGCATCGATCTAAAGCCCACAGCAGTCGGCAGTAGCGAGGGCCAGCTCTCACCGGAGGGAGAAAGATTACAGAAACTTGCCCAGGCGTGCCGCAGCGGTCGGGCTCAGCGGGCGCTTCGGACGAGGTTTCTAGCAGCCGAATATCTCAAAATCAATGGCTTGGACTATGCGAAAGCAAAGAATGCAAGAGTCGGTTAGTCAGGCGTAGTTTTTGCTTCGAATGAGTCTGTTGTATGGTTCGTTGCGTTGGATGGTTCGGTGCGCCACGAGTCCCCTTCCCCCTGTGGCCCGCTGGAACAGGCTGCACTACTGCTGGCTATGACGTGGACTCATTCATGTTAAGTCCGGTGAGCTCTTTAATGCCGCCCTGCTCTGCTACCTTCGGCGTACCTAAGTGTGTCGGCGCAGCAAATATCAGTCTCTGGTCGCGCTTCGAGACGCCAGCCTTGCCAGCATTTGCAACGCACCTGTAAGAACTAACTAGCATCGCTACGTGCCCAGTGCAAGTGACACAGGACTTAGTCACAGGCATAAGCCAGTTTGGCACGGCGCCGTCATAAATCATGTATCCACGCATTCCTTCATTCGTGGCCACAGTACGATACTGCCTGAGCTCATTGTTCCCACCCCTCAGAGAGAGAGAGAGAGAGAGAGAGAGAGAGAGAGAGAGAGAGAGAGAGAGAGAGAGAGAGAGAGAGAGAGAGAGAGAGAGAGAGAGAGAGAGAAAGAGAAAGAGAGTGAGAGAGAGACAGACAGAGAGACAGACAGACAGAGACACAGAGAGAGACAGACAGGCAGGCAGAGAGACAGAGAGAGATGGAGAGAGTGAGAGAGAGACTGACAGACAGACAGAGACAAAGAGACAGAGAGAGACAGAGACAGAGAGACAGAGAAAGTCAGAGACAGACAGACAAATAGAAAGAAAGAGACAGAGAGAGACAGAGACAGAGACAAAGACAGAGAGAGACAGAGAGATTTAGAGACAGAGAGATTGAGAGACAGAGAGATTGAGAGACAGAGAGATTGAGAGACAGAGAGATTGAGAGACAGAGACAGACAGAGACAGACAGAGACAGACAGAGACAGACAGAGACAGACAGACAGAGACAGACAGAGACAGACAGAGACAGACAGAGACAGACAGAGACAGACAGAGACAGACAGAGACAGACAGAGAGACAGACAGAGAGACAGACAGAGACAGACAGAGACAGACAGAGACAGACAGAGACAGACAGAGACAGACAGAGACAGACAGAGACAGACAGAGACAGACAGAGACAAAGAGCGAGAAAGAGACAGAGATGGAAAAAGAGACAGAGAGAGAGAGACAGAGATAGAAAGAGAGAGAGAGGAGAATTCCTTCATCCATGGCCACAGTGCGACACTGGGCTGAGCTCACCGTCCCCACCGACAGAGAGAGAGCGAGGGGGAATAAGCCATCACCGGGAGAGAGAAGCAAACCAGACAGAGAAGAAGATAAAGGAGATCCACATTTCAACTTCACAGATGTGGTTCTGAGGAAAGAAACCATACTTCCTGTACCAGCAAGACCTCAGCAATCCGATCAGAGACCTCGATCGTACCAAGTTCAATGCTGAGCTTCTGACATATTTGGCTCAAGGAGTGGAACTTGTTGGATGAAAGTGAGAAATAAACAGACCAGGAACAGCGTCTTCAACTTTTACCGAAGCTTTATGTGCGCAAGTCGGGCTGTGCTACTAAAACTATAAGCGGCCGGCCTATGCGAGGCTCTAGGAATCACCGAGCGAATGGCACCTCTTCGTAGAGATGCACTAATATAGTTATGTATAATAATAATTGCTTCCTTTACTAAGGAATTCGTCTAGCGCCCTAAGAGAACTCAATCTCTATTCAGGGGGGGCTCGATGAGCCCACGACTGAGACCAGAGACCTCGGTTCCCAGGACGAGCACCTTAACCTCCGCTGGGCCAAACCAGCTTGGCGTTCATCCGGGAGCCGTGCAGCAGCAGCAGCAGCAGCTTCCCTAGCAGCTGCTATATATAGCGGAACCGCCACATCTCCCTGCGGCTCACTTTGTGCACCCCAAATAGGACTACGCCAAGATGTCAAGATGTCGCTCTCACTGTGCCTTGAAGAAGGGCGACTACGACTGGCAGGTCATTGGAGACTGCAAAGCGATGTCGTTCCAGGTCGTTCCAGCCTCCGAGGTGGCTTCGCGGAGTTTCTTTGTTTAGTTTGCTCATGGGACAGCCGGTACACCAAGGTGCACCATCGCAAAAGGGGAGTGGACGAAGCAGCAGACCGAGTTCTCAGTAGCGAGGACTCAATCGCGCGGTACGGCGGCTGCAAGTAAACCCTTGGAAGGTGCTGATGCTTCCGTTGCCTCCATCTTAGTTGGGCCCCATCGAGCCATTTTTCACGGCTCGAGACGATGAGTCAGCAACTTTCAAATACCTCCCATATGTGTTTCCACAGCTGTCTGATGCAAAGGTCAAAGCATCGTCGAGCCACACAAAAAAAGATCATAGAGCAATGGTTCTTAACCTTCCTAATGTCGCGACCCTTTAATACAGTTCCTCATGTTGTAGCGATCCCCAACCATAACATTATTCGGTGCAAAATGTGGAAACGCGTGTTTTCCGGTGGTCTTAGGCGAACTCCTGCGAAAGGGTCGTTCGACACCCAAATGGGTCGCGACCCACAGGTTGAGAACCGCTGCCATAGGATGTGGCGAATTCGCCTAGAAGCTAAACAGGACGAATAAAGCTGATTGGAAATGCTTCGTTACAGCGGTTCGCGCTTTTCGGGGCCATTACAAGACTGAAAGCTCTGAGCAGCTGGTTTAGATACTCATACAGAACGCTGCCGAAATGGAATGCAGAATGTCCCTCAAAGTCCTCATCACTGATACTCCTCTTCGCAAATTCTAGGAGAACATGAGAGCTTACTCTGAGCCCTTTCACTAGGATGCTACTTGAATTGGGAACGTCGTTTTCACGGACGATATAAAAACAAAAAACATGCTAGGGGAAATGTGTTTAAAGGCTTATTGGAAAACTGTTTTGCAGCATAGCAACAGCAAATCTAGAATACCTGGTTATTTCTTAATCATGTTGAGTGGTCACTTTTGTTTGACTTAATAGTATTGAATAATTACTATCAAATAGCTAGTTAGTTATGAAATGCACGCTAATTTTAATCCGTTTGCTATTCCCAGGTTGGCGAGAATTTCATCATTGCTCATTCATCCCGCCCGAGACCGGGCAGCGAACGCGGCTGCGCGCGCGCGCGAGCAGAGGTGAACGCGCAGAGTTCAGAGCGCACCCGTCTCCCCGCGCCCGCCCGCCCGCTCGCCCATCTCCCGATCCCCGAGGTCGCCTCGAGGCATTCTCCAGCCTCCGCGTCCATTGCGGGGTTGGGACGCACGCACTCGCGCGCGCGAGCAGGTGCGATTCGCCAGAAGCAATAGTAAATATATGACCAGCGACACCGTCAGGCGGCTTGGCGAGGTCCGCTCGAGCACGCCGCCGCCGCGGCGGGAGTTACACATCACAAGCGCCGGAGAGTCGCTCTGCTGCCGCGCTGAGCTCGCTACGTACACACCGGAGTTTGTTATTGGAGCCTGTAGCACAAACAAAAATATTGTAGTCGACTTACAATGCGTGCGCTGCGCTGGTTTTTAGTCGACTTACAATGCGCGCGCGCGCCCCGCGCTGGTTTTTACGCTGGCAAACAGCGAGACGCTCGTTTAAAGCCCGCTGCGGAGCGCCAGTCGATAGCTGCAGCGGGCCAGAGCAAAGAGAGAGAGAGAGAGAGAGAGAGAGAGAGTCTGCTGGAAGCTGCGACTGAGGACTGAGCCGACCTAAACCAATTTAACCATGTAACAATAAGCCGGAGGTATCCACTCCAATACGACGGCGCTGGCGCGAGATCGCCGGTCGCAGGCCGCCGCCGCGGCCGCGTCCGACTGCGGCCCTCGCCGCCGCCGCCAATCGCCGCCAATCACCGCCGCCGATCGTCTGCTCGCAGTCCGATCGCAGCGAGCGGCGCGAGCTGCCCGAACGACTGCTGCGCAGCCAGCTGCGCAGGCTTCGCGGGCGATCCGAAGGCGATTCGAAGTGCGCTCCTTAATCCTTCCGCTTCCGTTCGGCGCAGGTACAGCGATTCTACCCGTCTCCGTGCGACGGGTAGAATCGCTGTAGTAGTAGCAGAGTCGGTCGAGGCAAGGCGATCTGCAGACCGTCAGTAGGATCAATGCCGCTCGAAGGCCGCCGCCGCCGGGCTGTTTCAATCGACGATACGCTTGGCTAATTCGAGAAACTTAAGCGGATTTGCGAGACGACTCGTTTAAGCCATCGGCTCTCGGCACCTACCGCTGCCATGTTGGATCTGATTTTTTTGAGAAACCACTATGCGTCGAGCGCGCCGGCCGCTCAAGTCGCACTGAGGTTTTCGCCATTACGCCTGCACTGCGCGCTGCATGCAAATGACACATTTCTCGCCCAAAAAAAGTCTCGTGAATCATGAAAAAATGCGTGCCTTTGTGTGCCGCCGCCAGCTGATGACCGTGACAAATTTCAGTCCGCTGAACTTATCATTTTCTCATCAGATCCTCCTCTTCATTGCCGACTGCATATAACCGCCGTCTTTTAGTCGTTTGTCGCCACACTTTGATCTGCCTCCGGCCTTTACCTTGCTCCCTCGGCGCTGGACCTTGAACCTTAGGTGTAGCATCGTCTTGCGTACAAGGCGCGACATGTCAAAGACTCCTTAAACTTTGAATTTAGAACTCAATGAGGCGCAGACGCTGCAGGCGCGAATGAATTTCGCTTAATTCTAACTTAATTCGGAGGAAAACCCTAAGCGGACGCTGTGCGGGAAAATGTCTGCAGCGTCGGCCGAAGGGGAATGCGGAACATTTCGGTAGCTGACCTCCTGCTGACCTTTTGCTTGTCAAATCGACGAACCACTGTACTAGTTACGGCATACTTGGCGCTACTAATAAATTGAAAATCCTAAGCCTCAAAACTTGCTCGGCGAGCGTATCTTCTATAGCGTCTGTGCGAAATATCAGCGTCCTGTTCTAAAATGACCTTCGTGCGATGGTCGCATCAGCTCCACTGTTGAGTCTGCCTAGTTTTAGTTAGCTACGCACCATCGTAAAAACTGGGGCCGACTAGATAAGGATGCCGCCGCAAAGCTGGTCCGAACGAATGCAGTCGTGAAATTTCGTCTTGACCTCGGAAAATTCGCTACTGGCAGGTCCTCTTGACATTGAAATAAGACGTTAGCAGTGTGCAAAAGTCTGTAGCTAGGCTTGTCCGTTTCGCGAACGCCACGATCCCGCCGTGTTGCGCCATTTGGTCATGCTCTGGCGCTTACCCACCAAGAAGTGTATCGACTTCAAGGCACTGCCACTCACTTTTAAATCCCTTCATTCTCTAGCTCCAGCATATCCATTGGAAATATTCCTTCTCTGGCTTCGCATTCTACCGCCGACTCCTGCGACTCAAGTCGTTAGAGTCGCGTTTCTAGGGAAGCTCAAATCATAACACGAGACCGCGGCGCTTTCAGCTCCCACGCCTCGAAAGCCCGGAACTCACGTCCGACTGATGCGACGACACTCTCCCTCACTTGACGGCATATAAGTAGTAGCTAAAAACCCTGCTTGTGCTTCGCACAGCGCTCGATCCTTCGAATGAATCGTCCTCCGTGCACTTGTGTACACTGAGCGTCTGACCTTCACGTGCCGTCGTAACGTCTTCCTTTCCGTCGCATTTAAAGTAGCCGGAAAAAATCGAATTCACTTTGGACGTGTGGAAAATGCGCCCTTATCATCAAAAACAGGACCAAGTCGTACAGCTGACGTATTTTTATGAAATTCTACAGTTTATGCGAGAGAATAATGAATATGCGCAATTCGGGAGTGTCGATTAGTGAATATTGAACGCGCGCGGACCTATGCCAAGAGCGAACTCGAGTACTGCAGCAGGATACCCTGTAGTTCCGGCTACCCGGCAGTTCCGGCTACCCGGCAGTTCCGGCTACCCGGCAGTTCTGGCTACCCGGCAGTTCCGGCTACCCGGCAGTTCCGGCTACCCGTCAGTTCCGGCTACCCGGCCGTTGCGACTACCCTGCAATTACGGCTACCCTACAATTACGGCTACCCTGCAATTACGGCTACCCTGCAATTACGGCTACCCCGCAGATGCGTGCAGGCGTAGCAGAATGAAATGAGCCCAGTGGAAGCTATAGGAGTACAAACTGCAAGCAACATTTGCGACGCAGAGTGCGTCACTAAGCTCTCGGTTGACAGCCATGTCAGAGCTGCGGGCTACGAGCTGAGGGATCCATAGAGATAGAGATAGGGATAGAGATAGGGATAGCAGCCGGTTTGTCTAAACGATAACAATCGGGGACGCCTTGTGCATATTTTGGAAGCCTTAGACTCGCGATCTTCTTTTTTCCTCTCGCCCGTCCCGCCTGAATACGCAGTCTCCAGTGCGCCTCTCCGCGAGGTCCTTCGTTTTAAAAATTCGTTTTAATTCCTGATAGTTTTCCATGTACTTGGTAAATTTTCTCTTGTGCAACCGCCAGCAGTAGGTCATCGATCTAAACTGGCTGCCGTCACCGTTGGACAAATGCATGGCTGTGTCTTAATAAAAGACTACGGTCAGCCGCTAAGCGAGCGAATCCAATTTTTCTTATGTAATTGTCAAAACGCTCGCTCCGCACGTGCGGTGGTCATTCCGGTCCTTCCACCGCCTGCTTTGATCGTCATACCCATTCCGGATGCTCTTCTCTGGAAGCCGTCTTGCTCTTGAAAGTACAGTACCTGCAGATTCATGTCTGCCTTTGCAGAGAACGCTGGTCCGGTAGGTCTCTCTTATTTCAGAGATGGCCGCCCACAGCAGTCGGCAACGCAGGCCGCCGCCGCTCCCCCCCCCCCCACACACTCGGCTCGTCCGATGAACTCCTTTGCCAGCGAGGCAGTGGCAGCGGCGGAGGACCGCGCCAAGCAGTCTGTGGCCGCCGACGACGCTCTATCGCGGAACTGAAACACGGCGGAACTGAACTGCGGAAAAACTGCGGAAAAACTGCGGAACGGAACTGAAAAACGGCGCTCGCTCGTTCCGGCGGGCGCTTTTCGCTGGATGGACACAACGAGCCGGGCGAAGGCCGCCGACGGGCGACCCGTCCGTCGTCCACGAGGCGGTTGGCCTGACTCTCCGACCCCGCGCCCTCGATCCGGGGGGGGCCGCCCCCCCCCCCGATGCGTCGCCGCATATGGCGCCACGTCGTGCTGGACGTGAACTCGGAAGCCGAGTCGCTTGCTCCAGCTCGGCATTTGTCATTTCGAGCGGGCGACTGGACGAATTCGGACCGGCATTCCGCGCGGGCTATGCGTGACTGGTGGAACCGCCCATTCTCGCCGCAGCTGCTCTGTGGTGCATAAATTTGCCTAGCATGAGCTCGCGTCTTTGCGACGCTATCGGGATTGCCTCGCAGGCAGGTGGCCGCCAGAACCGCTGCGCGGTCGGAGCGACCCTCTCTAGTCCTCTCGGGTCGCTTCTACGGGACGGGGTCAACTAGCCGTTGGGACTTCCAAAGTGCTCCTGACTCTCGAGATGACCGCATCCGCTCCACAGTCAAGTCAGCCTACAATCAGCTGCACACCGCTGCAAATAACCGAGCCCGCTTGTATTGGCTACCGCAGCCTTTCTGGTCAATGCATTTTTGACATCCAGTAGACTTCTATAACTCACTACTTGCCTTCTTCCTGCTTGAGCAGAACTCTGCAGACAGGTTTCTCTAGCGGGAGAGCAGCAGCTGCCACAAGTAACTGCTTCTCGCCCACCTACCACGACTCGCCATCTAGCAGCAGTCATAGATAGACTTCGAGGCTGTCACCCACGCACCGCAGGTCCCCCTGCATTCTCTTGCTCCCGCGCACCTCATCGAAATTCTTGCTATCCAGACCTGCCATCGTACCGCCGGCTTTTCTGATGTAGGCTGCTTAGCTGTGCCTCTAGCTCAACTCAAATCCTTCGGAGGCCAACTCTCCAGTTCGCATCCTCCAAAAGTCCGGCACTCCCGACCGATGTCGACACGCCCCTGAGACTCAGTCAGTGGCCGAGCCAGGATTTTCATCATGTTTTAGGGAGGCAAGACCCGCTAGATTTTCAAGTAGGCCGGGCGCGACCCGCAAATAATGAAACTTGGTGCAAAATCAGTGTTCACTCGACTGGAGCACTGCGGTTGCTCATTGAGTGGTATTAACATAATTTTTGCTGGTCTCGGTCTAGGGAGCGTAGAAACTGGGGGCGATACAGCTGGCTGCCCGAGCCCCTCATGGCCCGGCTACTGCATGGACATTTGAAAAGAAAAAACCCACCTGCTCCTCACTGCTTTTGCTCCTTTCATATAAATTGCCGTGTGTGGGCTGATGCCTGTTAACACGGCGTGCTATCTTCAACCAACTGACACGATTTCTTTCCAGCATGCGTGCCAAGAGATTCTTGATGAGTTCTCTTGACGTGTATGCAAAGATGCTTAATTATTATTGCATTTACCGTGAATTCGTTGAACAGTCAGGGTCAGCCGGCTTTTTATTTACACAATACACTGGCAAAGCGGAACGAAGCAAACTCAATAGTGGACGATGTGAGGAAGCTGCCGGAAGGATAGTCGATTGCACACTGTTTGACGATGCGGCCGCTGCCGCACCGGTGCATGTTCCTTCTGCTGCTGCTTCGGAAGCTCCGAAAAGCTTGCGGTGCCATTGCACCACCTGCTCAGCACTAGTGGCAAACACTGGCAAACATCCGGGCTATTTGATCACCTGCCTATCTAGCTTGCGTTACAGGGTGGATAGACTGGGCCGCTCATTTAAGTCGGTCCAGAAGGCGCTCGTAAACCGAAATCCGCTCAACAGTCCCACTCGCGGTCCGCTCTCGTTCGGCAGCTGGTAAATCACGCTCTGTACTCGGCAATTGAAACTCGGCACTCGGCTGGCGACAACACATTGAACTCGCTTACTTACGTACATGCGAAGAACACGTCTGACTTAACAATTATGCTCTATTTGGCACCGAAGCACTGGAACATTGGCCGTTCGCAGGGTCAGGCAACGTGTAAAACCCGTAGCACCTTAAAGCGCGTAGAACCCTTCAAGCGAGCTCCTGCCAGAAAGCCAGCATTCTCGGCCGGGTCTCCTCGACCGGCCGCCGCTACCCGAATAGGATGTGGGGCCCCGGGCCGTGCCGGTTTGTAGGCGGGATTTTCGAAAGCCGTACGCTCGGTTCGGTTAGACTGAGCGGTCTACGTTTATCCTCGAACTGTCTGGAATGATACACTGCAAATCCTCGTAAAGGCATGTCTCTCGGATCCAGCCGATCGCCACGAGGTTGGGGGGAGAATGATGACGATGACGATGACGACGACGATGACAGGATGAGGCAGCGACGATCTCGGATGAGGTCGCACACTGCACATATACAAGCCGGGATGAGGCGGTCACGAGCTTCGGCCGCGGACGCACTGTCAAATGTACACTTGCTTGCTGACATAGGCGCTCTTGGCCGCTGCCGCTACTGCTGCCGCCGCTGAGGCAGAGGCAGTCGGCGGCTGTGGAGGGGCGTTCAGCGGAGCCCTCATGTCGCCGCCGCTGCCGCCATCGGTGTAGCTCTCCAGCGTCGACTGGTTGGACGACGAGCCTCCTGAGTAGAGCGAGCAATCGGAGCTCGACTCGCGGCTGTGGCTGCTGCACTGCATGCGGCCGCCACCGACGACGAACGCCGAAGTCGAGCCGTAGTGCAGCTCGGCACTGCCCAATCGGTAGTGAGGGTTGGTGGCCGGGAAGTTCCTTTTGGCGCCAGCGGTCGTCGCGGCCGCGGGGCCAACGATGAACGCCGGCTGCAGCGCCGCCGGGCCTCCGCAGCCGGCGGCGCTGCAGCCGTCCAGGCAGCGAGTGCAGGGCGACAGAGCCGAGGGCGGCAGAGTGGTCGGCAGCGGCGGCGGCTGCGCTCGGTAGACGAAGCTTCTTGACGAGCCCACCTGCGAGAGAGAAAACGTGACAAGCTTTTCGGCTAGCTAGCGTTGGCACTTCCCACGTCCGTCGAGCTGCCGACGACGGGGACAGAACCGGACCGAACGGAACGGACCGGACCGCTCTCTCGCCGGAATTAACTTTGCGAAGCCGGTGGCGCTCGGCTTCGAGCAATTCTCCTCGTTAAATCTTCATTACTGAACAAGCAGTGTCAAGGTTAAACGTAATTGCAGCCGCGAAACAGGGTCCGGCAGTCGGCCTGTCGGGTCACCCTAAGCGCCAGCAAGGAAAGCTGGCGACGTGCTCTTTCTTCTTCTCTCTCTTTCTCTTTCTCCCCTGTCTCTCTCCCTCTCTTTCTCTCTCCCTCTCTATGGCAAGAGAGAGAGAAGCAGCAGCAGCGGCCGAATGACTCACTCATGTGAAAACAAAAGCCGCCGGGCAAGTTTTTCTTAGCGTCGCTGTGGCAGCATCCTAAATGTGCTTTAAATGCTACCGTGACAATAGCGAGGTCGAGCGAAGAGAATGGGCGTTTAGCGCTCGCAGCTGAAATTTCTCGGCCATTGTCTCGCTGCGACGCGAACCTTCGCTCAGCTAGCGAGCGACCCGCTGCCTCGTCGGGGTTGGCAGGATCTGCCGGGGGGGAGGGAGGGCGAAGCTCGACAGCCTGCTGCACGCACTGCAGGCACGGCCCGGTGGCGACGCCGGAGCAGCCGCACAGGAGCGTCGTCTCTTCGGGAGGAGGAGGAGGAGGAGCGCGGCCACTTACAGCTCGGTCGTCTATCTCGTAGTAGACGTGTCTCTCCACTCCGGGCTGCGTGTAGCCGCCGGCCTCTCCGCAGGGCAAGCCGGGCAGCTTGGCGTCTTTCCTAGAGAGAACGTTTTCTCTAGCGTAACCAAGCGCTAGGTGAGCCGGCCTGCCTGCGACCGACGGCCGAGGTCCAGGCTTGCAGAGCCGGCCGAGCCTGCGAAGCAGGAGCGAGCGAGCGCTGGCGAGAGCAGCGGCAGCGCCGCCTGCCGGGGCACTACCTACCTGGTCCTTCGGAAGCGACTGGTGCGACAAAGGTAGACGGCGGTGCCGATGACGGCCACCGTCACAGCGCTACCGCAGACAATGGCGGCGATTACTATGCTCGCCTCGCTCCTCGAGTCAGCGGACGACGCCGCGGCGTCGGCCGACGACTGAGACGGCGGCTGAGCCGCGGCGGCGGCGGCGTCGCCGCCGCCGTGCCCCTGGGTGGGGGTAGCGGGCGAAGCGGACGCGACCGATGCTGCTCCCGCGGCGGCACCGCTGCCGCCGGCCGGTAGCTGCGCCTCCACGACAGGCGCCGGCCCGGCATCCGCCGGCGGCGACGAGGCATCGCTGCCCGCTGCCTTCGTGCTGGACGTGGCGGCTTGACTGAGGAGACCGCTCGGAGGCGCTGGTGGGGCAGCGGCGGCAAGAGCTGTCGTCGCTCTCGGCGTAGACGTCACGACCGACGCTCTGGCGGACGTCTGTGTCGCAGAGGTGGAAGTCGCCGGCTCGGCGGCGATCGTCGGACTGGGACACTGGCAGGCGGCCGCCGAAGAGTCGCAGCTCATCGTGGCGACGTTGAACGTCTCGCCCGGGTCGCACGGGCACTGCGTGATCGTCAGCGAGTCGCATTTGTAGTAGTTCTCGCAATTTCGCGTGTCCGGAAATGCGGGAGCCGAGCACGGAAAGGTGATATTCTGGCACGAATCTGTGCGACGAGAGAGGGAGATTAACACGTGGTGCCGGCCGGGTGTGAGGGTTAGTATGCGGAGCAAGGTTGGGGGGAGGCCGGGTCCCAGCTGCGTACGAGCGGACGTGCGAAATACGTCACACTAGCGGGATTCTTTAGCCAGCACGCCCGACGGAAGAAATACCCCTCTTGGAGGAAATACCTTGAGCACGAATCGTCATCCTTTTCAGTCGGCGTAGCCGCGATGCGTAAGACCGCATTTTCTGAGCATATCATAAGAGCACGCACGGATGGTCCCAACTAGGCTTAGCGTGTTTACAGCAAAGTTATTAGTGCAAATCGACTTTCTCGGTCGGAGCAACAGCAAGCCGACTCGATTGGCTAATGACCTCTTACACGAGTAAACGGAGACCGGTTGAGACCGTAGTGACTTGTGCAATGCGCCCAGAAAGCACCGTAAGGATATCACCACTGCTGCTACGCTGACTCGGTAAACGAAGGTGCTACATGCGCAGGAGAGCTGCTTCGTCAAGGTGGGTATTCTCCCCCCTCCGTTTGATCAGCGCTTGGTGCGAAGGCCTCTCGCTCAAGCAGGGCTGGACTGGCGCTGCTCGTCCAAGGACGGACATTAACATAGAAAAACGGTTGGCACGGTACCCAGACCGCGGTCCGAATGGTAAACAGCAGGGAGGCTCGCGTCAGGGTGGGGGGTGGGAGCCGGAAGAAGCGCGAAAGAAGCTCTGGCCCCTGTCCAGAGGCTCGGCCCACTGCACCGGCTTGAATGGCGTCGCTCAGTAGGCACTGCACCCGTGTCTCGTCTGCTATTACTCTCCTCTCTCTCTCTCTCTCTCTCTCTCCCTCTCTTCCTCTCGAAAACCCAACCGCCAACATTCCATTAACTTGCCAGCTGTCTGACGGCTGCCGCAACGGCCGTCGTATCTCTTATTTTATCGCCGTCACCGTCGTCTAAAAGGGTCTGCACTTCGATGAACTTGGCAGGCATCCGGCCGCTCGATGAGCGGACCACTCGCCAGACCCATAGGGTGAGTGATCAAGGGATTGAGGGACGATTTGAGAAGAGTGCAGAGGCCATAGAGACAGAGAAAGAGACCGAGGGAGAGAGAGGGGGATTGCGACAGGGGAGGTCGAGCAGGGCTTCTTCAGCAGCAAGCGGATACCGACGCTCCACATCCTACGGTCCACTCTCTCTCTCTCTCCTCTCCTCTCTCCTCTCCTCTCTCTATAAGTACATCTCTTCTCCTTTGCGCAGTAAGTGCTCTCTGGCTCACTTTCTCTGCTTTTCTCACTCTCGCCGCTAGTTCACAAGCTCGCACCGCATCGCGGTGCCGCCGGCCGAGACGCAGGCGGCGGCCATAGCGACCGTCTCGCGCGACGGGCCGGCCCGCGCGAAGACGGAGGCGTGTAGCCGAAGATCAGCTCGCCACGAGCCGGGCGTCACCGCCGTACTCACACGAGCTGGTTATGAGGAACGTTTCGCTGAAATCCTTGGCCTTCATTATCTCCCGGCAGGCGTTCAGCCGCGGCGGCTTGTAGCTCAGCGAGGCGGCGGCGGTCGACGCCAGAAGCCAGAGGCCCGCCGCCGTTATCCTACCCGGTACGCGCGTTCGCGCCGACATTCCGCCGTCGATCGTGCAACGTTCCGAGCTCGCTACTCCACGCGGCGGCGGCGGCGGCGACGGATGCAGCGTGCAGCTTCGCGCGCACACTCCTGAGAGCGCTAGAGTTGCTGCTTGAAGCCGCAGTAACGAACGCCGGCTGAATGATGCCGGAGTCGGAACGCGCAGACGCTCTTCCACACTCGCTGGCCAGTCATGGCGCACCGCCCACTGACCAATAGTAAACGTTCATTTTGACTCCGTGGCTCCTCCCACAACGGTAGCGCCGATGGTGGGGGGAGGAGAGAGTGAGAGAGAGAGAGAGAGAGAGAGAGAGAGAGAGAGAGAGAGAGAGAGAGAGAGAGAGAGAGAGAGAGAGAGAGAGAGAGAGAGAGAGAGAGAGAGAGAGAGAGAGAGAGAGAGAGAGAGAGAGAGAGAGAGAGAGAGAGAGAGAGAGAGAGAGAGAGAGAGAGAGGGGAGAGAGAGAGAGTGTGTGAGAGAGAGAGAGAGAGAGAGAGAGCGAACGCCCGAGTCGGCGGCTAAACCGCCGCCAACCGGGAGTGAGGGGGAGGAGAGATGAACGGATGCGGCGCACCCCTTCCGCAGCAGCCCGGCGTCTCGCCGGCGTCGTGCGCGAGTGAGCTGCTGCCCCCAACCCGCATTGTCCACGACAAGTTAATTGTTGACGCGGTTCGGTTGCAAACCGCAGTCCACAACAGGCGATCATTTCTTGAAGAGCGAGATCGTCCCGAGAATCCCGCCATTGCGCGCAACGGCGACGGCGGCGAGTGTTATTTTGGGTCGCAGTATTTTGAGTGCAAACACTGCACCGCGCTCCTCTTTTAGGTTCTGCTACAATAGTAGCAGCCCTGGCCGCCGAGAAACAATGCGGCGCCATCTCGGACCGGCCGCTCGGGCAGCCGGTCCGAGAGGGCCGAGCGCGACCGGCGGACAGCTCAATGCAGCGCGGTCGGTCGCCGTACTCGATTAAACACGAACGGGCGCGCTCGACAGAGCGGTAATGCCGTCGGACTAGATGCTCATTCATCGGTCCTATAACAATCAAGGCGGTCGGTCATTAGGCATGCTTCTGCTACCTAATCGTACCTGGCGTCGCAGCGGAAAAAAAAAGAAGCCGAGAGCGTGGCGGGCGGGCTGGCGGGTGGGCTGGCGGGCGGGCAGGCGGGCGGGCGGACGAGCTAGCGAGCTGTGCGGCTGCGGAGGCGGCCGCTCAGTTTTTGAGCTGCGTCCGACGCGGCGGTTGCGGAAGCGGAGAAAACGGAACCGAGCCCGGGGAAAGGCTCGACGGGAGGTCATCCGTCGTATACCAGCGCCGCGGCGGTCCACCCGCCGCGGGCCCCGCAGCCCCGTCCCCGCTAGTCACGCGACCGCGCCTACTTCGGACATGGGGGGAGGCGTGCGGCTACAGACGTGGTGCAGCGGCTTCCACGTCCGGTCAAGAACTTGGCAGCAAACGCAGCGGCCGCGACGGCGCTAGTCTCTCAGCCGACACGCGACGAAATACTGGCGACGCCTGAACGTTGTAGCACGGCTAGCAACTCTTAATGCGCTGCACCAATGTACGCAGGTACGCCGACAGAACACGGCTGCGACGAAGAGCGCTGACACCTTAAAATATCAAGTCCGTATCCAAAATATGCAGACAAGTTTATTCGAAAGAAGCGGACGACTATAGGCGTTCAACAGCGGCCCTGGCGTACGCCAGTGGCTCTCCGGCCTAGAGCTCAAATCAGCTCAAATGCCAATGCCGAGCCAGGAATCCCAACTGCCAACCTATCTCATGGCGCCGGCATTTATACGGCCTCGGCCGTAGATTATTGCATCATCGCGAATGATAATGATCAGCAGTAATCTGGCTGGTTTAGCAGGCGCCGCCGTCTCGCTGCACCCACGTGAACCGGCTGGCGGCCGATGCGGCGAGATTGCGATCGCGGCTCTACTAGGTACAGCTGGCGATTCTACTAGATACAGCTACTCTCGCGGCTCGACTAGGTACAGCTCCACTAGGGCGGCGCGATTTCCATGGCGCCGCCCTAGTAGCTCTCTCTCTCTCTCTCTCTCTCTCTCTCTCTCGCCGTTTAAATGCGGACCGCTTCCGCGCGCGCACAGTAGGAAAATATTTGTGTGTGTATGTGTGTGTGTGTGTGTGTATCGGCTCTCGTCGGGCTTCGTAATCTCCATCGGGCGAGAAGAGCGACCGCGCCCGCTTCCGTCAAACGAGTCGATTGAAAGGGAAGTGAGAACGCGGCGGCGGCGGTCAGCGCCGAAGCGCCTCCCGGCTGCAGCCCCCCCCCCCCGCCGCCGCCGCCGCCGCCGCCGTCGGCGGGCGCGGGAAGACCGCAGCCGCACTGCGCTGCTGCGCGACTCAAGACTGCCGCCGGCTCGAGGCCGCCCGCAGCAGGCCGCGGCGGCGCCGCCGCCAGCCGCCGCGGCCTGCTGCGGCCGCGCGAGCATTTCGCCGACTGCGTCGGATCGGCTGAGCCGCCGAATGAGGCGATTGCGGTGAAGGGAGAGAATTAAGAGAGAGAGGGAGGAAAGAGGAACAAGCGGACGCATTATGCCCCAACTGGGCCATAACAGGGCAGCGAGAGTTAAAAACCACCATTGCCGGTGGCTAGCTTAATGGGGCCCAAGCAGCGACGACCCGTCCAGCTGCTTGCGACGGCAAACGAGGCAGAGGCTGCTCTCCCGCCCGAGGAGGCCGGTAAAGCACTGACGCGGTCTCCGGGTCGCTCTCGATACTCGCTCCTTGTAGAGCTCGACTATCGAGAATTGCGAGCTCTGCGACGCTGCTGCAGCCGCCGCAGCGAATACAAACTCGAGAGAGCGCGCATTGCGACGCAGTTTACGGTGTAAAGATCCCGTCTGCTTTTCGGCGACCTCGTCTACATCGGCGCTGAGGATTAGCTTTGGCGGAAGCAGGGCGGCGCACTAGCGAGCGGACAGCTTGTTTCCGGCCTCCTCGGGTGGCGGCGCGAAAGGACAATGCGAACGCGTCACTCGCCGCCGCCGCCGTCGCGGCGGCAGCGGATGCGGCCAAATTAAAAAAAGCATCAGACGGAGCTGCCTGCAATGGAGCACAAATTCCGTGCCTGTCTAGCGCTCGCTCGCTCCTTCCCAACGTGCGAGCTGACGAATGGTGACACCACTAGTCACAATGTAATAAATTATTAGTAAACGGCAAAACCCCGCGATAAGGGGAGAGCGTCCGCTGCCGCCTAAGTGGGGGTGGGGGGGTGCGGACTTTCGACTTAGCCGACCGATAGAGGAGTGCACAGTTTAGAGGAAATTGTGGACTTAGCTCTGGACGAAGCTACCGCAGGCAGGCAGGCAATCAGTTGCCGAACGCTGCTTCAGGCAGCGGTGCAAGCTGCTGATTGGCTCATTGCAGCTCGTTACCTGGAGGGTTTTGGCTGCTCACGACGCCTCGCGCCAGCGCTCAGTCAGAAATGAGCGGGTGCTTTTGTCGCAGATTTCGTCTGCTCTGTCGCGACGCGTTCACATCTTGCCGACCGGCGAGGTCGAGCTGATTCTGCTGCTGCTTCTCCCCTGCGCTAATAGTGCCCTAAGAGTGTGCCTGTGCCGTCCAGCGCCAGCGACTCGTGCATTTTTACCGGCGTCGTAATCCTCGCTTGTCACTGCATCTCAGCCTGGCGCTAAGTGCTCCCACTTCACTAACCCGGCAGTGGGTTCGAGACCAGCAGCAGGCAATAGTTTTTGTTGCACACTGCAAGCAGCAGGAGAAGGCCGCTAGGTCGTCCTCATCTGCTGGGTCTGACGGGGTCAGGCGGTATCGACCTTGCCCGCCCCGCGTAGCCCCTCCCCTTCTTCAGCGCTCGATCAGTGCTCGTGCAGTGCCTCCCCCCCCCACACCGCCTGCTCGAGGCAGGACAGGGAAGCGGGCATGCAGATATACGTGAATGCAGAGGTGGCCGAGCATGCGATTCATCCACGCGAATTTCCGTTAGAGCCACAGGAAACTACTGAGAGCTTCTTGCGAGGCTGCTTGTGGTAACCACGATTGAGAGGGTGAGTGATACTGATTGTGTGTGTGTGAGAGAGAGAGAGAGAGAGAGAGCAAATGTGAAGCGCCTAGAAAGAGATTGAGTTCTCTGAGGGCGCTTTATCAAGTGCATTTTTGTTAGAGAGAGAGAGAGTGAGAGAGAGAGAGAGGGGAGAGAGAGAGAGAGTAGACTCACGAAAATGAGAGGTGTGTGTTTGTGAGGGAGAGAGAGAGAGAGAGAGAGAGAGAGAGAGAGAGAGAGAGAGAGAGAGAGATAGCAAGGCGAATGAGAGGCAAGAGTGCAGTTAGCTCTGTGCAGCCATTCTGCCTGACTAGCGAGTCCACGAGGCTCACATCGCATTCCGGCTAAAATAATGCACATCTGTCGATTAGGGCAGCATACCACCACGGTCCTGCTAAACGGCACGGCTATGGGAAATACGAAACGCAAGCTAGTGAACGATCACAGGATAGGAGCATGTACAACTAGCTGACCAGCACATGCACGGAACGGCTCGACTTCAGCACAGCCTGCTGTTTACGCGATGGTTTCGCTCGCTCGCACACACACAACCACACACACACACTTGCACACACTAGTTCGCAGCCATCTGCGCCGGTTTGGCGAAATACGGCACGCTAGAGAACGTTTATTTAGTTGGTGCACACAGATAGTCACGTGCTGACAGTGGTGAAGCAAACGTCAATATGTTTGCACGCCAGGCAAAGGCCAGCTCTCGGATTGACTGTGATGGCGGCTGAGGCCGATGCAGCCGAGGCGAAGCAGCAGCCGTCGGCCTCAATACTCGTGGCCGCTGTCTGCAGAAGCCTGCGAGTCCATGCCAACTTCCTCATAGTCGCGCTCCAAAGCTGCAAGGTCTTCCCTTGCTTCGGAGAACTCTCCTTCTTCCATGCCTGTTGAGTATAAGCGGAGGCAAAACGTAAATTCAGCGGCCATTAATTAAGCAGGGACTCTGCTCAGCCAGTGCATCAGTGGCTTATCAGTGCCAGCAGAGTAAACAGGGCTGTAGCTTCCCAGAGAGAGAGAGAGAGAGAGAGAGAGAGAGAGAGAGAGAGAGAGAGAGAGAGAGAGAGAGAGAGAGAAAGAGAGAGAGACAGACAGACAGAGACACAGAGGGAGACAGAGACAGAGAGACAGACAGACAGAGACAGAGAGAGAGACAGAGACAGAGAGGCAAGAGAGACAGAGACAGAGAGACAGAGAAAGAGACAGAGAAAGAGACACAGAGAGAGGCCGAGGGAGAGACAGAGAGAAGAGAAGAGACAGAGAGACATAGGCAGTGTGAGAGGCACATACCGTGACATGCACTTAGAAATACTGCGACTGATAAAGACGTAGGCAGCCACCGGGTGATAGTTGAAGACAGTGATAGACTGAGAGTTAAGATAGAGAAAGAGAGAGAGAGACGAAGACACCGGCCAACATATTTAGAGCAAGAAAGAGAAACGAACAGACTGACGGAGTTTCAGAAAAATAGAACTGAGAGGGATCAAGGTTGGGTCAGAAAGAGAGACGCCAAGAGATAGAGGTAGGGAGAGAGAGAGATAGAGATAGAGAGAGAGAGAGAGAGAGAGAGAGAGAGAGAGAGAGAGAGAGAGAGAGAGAGAGAGAGAGTCAAGAAAGACAGTTGCAGGGAGCCGACTTTGGTGAGAATAACAGAGATACTGGAGAGGAGAGAGAAGACATAAAAGCAGGAAGGAAGCAGGAGGAAATGGGAGGCAAGGGGCAGAAATAAGCCGAACGAGCAGGACAGACGGGTTTCACAAGGCCAGATTTCTGAGCAGCACCACAGCAACGCTTTGCTCTCACGCACAGTTTCATCTCAGCTGCAGAAGCATCAGACGGTCGGTGAAAATAATTCTGAGGGGCCATCGTAGTCTTACAGGTAGAATTACGCGTTCCAGCCATGAACGAGAGCTGCTACTTGCACCGGTCAGAAGCGACCCTGTGGCCACAGAGTGGCACGCGGTTGGCTGGATCGAGCCACGACCTTGCTGGTGAGCACTCATACCTCAGTCAGGAAGGACAGACCAACGCGGGAGGGGATGGAGGGAGGGGAGGGAGGCCTGGTCCTCCCCTTTGGGTCTCCTCTATGAATGGCTGCCTCTGGCAAGGTCATGCATGATCTGGTGTGCCAGGCTTAATCATCCTGCATGCTGTCATGCCTGTTTTTCTCGACATTGCTTTCGCTGCTGCTGCTGCTGCTGCAGCCTTTGGCACTCTGCTCTATTTGTAGCTGGCCTGACCTGACCGTGCCTGCCTGCCCGAAATTGCATACAATCGTAACTTTGCTGCTTGAAAGTGACCAAACGCCAGTCATCCAGACTCACCGGTACTCACTCTGAAGGACCAGCACTTCAAAGAACCAGCTCTTCAGAGTACCGTACATGCTACAGCTCCCATCCGGAAGCTGCATGCTTGCCAGCAGAGGTTAGGCCGGAGGTTAGACGGCACAACGAGTGGCAGCCTAATGTCTACTGTAGAAGGCAGGCTCCTCCGAGTCTCGTCCCTCGAGATCGTCCTCGAACTTTTGCTTTCTCCAGGGTCAAACTCGGGGCTGCTGGTCTGCAGCAGCAGGCAGCGCTGCCCGCGGCTGATTGCTACCGAGCCAGAGCGCCGGTGCACGCACCTACCCACCGGCTTCAAGTGGGAGGCCAACAAAACCACCGCCCCCATCACCTCCCCCATCACCCGATTCAATTCTGAACGGTTGCTGTTGTGCTCTCGGAAGGCAACCTTTTCCCCGAGTGGGTAACCTGACGGGCCCGGGGCGAGAGCTAGAATGATCGCCTAAGAGAGATCGCAGCTCCGCAGAGGCGCTGGCTGCCGCCAGTGCCTTCAGGTCGGTGGCGCTGGCTGCCCAGCTCCACCGACCTGCCGGGCTTCTTAACCCGTGTGCAACCTGCGGACCGGCTACGATGCACAGTCAGACGTCGCAGTGCCTCAACAAGTCGACGGCAGCCGACATTATCGACTCGCGTCGAGGCGAAAAGCTGCGGCCCCGCGTAAGGCCGAACGAACGCTTCGCTCGGCGAAGCTGACTGCTCTGCCAGCAGCCGCCTTAGGACTATCTGCCGACTCTCTGCGCTTGGAGGAAAGTCGGCCTCCTGAGACTCGACGACGCACAATAGACGTCGCCAGGTCAGGGCGCGAGCGAGCCGATAGCGGTAGGTAGGGGGGCCGTGTTATTTGAATGCAAATTGCTTGCTGTCGGCTTTCCTGCCTGCTACACGGCAAGCAACGGTCACTGTCGCCTGCAGGCTGTTTGCCCAGCTGCACTGCTGCACGGGCGCTGAGCTCGGCTCGGCCTGCCGTGTTTGGTCTAGCGAGACAAGAGGAGATTATAAACACCGGGCAGCAGAAAGAAAATACAATGGCAGTGCCAAAGCGGACTCCCGTTAGCCGCCCCGCACCGCCGCCGTCTCTTTTTAGCACTGCCGACACTCAGCCGAAAGACGAGGTCTGTCAGAAGAGGCGATAAGAAGTCTCGTGGGAAAGACTCCGGCGCCCTCCAAATCTGCATGAAGCGACCTTCGAGACGTAGCCGACACCCTACCCTCCCCCTTAGCCGACGGGCTGCAGCTGCTGCTGCCTGCAGCTGCAAGCTTTCCAGGTTTCGAGCAGCAGCTAGCTCTGCCTGTGCAACCGTCAGCTGCTCAGCTGCTACACATTCTGCTCCAGATAGGCAGCGAATCAGCGCTCGGCTCATGCTCATGTCTTTGCCACATGTCTTTGTCTCACCGGAAAAAGAGGGAACGGACAAAAAAGGGACACCGTTCTGGCACGAGCGGTTCTGCCTTTACTACCCTCAATGTCTGTACGACAAACAGAGCAGAGACGCTACAACGGCAGCCGCGACGATGCGTGCAGCTCAAAGGGTGAATTCCTGGCCGACCGTGAGCTGGATGATGGGATGGTCAGCTGGGCAGCTTCACGTCATCGAGGAATGAAGCTGACGGCTGAAGTTGGACAGAGGCCAGACACTGAACAGGGCCGGCCAGAAAGCCTGGCCTTTTTTATTAGCCTATTGGCAGGCAGCAAATTAGCCAGCCGGGCATTCGAGAGTAAAGGCATGAACCGGCACAGCAGCAATCGGCCGAATGCGATTCGCTGGGGAGACCGAGTGGCCACGATGGTGGTTGCAGACCGGAAGTGATTGCAAGTGACCATCTTTCAATCATGAATATATCTGTCAGTCGCTGTCTATCTCTATTGCTATTTCTGTCTGTCTGCATGTCTATATATATATATATATATATATATCTCTCTCTCTTTTTCTGTCCCTCTTCCTGTCTCTTTGGTCAATGTCTTCCTCTGCTCGTCTCTGTCGTTTGTGTCTTTCTTTCATCCATCCTCCATCCTCTTTTTATTTCGTCTGGACATCAAGCACGCACGCATGCACTCTCTCTCTCTCTCTCTCTCTCTCTCTCTCTCTCTCTCTCTCTCTCTCTCTCTCTCTCTCTCTCTCTCTCTCTCTCTCTCTCTCTCCTCAGTCTGGCCACCTCTCTCCCCATCTCTCAGGATCTGGTCGTGAGTTTTTTTTTGTAATTCCTTTCACTTGGCGGTTCTGGTTTGGACGGTCCACATTAACATATCACTGCCGTACGGCCCTCCCTTGCCGTGCCCGTCGACGTTTCCCACTCTTTCATCGCCTCGTAATGTCGACGTCTGCCCACACCCCTGGAGCAATCCTCCATTATCTCGACGCATGCCCTTCCAGACAGCAGCGCAGCACGTGCGCAGCTGCGTGGCAGGTCGAGCCTTTGTCGAGGGCTCACGCCCGAGCTGAGAGTCTGAGGCTCCCAGCTGCCATCCCTCTTCATTCGCATAATCGAATGCAAGTCAAAGCTGTCGGCGCTCGCGTCACCGCGTCAGTCGCAGTCGCAGTAGGCAGCGCCGATTCTAAGCGAAAAGCCGCCGCCGCCTGAATGCGGAGCCAGAGTGCTAGGCTGTCACGCTAGCAGACCTCTTACTCACGGCTCGCCCCACCGTCGGTCTGAGACGGCTGCCGGTCTCTGTGAGCAGTCACAATGGCCGCGCCCTGAGCGCTTCAGCAGCGCGCGTGAGCGTAGCGGATTGACGGGGAGGGGGGTAGGGCGGGCGAACGCCGCGCTCAGGACAGCCTGCTGCAGAGGAAGCCGCAATGCGTGGCTCCGCCGCCAGGGCGAAGCCAGCGCTCGGCTTGCGAGAAAGGCGACGACTCTGTCGCAGAACAGCATGGGCTGGGCAGGAGACGACAGCAGCAGGACGCCGGGAACGTTAGGAGAGGAGGCCGAACTTTGACCGGTTAAAGGGTGCACGGTTTAGTCAATTCTTCTCACGTTTTCAAAGTATCGTCCGAGCTTTATGAGCTAAGGTACGAGCCCGTATCGTCAACCGTTCTTCCTATATTCGCATGGAGCGACAGATTCCATACAGTGCACTAAGATTGTTTCCGGTGGAGATTCGTAAATTTCCCCTCTTGAATTGAGCGAAAACGCGTTCTCGCATCGAGACTGCTCCTTCCGAGCATTCAATTACGAGAGAACGCGTGACATTGGTGAGGCGCTATCGGCGGCTACATGGGATAAGCAGTTTCGCGTTGCTCGGCATCGAAGGCGTTCAACGGCCTGCTCATGTGGCGGTCTTCAAATTGATGCAATCCATTTGCAAATGCCGCCGCTGTCCAGCCGTTCGCCTCACTGCCGTCCTGCGGCTCTTCTTCGTGCGCATTTGAATGACACGAACGAAACAATTCGCCGGCCGCAAAAACCAGCCAACCTGGTTTGGCCCCGGGTTTAAGGTGCTAGCCTTTGACTACCAAGGTCGTGGGCTCGAGCCTCTCGCCATACGAGAAGCACGCGGCTAGAGATTAAGTACTCCGAGGATGCTGGATAAAGAAAATGTATATAAATACCTTTTATCAAAATCCCTTCCCGACCAGGCTACTCGACCGTAGATCGTTTTTAGCCAAGAACTGGGCTGTTTTCTCTCACTAGCTACGTCGTTAGTATACGAGCACTACTTTTCAACTTGTGTACATAAAGGCGGAGCGTTCACATCAGCGACGGAGAAGAGTCAGCGTGGAGGAGTTCGTCTAAAAGGCCGCATAAACACAGCGAGCTCACGCTAGCACTGGCTGACAAGTATGGCACTCTCTTCGAGTGCAGCACTCGCAGAGGAAAGCCTGCTCACTGTCGGTGCTCAAGCGCGGTAGGTTCCGGAAGTGAAGAGAACGTGACGCTACAGCCGGCTAAGCGTGCAATGCTGCTATAGAAGCAGAGTAGTGGTCTAGACAGTTCAGTTGAATACATCGACGCGAATCGCACTTCTGACGCCGGAGCCTCAGTCGCCCCCCCCCCCCGAGCTGGCTCAGGTGGCATCAGAAGTGTGCGGCGACGAGCTTTCGCACCGACCAGCCACTCGCATTCCGCCAAACGGTAAAGACGCAGCAGCAGCAGCAGCAGCAGCAGCAGCAGCAGCAGAAGCAGCAGCAGCAGAAGCAGCAGAAGCAGCAGCAGCAGCAGCAAGGCTTCGAGCTCTCGAAATCCCGCGTCAGCGTCAGCGGGTGGCATAGATATCAGCAAAGCCGAGCCAAAGCGAAAGCGAGAAGAGCCGCCTGCATCCATCCAAGCAGCCTCAGCCGGTACCTCAGACGACTTCAGGCAGCCTGGTTAAAGTGCTCGGAGTGGCTGACGCTCGCTCGCCGAGCCATGCATGACTCACACAGAGACAGCGGCTCGAAGGCTCAGTCAGGCTGGCGACGAGTGCTCGGTCCGCTAGTCAGGTCGTGAGTCGCCCATAAATCTTATTAGATAATCGAACTGCACGTAAGCCTCAGCTTAGCATGGCAATATTTCACGAGGCGGCCGTCAGTTCGAAGCGAGCGGCCGCGATCGTAGTTCGCGAATGCAGGAGGGGGCATTGCACTACTAAGCCGAGCCGGTTAGCATCTCAGCACTACCGGTATTGATAGGTCTACCGCTATACTGCACCTGAGAGGCGGGCAGGCCGACCGGGCTTCCAGAAACTGCCGACGGGACGAAAGAGTCTTGGGCTGAGAATGAGAGCTGCTGGGCTAGGCTGGGGGGGCACATCCCGGCCGACAGGCGCCAGGCGCTGGCTCATCGTCGCAGCTCACCGCAGAGCAATGATCGGCGGCTGCTTAGCCCTGGGGGTGAGCCTCGAGTTCGCTCTGAGAAACGCAGATCTCCAGGTCGAGTCCTGCAGCAGCAGCCGTTTCCTTATTATTGCCCGCTGCTGGCTGCAAGCCGGAGCGAAAAGGTTGCAGCGAAGGGTCGGGCTCTTCTGCAGCTACGAAAGTGAGGCCGTTGAAAAAGGGCCGACCACTACTGCTTACAGCAGCGAACTTCATAGTAGCAATCGAAGTAAAAGAGAGAGAGAGAGAGAGAGACAGAGAGAGAGAGAGAGAGAGAGAGAGAGAGAGAGAGAGAGAGAGAGAGAGAGAGAGAGAGAGAGAGAGAGAGAGAGAGAGAGAGAGAGAGAGAGAGAGAGAGAGAGAGAGAGACAGAGACAGAGAGAGACAGAGAGAGAGAGAGAGACAGAGAGAGACAGAGACAGAGACAGAGACAGAGACAGAGACAGAGAGAAAGAGAGAGAGAGAGAGAGAGAGAGAGGGAGAGAGAGACAGACAGAGAGACAAACAGACAGACAGACAGACAGAGAGTTCTCTTGTCCTTTCGAACATCATTATCTGAGCAAAACAAAGTTCCCGCTCCTTCCTCGTTCGATTGCCTCAGAGCGCCTCTCCATCGCTACGTCACTGAAAATGTGGACACGCAGAGGAACGCAGTCGAGGGAGGGTTTACTAGAAAATTAGCCTACGGCAGAACTGAATGCCGAAGTTGACAGTCGATATCACGATCGGCAGGCAGGTGCCGCCTGCTCGGATGCCCGTTCGGCTTCGGCGGCTTGAGAACAAACGGCCACTCTTTCCAAACAAGTAACCGGAACCCAGAGCTGGGAATATGTCGGCGAAGGCATGAAAGGCCCACAAGTTAGTAAATGTGGTGTGACGGCCGGCCGTTCTGACAGCAGCAGCTCTGCATCCTGAATACATTCAAATTCATCAGCATTTAAGCACCGGGCAAACAAAAGAAGAGAGAGAGAGAGAGAGCAGCTGGCAAGCAAAACCTGGCTCAAGGCTTTACTACCAATTGTAAATCGCCAGCAGAATTTCTTCCGAGCGAATTCGGCGACATTCTGCATGGCCACTTTGAGTGCAGTGAAAAAAATGCTCACGCATTGCTCCGGTGTTAGTCATGTCAGCTCGTGCTCTCATCTCTGTGTGTAACTCCACAGAGCACCAAGACTAAGTAAGTGCCACGGTGGAGAGTTTTCTATGGCGAAGTCAGAGCCTAAGCTTTCAGCTTGCATACCAACAGACGTCGTCTCGTGCAAAGAAGGGAAAGCGAGAAAAATGGCTGAGTCAAGAAGCCTGGTGTGGAAGTGAGTGGCATGGAAGTGGCAGCTAAGGATGGCCAGAAAGAATATTCTGGTGTCGGCAGAGGAGAGGATGTACCGTTGCAGAAGAATTGTTGAAATGAGTTACACAATCTAGGACTACGAGACAAAAGCTTCAGTCGGCAAATGTATTTAGACCAAAGTATGGAACAGCTAATGTATTGTCCACGAAGGACCTGAGGGCACAAAGAGACTGAAACTGGTGAAGCCAATCAGCTAGGCATGCTGGAACCAAGCCGTTGGTGGACCGTTGGGTTCAGAGTAAGAATTTCGTTTCATATGCATTGATCAATCAGAAACCAACGTGGCTCCTATAGCCAAGGCGACATGCAGGCGAGTTTCTTTTATTTGTAACTTCTGTACTAACTAACCGTACAGCCACACTCATCACCGATAGTAAGTGCCTAAAGGCTTCTTTCCAAAGCCCTGTTAATACTGAATTGCAATAGTCCAGTCTAGACAGAATTTACGGCTTCGTGGTATCAGCAAGTGATTCAGTAAACGAGCAGCAAGACACGGAGCCTTTGCCTATCTAGGAGAACTACTTGCACACGAGTGCTTAAGATTTTAAAAGTGGCTTGCAGGATAGGTAGCTCCTGGTTCAACTTCTGTTGGTGACAGTCGTACATCATGCATTAATTGTTGCACTCATGCACGATGACCTAAATTGATGTAGATAAGGTAAAAAGAACAGCCGTCTGGTCTGCACAGGCAGGGTAGTTGATAATTTGTGCAATGGTGACGTTTGGGCACGGTTCACTCATTTTTCAGATGACAAGCGATTCAGAGGGCAGTGTGCATAAAGTCCACGTCAACCCTTTTGCTACGCTACTCGGCACACTTCCGGCGAGACCAACTGCTCCTTGCGACCAATGACCCCTGAAACCTCAAGGTGGGTGGTTGTTTTCCTGGTGGCTCCATCTGTCCTGCTACTACTTAATACATGCACGTGACTACCTGAAGGGTGAATGGTTCTGGCTGAAGGCTGCAGCTTCACGTGACCACCAGCATGCACGTGCACGCGTGCGTGCGTGCATGCATGCTGGACATGCACCGAATCGCCACCTACGGCCCACTCTCGAAACTCGGTGGCTTGGCGAGGGGGGAGGGGGAAAGGAATGCACAGCTAGTCGAGAGTAATAAAGCAGCTGCTTATTCACAAAGACCGGTTGTATCAAGTTGACCACTGACTATGAACAATCGAAGCCTATCTCCACAAGCACGACGGCTGCCAATGATGTCTGCATGGGGCAAGGCAGGGTGTGTGTGCTGGATAGCCGAAAAAAGGCCGACCACCACAAGCTGGCGATCCTTTTGCATGCCTGTGGCCCTGACCTGCTGGAGGCCACACCTTTTACCCCCCCCCCCACCACCCACTCCCACAGCCGAGGAAGGTATATGCAGAGTGATTTGCTCATTAGTGCTTTTTGCTATGTATGCACCACTGCATGTACCGACTGAAGAGTATGCAAGACAAACCAGCAGCACTCGGTTATCGGCCGTGCAACCGGCAGTGCAATCGTCATGCTTGCTTACCTTCGCCGACGTACCAATGCACGAAAGCCCTCTTGGCATACATCAGGTCGAATTTGTGGTCAAGCCGAGCCCAGGCGTTTGCCATGGCTGTAGTGTTGCTGATCATGCACACAGATCGCGGCACCAGAGCCAGATCGCCACCTACAGAGATCGGGTACAGCAGTGGGCGCCGCGAAGGGCACTACGATCAGTGGATCAGTGGAGGGAGGATTTGGAAAAAGCGGCTCAGCACAGCAGCACAGCACCGGCACTGCAGTTTCTCTCCAGCACTACGTAGGGGCTGGGGCAAATGGGAATAGGCAGACTAGCGCTGTGGTACCCAACGATCGGCAATGAAAGAACAAGCTATTGCTAAAAGAAAATGACGAGACTGACCTGTTTAACCCTCGGGTGACAAGAGTGGTATCGTGGTGACAGAGGCAGTCAGAAAAACCTACCGGACTGCCAACTAGGCTGTCGGCATGCCTGCCTGTGCCCAGCTGGTAGAACTGCACGACCGGCCACAAGTAAAGCATGATGGCTAGCAGCTGCTGCAGAATTTGCTCCTTTATCATTCGGGATCTCGTTTTAATTGGTATCGCTGAGTAAACATCGACTGCTTGCTGTGTTTGGCATGGAAACGGCATGACATGGCATCTCTGGGGCATGCTGCTCTCCGGGCTGAAGTCAAAACAACCACCAACTAAAAAGTAGTTCCATGAATCTAAGCTTGGAAGTGGCCAGTGAAAGGCAGCTGGAGCTTGAGAGTGACATAAAAGGCTATCAGCCTAGGGGCAATGACTGTTCAGTGAGCCATCGGTGCACCCTGGCACCTGCACATCGGAGAGTCCGGTCCAGATAGTTCTAATCAAAACCGCCCGACTTTTTCTCTAGATAGCGAGTAGCTGAAATAGTGAGCCCAACATGAGACTGAACTTGTGCCAGGACCCAAAGCAGCCATCATTACCAGAGAACTGTAGTGCCCAGGACTATTTCTGTTTTGCTTCATGTTCAGATGCTGTATGATCATCTGAATTAAATTCAAAAGTAAGCACTATGTTAAGACACCGGCTGTGTCCTCTATCAACATATAGGGCTGCCATCCAAGTCCCAATGGCAGCTAGCCTCTTGGTATACTGCAAACCAACCATTTACACCCAGAATGTTTGCATCACAATGTCAGTGTCTAATGTTCAGGTATGTTATCTATCAACGGAGAGCTGTGTCCTGATTACCCACAGCTATGTAATTTCTCTCTCTCTCTCTCTCTCTCTCTCTCTCTCTCTCTCTCTCTCTCTCTCTCTTCTGTGTCAATCCACTAAGCTTCTCATCAAACTTTCTCACACAGCAGCACCCAAATTAATGTATGGGACATATGCAACCACTTATCCTTGCTAGCAAGAATTAAAAATCCAAGCACATGACATGCTTCATGCTAGAATTCATGCATATCTTTAATCCGATTTCTCTGAGATTGTCTTGTGTCCTAAATTGTCTGCCAACTTGATATAAAACTTGAACAAAACATGTTACTCCTTGATTCCACAGCCTGTGGTGTCTGAGCGAGTGTCATGATACTCGCTCATAAGAGGACCTCCATATTACAGTGCCAGCCAGCCCTGACTTTATAACCAATCCTCTAACGCAAGGATGCTTGGATTGCATCTCGGTTGGGTCCACCTATAAGAATTCTAGCGGTCCCACGCTGCATGATAAAACAAGATCGTCGTGTCAGTGCATAAATAGCATACAAAAATAAATAGCCTGTCTATTGCTGCTGATGCTGCTGCAGCTGCCTTTGGATACAAGCAATTCTCGTCGGTATCTGAGCGCCATCTCGATCAGACTGTGTGCAGCCAGCATATAGGAAGACTGCCCTTTGGTTGCCTTAAATGGCTCGCTATTCTATTACTATTCACTGGATGTGACTTCAGAGCATTCATAGCCACCGAGTGGACAAACATGGCTGTCAGTGAATCAATGATGCAGTGTATTTATTCCACACACTTCTCTTTCCTCGTTATAGACGCTATTGTGTCACAGCGCCTAATAGGGCGGCTGTGGTGAAAGCAGATAAGCTGTCAGTAAATGCCATTGGCTACACTCGTGCCTCTTTCACAATGCCTGCTGTGATGCAATCAGCTGCATTGGCGGCAGCCCTCTCCCCAATAATACTCAGCTCTCTGCTTTGTGCTTCAACGGCTTGACGCTACTTGGCCCAGGCACCTGGCACTTCCAACCGCCTGATTGGTCACGACAAGGCAGCCATACTTGTCCATATTCACTACAATCACTGGTAAGTTTTGCTCAGTGCCGTGCTTAGTGCCATTGCTTCCCCAGGGTTACATGAAGCTTGAAAGATGCTTTTGCTAAAAATCATCATCTTGTGGAGGTCGAAGAATTACCGAACAGGCCTTTGGCTCCAGCTATCAAATAATCATTCACTTCTAGCGCTGTTTACTTTGTGGCACTTGGTTTTCTGCCACTGATATTTGACAGTGAGAAGAGAGAGAGAGAGAGAGAGAGAGAGAGAGAGAGAGAGAGAGAGAGAGAGAGAGTGGATGGAATGATAAGGTGAGAGAAATGGAAAGAGAGAGAGAGTGAGAGGAAGGGAGAGAGAGAGAGAGAGAGATGGAGAGAGAGACAGAAATAGACAGAGAGATACAGAGAGATACAGAGAGAGAGAGAGAGAGAGAGAGAGAGAGAGAGAGAGAGAGAGAGAGAGAGAGAGAGAGAGAGAGAGAGAGAGAGAGAGAGAGAGAGAGAGAGAGAGAGAGAGAGAGAGAGAGAGACAGAGAGACAGAGAGACAGAGAGCAGTGGAAGCAAGCAGCCAGACAGAACGACTATGCTCTATTAAGCAAGTGAGCTATTTTTCCTGCCAAACTTCACAGCTTTACACGCTAGCAGAGATTAGGCTTCGTGCTACCCAGAGCCTCGCCATCCCTATCACAGAACCGTGGCCAGCAATAGTTAACAAAACCGCCGTGTCCGACAAGTCACGTGTCACGATCTACGAAGGCAATTCTCGTATTACTTTGTCCTATTTTCTAGCAAGTAAAATTGACCGAAAGTTTGAGAACAAGCAGAAAGCTGATTCCAAAAACCCGGTTGACTTTTCATGATTAGATACCCAGCAAGATCTGGAGGAGAAAAGAGGTTTATGCCGAATAGTTAATCACTAACTTTGCCTCGTCCTTTGACGTTCAAGGCAGTCAAATGATGTCTCCTACACACTAGGCATTACTTTGATAGGTGCCCCATGACATGCACTTACGAGTACCTGGTACCACCGTGGGCGCTTGGTAGTTGATGCCGACCTTGAAGCCAGTTGGACACCAGTCAACGAACTGTATGCTTCGCTTGGTCTTGATAATAGCGATGGCCTGGTTCACATCTTTGGGAACGACGTCTCCGCGATAGAGCATGCAGCATGCCATGTACTTGCCCTGCCTTGGATCACATTTTACCATCTGATTCGCCGGCTCAAAGCAGGCATTCGTGATTTCAGCCACAGTCATCTGCTCGTGGTAAGCTTTCTCGGCTAAAAGTAATTCAAGCATCAACACACTTCTTGACGAAACTTGCTTCGCTGTGAAGCAGGTGGCAATAATATGCCACGACAAGCCAAATCAAATGCGAGACATAAACCGAAAGACTTGCAAGCGTTAACCATACAGCAGCTGGTGGAAGAGCAATACTAGGATCCCACGAGAATCGCCAATGAAAAGCCTCGTGAATTGGAGCTGTAGCAGGATGCACTGGAAAAGCCGATCTGAAGCACGACCCGAAGGGTTAAAGTGGTGAACATACAAACCAGCTTATTGCTGGAGCAAAAAACTGTAGGCAGGCAGAATGCTGCAAGTGAAGAACAGACGAGTGATGCATGCAAGCACACACACGGACTCACCATTCTGCATGCATGCGTGTGCATGTGCATGAGAGTGCTGGCATGCTTGCTCGAGTGTGGTTTTGTGTTACATGTGACAAGAAAAAAAAACTGTGCTGCTCTCTCTCTCTCTCTCTCTCACTCACTCACTCACTCACTCACTCACTCACTCACTCACACACTCACTCACTCACTCACTCACTCACTCACTCACACTCACTCACTCACTCACTCACTCACTCACTCACTCACTCACTCACTCACTCACTCACTCACTCACTCACTCCCTCCCTCCCTCCCTCCCTCCCTCCCTCCCTCCCTCCCTCCCTCCCCTCCCTCCTCCCCTTTCCCTCCCCTCTCCCTCTCCTCTCCTCTCTCTCTCTCTCTCTCTCTCTCTCTCTCTCTCTCTCTCTCTCTCTCTCTCTCTCTCTCTCTCTCTCTCTCTCTCTCTCTCTCTCTCTCTCTCTCTCTCTCTCTCTCTGTCTGTCTCCCACCCTCTTTTCCTCTATCTCTCCCACCCTCTCTTTTCCTCTATCTCTCCCCTATCTCACTCCCCCTGTCTCTCTTTCTCACTTTCGCTCTTCTCTTGAAAACACACTTTGTCTACATCTCTCTTTTTAAGCTAATCTTCCTTCGAGCGAAGCTCTCTGGTTGAGCAGCAGCTCAAGGCTGCCGGAAGTGCAGCGCTGCATTGCCGATCGCTCGCATGCGAGAGCCGCAACTGCTTCCAAGCTCTCTAGGAGCGATTGCACGGGGAGGGGAGAGGGAATGCCAACAGTTTCGCCTGGGTAAAAAGGCATCCTCCTTATGATTGGTAGCCTATGGCCTCTTCGACCGCTGGTTTAATCTAGGCCGTGCCCCAGTGCACGAGACCTCTCGATGGAGCCAGCCACCAGGCATCTGAGGCACGACCAGCGCCACGTCCGTCAGAGGCATAAGCCTCTCGGCAGACGACGGAGCAGAGAGCCTGGCCCGATTACCGATCGGTGGCTACCGATGCTCAATGCCTAGGGCGATTCCGCCAGGGCGAGTACTTGTTGGTGGGGGCGGAGGCCGGGGCGGCGGGGGCGGGCCTGAAATGTCGCGATTCGGTCAGGCTGCAAATAGTGGCAACTGCCGAGAGCTGCAGTCCGACAGCCGAGCGTGGCCTCGAGCCGATACAATGGCAGCCCATCAGAGTCGGTGCCAGATGGTAAACAGCGGCCACAAAGCCCTGAAAAGTCAGCAATTTGCCCGCAACGGAAAGGACCAATTTCCAACGGTCAATTGTAGGACCCGGCCAGCCTCCAGGTCGCCCATGAGAATTCAGTAGCGCCTTCAGACGCGGTCAAGTTGGCTTGCCAGGCCAACAATGCTGGCTAGCCAGATTCAATGAGGAGAAAGAACGAAGGACCGCAGTGACGCAACGAGGCGATGTCTTCTGGTTTCTGGCGATTTCTGCTAAGCGCTGCCGCCAGCCCAGACAGACCGTGGAAAAAGCTGAAGCGTGGAACGCTGGCTGAACTCTTGAAGCTCGCGAAAGAACCTAACAGGGGGCAAAGATTAACAGGAAGCAAAGGTCGGCCGATACAACAGCCGCATTCATGTAGCGATAGAAGAGCCACGTTGCCGTTCACCAGCTCACAGCAGGCGATACAGTGTTTCTTTTGCTGAGGATATTGAACTGACGACAGATTCGAGCCCCTTATGCATGGGTAAAGAGTCAGGGGCCACTGGGTGTGATTTATCCATCTCATCGAAGCGCACGGATTCTTTCGGCAAGCACTCGTTGTTAGTTAGTATGGGGCTAAAGGTATGCCGTTGTGCTTTGCAATATCGTCACCACGAAGAGAAGCACACAGCAGCATGCCAGCGAGATGCCCTTAGTCTCCGGGACGGCGGGAAGACAAAAACGTGCTTGCTGGTCACTTTGCTGCGTTGAACGCTATTGGAACGGAGAAAGCACACCTTAAGGGACCATGGGCGATTCCTACAGGTGGTGATGTATACGTTCACAAAAGGCAGACGCAGCTGATTCAACAACCGGATGTATAGGCCGCGAGTGGAGTGCTGCTCTCAACAGTTGAAACCATGTTTCTGACCCCAAATGTAAGCCTTTTAAAATGGCCGACCCGCTCTCCTCCTCCTCCACCACCACCACCACCGCTACATATTTCGTACTGGGGCTGTTAATTGCTCCAATAAGAATATAATCACAGCTGGAGACGAAAAGAGAGTGCTCGCGAGCTACTCGGACAGCGATATCCGACAAAGAATGTGAATAACCAAACTTCCTACTTTAAATTGGTATCCATTGCAAAGGCACGAATTTCATTTGCATCTAGATCAGTGGTTCTCAACCTGTGGGTCTAGAGGGTCGAACGACCCTTTCACAGGGGTCGCCAAAGACCGTCGGAAAACACGAATTTCCACATTTTGCACAAAATAATTTTATGGTTGGGGGTCACCATAACATGAGGAGCTGTATTTAAGGGTCGCAAGGCATTAGGAAGGTTGAGAACCATCGATGTCAAGTATTTTATAAAGCAGTAGAAGAAACGCCCGTCGAAACAAGCTGGCGGCAAAAGGACAAAGTACACGGCACTGCGACGTACGGGTACCCCCACGTACGATGTATAAAGGCACCAGGGGGAGGGGGTGGACGGCCGCTCACCCCAACGGATGTCACAAAGGATGCTGCACAGTAGATATCCGTTCGGCTGGCGATCGACCCCCCACTTGGGTTTCGAGTCGAACCTAGTCATTCGGCGGTCTAGTGCTGGGCCCAAAAGAGTAAGTAATAGGAAAGAAGCCGTTAGTGACTCCTCCGAAAAGCTAGGAAAAGCGTTCTAAGCGTCCTCTCGGTTCGCATACGGTAGCCAACGGACTCCATCCCACGAAACTGAGAAGAGAGAGAGAGAGAGAGAGAGAGAGAGAGAGAGAGAGAGAGAGAGAGAGAGAGAGAGAGAGAGAGTGAGTAGCACACTGAGTCGGAAGGGCAGTCGAAGAAGTGAGCAGCACGGAAGAGGCAGAGCAGGACGGATGGACACGATGTTCGTGCCCGAATCGGATGTTGCATACAAACTGAACTGTGGAGAAGTGAGTTCCAAAGTCTGCACACCGAAGGGCAAAAGCTTCTGTCGTCGCCAGCGGTCTTTAAGTTACATAACTGAATGGGTGATTTACTGAGTACTGAATACTAAACTGAATACTAAACTTACTGAATACTAGTAGTACTTTACTAGAGGTCCTGAGTGCACGAGAAGCCTGTAACTGGTGCAACAGGTCAGAGAGGTATGAAGGATGCGATACGTTGGCGAGCCTTGCTGGTCTGTGGGTAGGAATTCGGCTCTGCATCCGTGGATCGACCGTAATCCAACGCAGCTACTTGGTAAATGAGGCAGGCGGCTTAGCCAACGGTTGAATTTATTCGATTTACTAACCAAACTTGCAGCCGAATTCGTTACCAACTGTCATGGTTTAATGGCTTTTTCGATAGCCCTCCAAATACTGACTGACTGACGGTATTTCACTCTAGACCGAATCGAAGGGCTAGTTAGATCGTCGGACGGCCCGTGCAATAAACAGTCGTTCACCCTGCTTCACACAGAGATGGAGGAGCATGACCACCACATGCCGCTGACGAACAGGCCTTTTAGACGAGGCTTTCAATCGTCAAGCAGTCGTCAAGTCGGCGCTGGCTGTCTGATATTCCCGGGCCCGGGCTTCTCGGTGTCTTTTTTTGAGACTCGCGAGCAAAACATTTCTGAGGACAATATTACAAGTAAACGGAATTGAGACTCGCCCCGCAGGCGAAGTGCTTTGCTGCTCTGAGGAGTTGAATCCGCGAAGTGGCCTAGAGCCCGTTGTCGCGCTTTCGAAGTACTATTTTTCACGGAGAGAAGAAGCACCCGCCCATATCAGGCACCTCCGGAAACCCGCAGGCGTCGGCTCGAAATACCCGAGTCTGACTTGACCGATGCCTAAAAACGAAGCGAGCGCTGCTTTCCGGCCGCCCGTCGATCGAATGTGGCTCTCACTACTCGAGCTCCCGACTCCCTCATTATTTCAGGTGCAATCCCTTTTCAGCCAGTTTGCCATACAGTGTTTGCAGCACAGTGAGTAAGAAACTGGCAAATCTTGGGGGTCCTTGGCGGAATCTTCGGAGCCAATCTTTGTGGCCAAAGCAAGTTCGAACGCGAGCATCGAGTGCATTGCACTTTCCCAGCTCTCAGTTTACAGGCAGAGATCAGGAGAGCAGAGCTGAGCAGACTGAGGCGACTCGAGGGAGGAGCTCTCCCGGCGGCGGCGGCAGCTGGCTGCCGCATCACGCCGGCGGCCGCACTATCCCCTGCTTTGCCTACCCGATATGATGGGTGCGTAGGTCACCAGCGGGAAGTGAATCCTCGGGTATGGCACCAGGTTGGTCTGGAACTCTGTCAGATCAACGTTGAGCGCGCCGTCGAAGCGGAGCGACGCAGTGATGGACGACACGATTTGCCCAATCAGTCGATTGAGGTTCTTGTACGTCGGGCGATCGATGTCCAAGTTTCGGCGGCAGATGTCGTAGATGGCCTCGTTGTCCACCATGAACGCGCAGTCCGAGTGCTCGAGCGTCGTGTGCGTCGTGAGGACGGCGTTGTACGGCTCGACCACGGCGGTGGAGACCTGCCAAACGTTGAGGCAAGCAGGCATTCATGCTCGAGCAGCATTCATCCGGCTCAGCGAGGGAAGCAGGACATCTAGGAACTTAACTAAGTGTTAGACACGGTATCCTGCAGACCATCCAAAGCCTCAAAGTTGGCAATCTCATGGCGACCTAATGGGAGCACTTTGAGGAAACACATGAATCTGTCAAACACACATGAAAACATCCGTGCTAATGGAAGGAAAAACGGCTCACAAATTACGGTAGCTGCGGATGAGGTCAGCAAGTCTTGCTGGTCTGTGAAGAAAGTCGAAAGCTTTCTGCAGGCGAGCCATGTCAGCATGACGTCTAACGGACGGCCTGAAATGATTCAGCTTGATGCAAATGACTTGCGTCATACACCCGACCGAAGCTGCCAACCCCTGCAATTGTGGCCGTCGACGTCACGACAGATTGTTTCGAGTTCACCGGAAAGGGTTTGGGGAACGATGACTTTGGGATTATACATCACCAGAAAAGTTCTCAAAAATCAATGCTTATCCTTGGTAGACTCAAAGTAGAATGTCAACAAAAAAAGAAGGCCAGAGCATGTGGAGTAGACCAAGGTGCAGAGACAGAGACAGACAGAGAGACAGAGAGACAGAGAGACAGAGAGACAGAGAGACAGAGAGACAGAGAGACAGGCAGGCAGGCAGGCAGGCAGGCAGGCAGGCAGGCAGGCAGGCAGGCAGGCAGGCAGGCAGGCAGGCAGGCAGGCAGGCAGGCAGGCAGGCAGGCAGGCAGGCAGGCAGGCAGGCAGGCAGGCAGGCAGGCAGGCAGGCAGGCAGGCACGCAGGCAGGCAGGCAGGCAGGCAGGCAGGCAGGCAGGCAGGCAGGCAGGCAGGCAGGCAGGCAGGCAGGCAGGCAGACACAGACAGAAAGAGAGAAAGAAAGAGAAGGAGAGATGGAGAGAGAACACTAAAGAGATAGAATGGGCATGCGCAGACGCATGCATGCATGCCCACTCGCTCGCATACAAGTGGCCCATAATTCTGAACAATAGAAGGTGGATGGCTTGGCAGCAGAGGGTAGATAGAGTACTAAATTACATGTCAGACACATAGGCAAGCTGATAGTCCGAGTCACATAAAGAAGATGTAGAGTATATAATTGGATATATAATATATAATATTATATAATATATAATAATAATAATTAATATATATATATATATATATAATAGTATTATATATTATAATAGTACACTAGTAATAGTATCATTATAATAATATATACTATATATTATATAATAATGTATACCATATATATATATATATATATACTATATATAATATATATAGTATATAATGATTACATACATATATATGTGTGTAATTATATATATAATATATATTGTAATATATATATATATATATATATATAATTGGCAGACGAACACAGAAAGGCTTTCGAGGTACCGGTCCCCTGAGTAAACATCTGGATGCACCGGCTGTATAGCAGCTCTGTCAACCGACTGCCTCAAAACTGCTGGGCGACCGGGGCAGTTGCACGTGACAGCACCTCTCTCTCTCTCTCTCTCTCTCTGTCTCTCTGTCTGTCTGTCTCTCTGTCTCTCTCTCTGTCTCTCTCTCTCTCTCTCTCTCTCTCTCTCTCTCTCTCTCTCTCTCTCTCTCTCTCTCTCTCTCTCTCTCTCTCTCTCTCTCTCTCTCTCTCTCTCTCTCTCTCTCTCTCTCTCTCTCTCTCTCTCTCTCTCTCTCTCTCTCTCTCTCTCTCTCTCTCTCTCTCTCTCTCTCTCTCTCTCTCTCTCTCTCTCTCTCGGATGTCTTCGTAGACCATCGGAGGCCAGCCATAACATCATTCAGCCCGTGGGGCGTGAAGAGCAAGGGGCAGCCAACTGGAGTGGAGTATCTAGTTGTGCATGTTGGCAGTTCAGGCCGCTTAGAGATCACAAGCAATCGGTGTCCTCGGTAAAGGCAGCTCGGGTGTACCAGGATTACACCAAGGACATTGGCAGAACGTTGCACCTTCTCTTGCGGCCAACCGAAGGAAGCCGAGGCAGCAGCAGCAGCTGCTGAAGTGCTGCTCTCTGGGCACGGCAGGCCCGGGCACGTCTGGTCGCACCTCGGTCGTTTCGGCAAAATGCAGTTCCACGCCCCCTGTGGCATGCTCAAGCTGGCATTGCACAGCGTGCAACCACTCGCTTCCGGGGGAGGGTAAGGGTCCCACGGTTTGAGGTCCGTAATGCTCATGCTTTCGGCTAGCGTACGTGACACATGCACAGTTACATGCACAGGCGAACGCAGGCAAAGCATGCCAGCCTTAGTGCCTGCAGTTGAGTACAGTTGAATGCCGGGTGGGGGACCTTCGCACGAGAGCATTTTGTATGCACAGCGAAGCAGCACACGGAAATTTTCAGCATTTGGTAACCTAATTTACTTGCCGTGTCAAGCTGCAGCACCGGTGCAAGTAATAATAAATAAACGCCCTGCCACACCAAGCAGAGGCACCCGATTGTTTTTCCTACAGATCAGAGATTTTCCACAGTGCATCCATCCTCCGTACTTGGAGACTGCTCGCATTGTTAGTGGTTCCTGCCCGGTCGGATTTGGGCTTCGAGCGCTTGCTTCGAGCGTTGGACTCAATGAATGGCCGCCGAGTGACACAGGTCAGATACTGAATAGAGGCTCACTGGTTGCACTTTAATGTAATGCAGCAGCAAGAAGGAGATGGGCTGCTGCTTAGCATTTTGCTTCTAGTGCCATGCTTGGCGGCTGTGGGATCGCCTCTACCACTGCACCGCCAAGAAGCGCCCAGCCCACGGGAGTGCAGCTCGGTCAGCCAAGTTCTCTGTTGGTCATTGATAGGAGTTGCTTGCTTCCTCGGGTAAAGCAGGTCATGGCATGACAGCACGGTGACTGGTCCGGTTTCGTTGGGAGCACTGCAGAGCAAAAACATGAGTAATCAACGGAGGGCGGCACAAGTGAGGGGTCGTGTGTCTTTGTGGCCGGTGCCTCCACCACGAAGGTTAGGTTTGGCCTAGGAATTTGAAGGAAGGTAATTTATTTCAGTGGCTTCAGGCTGCTGGATCAGGGCACTACCTGCCTGTGAAGCGAGCTATAGCTATTCTAGATACGAATTAAAAAAATGGGATTTCAATGGCACAACTCTGGTTTGGCCCAGTGGTTAAGGTGCTGGCCCCTACCAAGGTCTGGTGATGGTCGTGGGCTCGAGCCCCGTGGCATATACGAAGCACCTGAATAGAGATCAAGTTCTCTTAGCGCTCTATACGAATAAATTATATTATTGTCACTAGCGGCTGATACAGGGCGCCATCGGTAAAGTCAGCTTCCGGCATCAGACGGGTACTCAACAACTCAGTCGTACATCAGTCCCTGAGCATGCCCAAGAAGTGACTAACAAGTTTTGGCCTCTTCAGATAGCAAGGCACCACACTGAAAAGCCGGCATTCTAGTAATCTGGCAGCCAGCCTATAGCTACAGTTCGTAATGCCCTAGTCAATAAATAAATCAACCAGACTCTCAGAACCGCAGGGTAGACGCATTAAAGCTCCTGAGCTAGCTGATGGCTGGATACCGGGTGAGGGAACCAATTAGTGTCCAAAGGTGCCACTGGTAGGCTGTACGTGGATGACTGTGGGGGGGGGGGTGGGTGGCTAGAAACTGTTAGTGCTTGTAGCAAAAGTATGAAAACAATTCAATGAACGACCAGAGGGTTTCGACTGAGAGAATGACGGCGGCCACCGAGGCGTGACCACTAACTTTGCCCGAGCTTCACCACTGCATTCTCCGCAGTGTACGCTGCCTGTTCACGCTTTAAGATACCACTTTCTCACCCTCCCCGTCTCCGCCTGTCTGTCTGTTTCCATCCCGAGCTCCACCTGTCTGTCTGTTCCCATCATATATCTTTGTCTGCCTGTCTGTCCCCGTTCCCATCTCTGCTTGTCCGTCTGTTCTCATGCCTGTCCCCACCTTCCGCCTGTGTCTCTATTTCGGTTTTCCTATCTTTCTGTCCCCTCGCTAATCATGTGAAACTTTTCTTATTTTTGCCCTCAATGCAGGGATGCTAGCTCAATACTTCTGGCATCACCAGATACACCTGCACAGACATGGATGAGCAATTCGTCAAGTCTGCATGCACAATGCTGCTCTCGGTAGGCAGAAGTGTAAAGGAGAGACTGGAGAGTGGCACGAAAGAGCAAGGCCACTGGCTCTAAAGCTGCATTGAAAAGGAAACTCGGAGGCATCCATCGTCCAGCTAGGATAGAATGGCCGGAGGGGTTCACAAGCATTTAGCAGTGCTAGCATCATTAGGCAGCCAATAGCTCATGCAGTGCTCACTCGGGCTCTCCCTCAGCAGCCAAAGTAATTACTCGTTGGCAGCAAGAGACAGCAGCAGAGCAAGCAAGCAGTTAAAGCTGCACAAGACGTGTGCATCTTTTCAAAATTATTCACCAAGAACATAGTGGCAGCCTACTGCAATCGGAGATGATTATCGCATTGGTGACTCAGCCTGCCTTGGCTGAGGGCAAAAAAGAAAGAGGGCAACATTTTTGCCTGCGTTTCACTGAAGCAGCAACGACTTTGGTCCTCGTGCATATGAAGGTGGCAGGCTTTTGTGAACATGGAGCTGCTACGGTCTGGCAGCAGACGTTCATTGCAGGTTTTGTTTTAGTCACAACCTCTATGTCCTGCTCGCCAAGCATGCAAAGCAGCACATTTAGCCTAGGCTGCTGCTTCGGCGAGAGCTTCTACAGAGGTAAGAGCCACACCCAGCAGCCCCCCCCCCCCCCCCGCAGGTGATTCTGCAAAGTTAGTGGTCACCAGTGAGCATTGCTGCAGGCGTGAGACTCAGGCTTGAAGCAGAGCCGGGAGCCAGTGGAATGCCAGTCGGTGACGCCGCCGCCCGCGGGAGGTCATAGCACGTGCAGCAGCCAGCAGCACATCGTCAGCAGCAGTCGCCAGCGTTCGTATTCAGTTGGTGGTCGAGATCGAAAGATGAAAGCCCGGTAGGTGGCGACTTTTGAGGCCCTACGGAATGTGCACTGCTACTCTGCTGTACTACATTACTTCGAACAGTTCATTTGGAAAATGTGTCCTGACTAATGTTGCATACACCTGTTTGCTATTGCAGCAAGCTGGACCTCGAAGCACAATATCTATGGCACTTTGACCAGGCTGATCAAAGGAGCGCTTTGATTTAATAGCTGCAGTTCTAGAAATAGGAGCACACACGTCTACCGTGGCAGATCAAATATTCAGCTAGGCAGTACTGTCAAAGGGCAGCTGCTGCCACCAGAAACTTCCATTACACGTACTACTGAAAGAGAAGACTCTTGTTACAAAGAAGTCTGGAATGCTTCAGATGATCAAGTTGCTAGGTTGGCTTCTCTGTTGCCAGCGAGTCCGTCAGTAAAGAAGGTGGGGGATGTGTTTTCTACTGTTTTCGTCTCCTAGCCATCCTTACGGGAGGAATAAGCCAGTGTTAGGACAGCATCTGCTTGCTGCTGATATTGCCAAGCTTGACGAGGTTAGCCAACACTACCGCAGTGTCAGCTTGCACGGAGCCAATGCATCGGCAGCAAACACCAACGGAGTAGCCGGTGCTTAGTCCGGCCTCTCAAGCTTCCAATCGCTATCGACTGCTTTGTCGAATACCCGGCTACTGCAGCATGCATGGCCCCCATGACCTTTAATCAATCCTGCTAACGAAACGTTCTCTCCCTCCATTAGACCAGGATTTAACTTCGGATCTTCATTTCACCTTTGCTGCAGCTCGTTGGAAAGCAAGAATCCAGATTGCTTAAGCACCAAGTGTACATCCAACCTGTCGGGCAGCAGCTTGCCACACTTCCGTTGCATTGTCCATGACATCGTGTGCCCTCCACACAATCTCCTGACCCACTCGGACAGCTACAGCCAAACATCTAAAATGCAAAGCAGAAAAGACGAACTTTCTTGTAATTAGCAACGATGCACTCTCACATGCCTGTGGGGCACCTGCCCGTGGGACCTCGGCGGTTTGGGCTCAGCAGGGCATAGGTAGCACAGTGCATCGAGCAAGCGGCTCGGCTCGGCACGAAGAAGGGTCGATGAATTGGAGCTATGGCTGACTAGCTGGGTTTTTTCTCGATGCACGACAGACCAGATGCTCGTAACCTTGCAGGCTTGGGCCCTTGCAGGAATCGAGCCCTCTGACCCCTTCCTCTTGCAACCACCTGCTGCTGCCACGCCCCACATCATCATCAGCCTCGGGGCTTGAGGTAGCTGCTGCCAAGCTTCACCGGCTCTCAAGGCTGCACACCCGGCACACCCTGCCCTCCCCTGCTGCTGCTGCTTCTGCTGCTGCTTCTGCTGCTTCTGCTGCTTCTGCTGCTGCTTCTGCTTCTGCTGCTGCTGCTTCTGCTGCTGCTTCTGCTGCTGCTTCTGCTGCTGCTGCTGCTTCTGCTGCTGCTTCTGCTGCTGCTGCTGCTTCGGGGCTTGCCGGCTGCACCCCTCGACCCCATCATGAATGATCCACCAGTCCTCCTTCCCACTGCACCACCACACTACCACCACCACTACCACAATCACCCCCCCCCCCAGGGGTCAGCAGGGCTCTGAGCCAACAAGTGAGAGACTCAGCCGACGAGGCTGCAAACGATGGTTGAGTGAGTCATCCACGGAGGCTGGCTCGTTGGTAAATAAGCCTATGTGAGACTGCTCGGATGGCATTGTCAGGCCGTGCAAACAATGACCTCTTCGAGCAACTGCTGAGCCGTAGCTTTATGGCTCAGTCACTCTCTGATTACTTCCTCTGCCGGCCAGCCGACCTTAATGACCCGTGCATAGGGCACAGCATCCAGCTGCAAGCTAAGGGGCAATCGACTCCGAGCGATTCCCTTTGGCTTACGGTTCGAGGTGGGTTGCCCACCGTTTTGCATGCAGGCCGCTAGGGCGCTGCCACTGACACTGCTCGCTGTTTGAGAGAGACGAACTGGCCACCAAACGCTGATGAATTTCCCTCGTGTGTCATGGATGCTGAGCCTCTAGCTTGACCCTTTGGCACACGTGAAACGCCCGGCTGGAGATTAGGTTTCATAGGCACTACATAAATGAATTATGGGTTGCCTGGCAGAGAGGCCACCGGTGCCTGCCTTCAATAGATCACAGGCCACGATATGCCAGCCGTGGCTGCAGTAAGCACGAGGACGTGAGTAAGTAGTAGGAAGTGAGCGTGAGGACACGAGGCTCGTGTGCGCGCAGAGAGCTTTTGCAGCTCGTGCAGAGGAGCTCCGGGAGAAAGCAACGACAAAGCTAGCTGGGTATGGGGGACTCACTGCGCTTCCCCATTTTACTCCTCATCCGGGATGGATGGCCGGAAGTGGTGCGCAGCCTCTAGTGCGCCCACAGAAGAGCATGCTGGTGCCTGCCGCAAGGGCCGCATTTGCAGATCGCACAGCAGCAGCAGCAAATTCAGTCGGACGCAGCAGAAGTCGTCTGCCTAGGCACAGACACACTGAGGTCTGCCGGTCTGAGGTCCGGGACAGAGCGGCAAGGCAGCCGCTGCACTCATGTACGCATAACAGGCTCACGAAGCTGTCTGCCGACGGCTTGACTTAGTGCAGCTCGGCCTCAGCGCCTCAGCCGCTAGCACCGACTCCCGAGACTCTCGTGGACCCGCGGGCTGGACGGTAGCCGCATCAGCAGATGACGCTCTAACGACTGTCGGTTCTAGAGCCACACAAGTTGAAGTCGCCGATATAATCAGTGACAATTTGGGGAGCGAGACTTGCACGCATCCATCCCTCTGGCAGGGGTTGCCAAGCAATAGGAACTGGCCTATGGCGATTGCACGCTTTCCAGTCCAGGAGAGCTCCGCTGTAGCCGAGGAGACCAGCGTCACCAGGCGGCCGAGCGCTGCTCAGCAGCAGCAGGATCGCTTCTCTTTCAGGAAGCTTTTCTGCAGAACAAGCCGGAAGCTGCAGTATGAGGCTGCAGCCACACCAGCTAATGATCTGCTCACGAGTTGGCATTTGGTATGGATAGCGACTAATTGCAGCTGTTAAGCCTGATGTATCTGCAAACCTTTCAGAGCATGTCATCCTGCCGTCTCCCTGCTCTGACTGCTGTCTCCCACTGCTGCTGCTGCGGCACACCGGCCGAGTATCACACCGAGTACTGACCGGTCGAGCTGTTACCGGTCCTCAGCTTCAACAGAGCTTCAGCCTCTTGCGCCTTTTGCCTCACCAATCAGTGAGCTCACTGATGCCGAGCCGATGCTCCGCTAGTCACAGACGCTGGGAGCTAGGAGTAACAGGTTAACAGGCTTTTCCACGAACGGACATTTCTGCTGTCGTTCAACATTTTCAGCTTGCCACGGCCATCACAATATGCTCTGGTCTCTTGGGGGGGGGGGGGAGCCCCACGGGCTGGAGTCACATGTCATGCTGGTCCCTCTCAGCCTTCCTGTCGGGCGGCCAGATTCCGGGCAGACAACTGGCACATGCATCATGCATTCAGCTTAATCCTTCTTTCGGCCGGCTTGCAGTGAAGCCTCATGGCAAACGACTTGTGGGTGCTCATTAAGGGCACACTTCCGTCCAGCAACGACGAGGCGATGACCTTGGAGGCGTCGGCCCCCCATCAATTGGGGCAGGACAGCAGGGCAGCCCGGGAGGAAATAGCTGGGAAGGAGCGCTGGAATCTTCCAGTTCAGTTGCCATTATGCTGCTGCACGCTCCAAGCAACTAAATCCTCCACAGCAAAACGCCGGAGTCAGAAGACCGTCTGTTA